>CM040180.1:23122040-23337040 GCA_022606695.1 Vaccinium macrocarpon | reverse complement strand
AGCAATCAGAAGGCTTCCCCTCCTTTAAAAGGGCGGTAATCCTCTCCCTTTACTTTTTGATAGCATCTAATTCTTTCTATCCTTTGCTATATAGTTTAGCCTCTATCTACAAGTTTTTGATGAACTCAACTTTGCTTTTTGGATTCTGGAACTTACGTGGTCTTAATGATACTCTCAAACAAAAGGAGGCCAAGAAATTTATTTCTAATAATAAATTGTCTTTGGTTGGGCTATTAGAGCATAAAATTAAGGAGGTCAATGCTAAGAGAGTCTTGAATTTTTTTTTTTGGGTAATTTAGCTTGAAAATAAAAGGGGTTAAGCGAATGTACAGCCTACAAGGGCATACCCTAGGGAGGACAACAAAAAATAAACAAAAGAAAAAGAAAATGCGTACTCCTCAGCACAATCCGCTAGGGAGGGATAAGGAGGTCCAGCACAACCCGCTGGGATAGGTATAGTAAGCATAAAGCAAGACATAAAACTATTAAATCGTGGCTCCAAAGAGCTGCAAAATAGAACCGTTGTGTAGAGAACTGAGGGGGAACTGCTGAACGAAGTCCCATGAATTGTTAAATGATTTGCCACCTGCATACTGGTTAGCATAAAGGCCATGCCTTCCTTTGAAAATGCCCAGATTATGACTAGGTAAGATAGAGGATACAAATTCCCAATGAATACCCGGACCCACAACCACCTGTGCGCCATCCTCCTATACCTTCCCCAAATGTATGGTATTGTAAAGTAGACCAGTTTACCCGAAATTCAACCCCTACTCCTAGCTCTGCACGAAGCCCAGACGCAGTTGGGCGTGAGTTATGCACACCACCCATCCGGACACAAAGGCGAGACGCAGGATGGTTTGAAACACACGCGCAACTCTCCGGACTCATCAGCACCAGAAACAAGGGTAGAACATTTGAATATCCAGAGCAACAAAACTGCTCCGGAGTTGAACCACTAACCTAACAGTGATTGTTTCTCTGGGATTCATCAGAGCCCAGAACCCGCAGCGCAAATGCCCACTCTAAACTCATCTAAATCTAGGAAATGAGGAATAGAACCATTGATTCCATACAACCAAAGTAAGCTTTAGCCAAGAATCCAAATAAATAAATCTAGCAAAATTAGGGAACAATCACTATGATGACCCTCTAAATGTCGAACAGCCCCAAATGGAGCTTGATAAACTCCAAAGACATATATTCAAACACATAAGAAAGGAAGCCGGATCCAAAACTGCCTTAGCCTTACCTATGAAGCGCCAGGATCCGTAATGGAATGACCCTTTCCACCGTGACACCACCGACACATAGCGGAAGAGAACTGATACGCGAGGAAGACTGCAACAGTGCTAGAACTACGCTCCTGATCTGCAGTGCGCTTGAACCCAAAGCTGAAAGAGTCCTTCATCATCAGGCCTATAAGCCCTTTGCAAACGTTGTGATAGCTGGGGTTGCTGAACCGAGGCTTCATACCCAAAAATCCATGGCTGAGAGTCTCCATCAGAGCAGGAACCTCTAACGTGGATGTGATGGGTCTGGAGCACGATCTATCCCATCATTGTTTGAGGTATCACCTCGATTTTTTGGGTAGCAATTGAATGGTTAGGGTTTCTTAACTTCTCAGATCCCCTTTTGTGTGAGGATCGATTGAATAGTTGAAGATGTTGTCCATGGCCGGAGTCTCCATAAGATAGAAACCACCGACATGGGTGAAATGGGTCTAGAGCACGAACAACCCTCTTCGATTGAGGTATTACCTCGATTTGTGGAAGCGTCTAAACAATTTGGGTTACTGGACTTCCAGATCCCCCTTTTGCTTTTTGTTGCTCGCCATGTAGTGGGTGAATAGGGATAGAACGCCCTGAAATCATGATGATTTGGGGTGTGATAAAAAATTTGGGTAGAGCCGCCCTGAAATCATGAGGATTTAGGGTGTGATTTGAAAAATTTTGGGTAGAATTTCAGAGGAGTGCATTTTCTCTCATGGTAGAGAGAGAAGCTCTCAACTCTTCTTTCTTTTTTGAGTCTTGAATTTTATTTGCCCCCAATGGCACTTTGCACACAACTATGAGCATGCTCCCATTGGCAGGATTTTTGTGTGTTGGGACCCTCAATTTTTTTATATTAATGTTTTAAGGAAGTCCAGCCAATTTATTCACTGTGAGGTCTTAGCTCGTCACTCTAGGATTAGGTTCTTTACTACATTTGTTTATGGTGCTAATGTCCATATGGAAAGGAATGACCTATGGAGTAGTATGCCTAATATTAAGACTACCTCTCCTTGGGTGTCGTTGGGAGATTTTAATGCTATTAGGTCTCCTAGAGAGAAAGCTGGAGGTTCACTTAATTGGCCTCCCCATATGGATGACTTTAACAATAGCCTCTATGCTTGTGAACTTGATGACCTTAGGTTTTTGGGTTGCTTCTATACTTGGAGCAATAGGCAAGATGCTCCCAATCACATTTCCACCAAGATTGATAGGGTGTTGGTGAATGAAAGTTGGATGAGAGCCTTTCCTTATTCCAATGCTTTCTTTCCTACTCTTGGGTTGTCTGATCACTCTCCTTCTGTGGTTAGTCTTACCCCTTCCCCCAAGTCTACCAAAAAACCTTTTAGATTTTTTGATTTTTTAGCTGACCATCCTTTTTTTCTTCCTATAGTTCAAAGGGTCTGGAGTACCTTTGTTCTTGTCAACCCTATGTTCTGCATTAGTGAGAAATTGAGGCTTCTTCAAGTTGAGTTCAAAAAGCTAAACACTCAAGAATTTAGTGCCATATCAGATAGAGTAAAGAGTGCCAAACTACAGCTTGATAATATACAAAAAGAATTGGGGACCAACCCCTTAAACCCCTCCAAACAAGCTGTAGAGAAAATTGCTTTTAGACAGTACCTCATGCTGTCTAAGGCAGAGCAGAGTCTGGCTAAACAAAAATCAAGAGTTCAGTGGCTTAAGCTTGGTGATCAATGCACATCATTCTTTTTCAAGTCTGTTAGCAATAACAGAAATAGGAGCATGATCACTAGCATTAATCTTAGGGTGAGTTTCCGAATGAATTTTATCAAAATCTGATAAAATCAAGCATTTGATTTTATCCATTCGTGAAGAGAGTTGATAAAATCTTAGATTTTTGCATTCAAAAATCTAAGATTTTATCAACTCTCTGCACAAATGGATAAAATCAAGGCTTGATTTTATCAGATTTTGATAAAATCTAGATAAAATCCATTTGGAAACTCACCCTTAGTGACTCTACCACTACCCAGGACATATCAGTGATTAAGTCCACCTTTGTGGATTTCTATAATGATCTCTTGGGGACTCCTCATAGTTCCCATTATGATGGTTCAACCAAGGTTAAGCAGTTAATCCAGAGGGTATTAACTGATGAACAAAGGTTGGATATGGTTCAGCCTATCACTGATGCTGAAATTAAAGAGACTTTCCTGAATCTGAATCCTAAAAAAGCACCTGGCCCAGATGGCTTTAATGCTGGCTTCTTCCAGAAAGCATGGCCTATTGTTGGTTATGAAGTCTTTGCTGCTATTAAGAGCTTTTTTAGGTCTAGCAAAATGTTAAGGAAAGCTAATGCTACTGTGGTTGCCCTTGTTCCTAAAGTCCCCAACGCTTCTAAGGTTGGTGACTTTAGACCCATTTCCTGCTGTAATACCATTTACAAGTGCATTGCAAAAATTCTTGCCAAGAGGCTCCAGAGTGCTCTTCCTTCCCTTATCGATCCTGTCCAATCGGGATTTATTAAGGGTAGGAGGATTGCAGACAATATTTTTCTTACCCAAGAGATTATGCATGGATATCACAAGTCCTCTCCTACACCCAAGTGTGCTATGAAGGTGGATTTTTTTTTTTTGGTAAAATAAGCTTGAAATAAAAAGAGGCTAAACGAATATACAGCCTACAAGGGGCATACCCCAGGGAGGACAAAAGCAAAACAAAGAAGGAAAACAAGAGAGAGGCAAAACGGAAATGGGGGAGGCCAATTGGCTACAATAGGGAAGGGTATAGTGTTTCCTTCCATCAACAAGATGGGAGAGAAACACCCTTAAGAGGACTACAAAAGGACCAAACCCAAAAGCTTACTCCTAAAACAAAGCTACATACAGTACCATAGGCTTAACTTAGACTACTACAATATGAATTTAGACTAATACAAAGTAAACTGGAAATCGGACTTGAATTGAACTTATGGATTTTTGAGGCCTGATGATGCACTGCCTGATGTGCAGTACCGAGGGACTTGGAAGCATAACTTCCTTGTGCTTGGATGGACATTGAGCTTTGGACAAGCACACCTGGAAGGAAGCCCCCTCCCCAAGGGGATCAAACATGCCAAGGGACAACCCCCCAAGGCTAGGTCAAAAAACATGAGATTTTTGAAAAATTTGGGCAGCACCCTATTTGAAAATGCAGCAGCCCAGAATTTAACTTTGAAAGCACTAGCATCACAACAACCAATAACCACTATCATAATCTATACGGCAGACATGAGTAATCAGTACAACAGCCCTTGTACTAAGTATATATAAACAACGGATTGCAACAGACCTTGCAACCCACAAAATATCAAAGATGTATGGAAATGTGAGAAGTACAACTAAACTAAGTAGCACATGTATTCCAGCATGTATTCCAGTAGAAGCAGTACCCAATTGCCGTAGAATAAACCAATCAAAGCAAACAACTAAGCAGCACATGCCACATTGGCATTCACATGAATCCAGCAGGATAACATGGGCAGTAACATTACTATTCACCAGTGCATGAAAGTAGCAACAGAGGATCATATACAGCCTAAGGATGATTCTTCAAGGTGCACACAATATTTAGGAGTACAAGAACAATGCAAGTAAGCCAAGTGAATTATCCTAATTATGTGTCTCTCTCTTCACCTCCCTCAAAACCTCACGTCTTCCATTTCACTCTCTAAGGTTCCAAACTCCCTCAAAGCCGAACATAATACCAGCAATGAGAATGTTACCACCCTGCATAAAAATTCCCAAATGGGATGTAAGTATAGAAAATGGTGAATTGTGTCCCTTGAATGTACCTCTCGATCTAATACCCTGCAAAACACTCTGTCCCATCTAGGAAATTAGAAATTCTCAAGTTCTCTGCAACCTAAATGGGCAATGGGAACCCTGCCACAGTGGTAATATATCAGTTTTGCACAAAAGGGAACAGGTCAGTATGCTTGTTATTCAGTTTAACAGAAAAGTTTTCAAGTAGCTGGGATGTTCCAATTCTTAAGCAATGCATCATCTCCTTTTGGGATTTTGTGGTTGGACATTAGTTTAAACCTAATCTCAGTGCATATCCTGTTCTCTAAATCAGGGACACGACGCTGGATATTCTGGAACTTTCTGAGATTTCTTTCAATCCATATATGATATATGGTGACAGTAAAAGTCAGCTTAATATGAAGGTGGATATTATGAAAGCTTATGATAATGTTAGATGGGATTTTCTTTGGGATGTCCTTATAGGAATGAATTTTCATCCTACCATGATCAAATGGTTACAAGCATGTGTGACCACTGCTAACTACACCCTAAGTATCAATGGGGAGAATACTGGATTCATTGATGGTAAGAGGGGCCTTAGACAAGGGGATCCTCTTTCCTCTTATCTTTTTGTAATTGTCATGGAGATACTTACCTGTATATTAAGAGAGAAATCATTGCAGTCTGATTTCCATTTCCATTGGAAGTGTAGTCAGAACAAGATCATTAATCTTTGTTTTGCTGATGATCTTATGATCTTCTGCAAAGGGGATGTAGGATCTGTCAGACACATCCAAGCATCTCTCACTGAATTTGAATCTTTGTCTGGGTTGAAACCTAGTCCTAACAAGAGTCAAATATTTTTCTCTGGAGTTGAAGCATCCACTAGAAGAGGTATACTGAGTGTACTTGGATTTGTAGAAGGGTCTCTTCCTGTTAAATATCTTGGTGTACCTCTTCTCTCCACCAAGCTAACTCATTTGGATTGCAAACCTATGGTGGATAGGATTATATCCAAAACTAAGTCTTGGACTAACAGAGACTTGACTTATGCCGGGAGAGTTCAATTGATTAAAAATGTTTTGTTCTCTACGCAAACCTACTGGTCCTCTTTGTTAATTCTTCCTAAAAAGGTGATAACGGAAGTTGAGTCTGTTTTGAGAGCCTTTCTATGGTCTGGGCCTGACCTTAAGAGGACTGGTGCTAAAGTTTCTTGGGAGCACAAATGTGCTCCCAAAGAGGAAGGTGGCCTTGGACTCAAGTCTATGCAGATATGGAATAAGGCTGCAGTGGCTAAACACATCTGGTTTATCATCTCAGGTGGTGAACAATCAATGTGGTGCCAATGGGTAAAGTCCTATTTACTTAAGGGCAAAAATTTTTGGCAACTCAAAATGCCAAGCAGCCCCACATGGCTTAGGACTACTGTTCTTCCTTATATTAAGGTTGTTATAGGTGATGGGCACAACACTTCCTTATGGTATGACAATTGGTATCCTTTAGGCCCTTTGGTCACTAGATTTGGGGAGAGGATCATTTATGACTTAAGTCTCCCTAAGAACTCCATGGTCTCTTCAATTATTAGGGACTCCAAATGGGCCCTCCCTGTCACTCAAACTTGGGAGATCAATGATGTGAG
This sequence comes from Vaccinium macrocarpon, assembly GCA_022606695.1. Lineage (NCBI taxonomy): Eukaryota > Viridiplantae > Streptophyta > Magnoliopsida > Ericales > Ericaceae > Vaccinium > Vaccinium macrocarpon. Next base: position 23,330,381 of record CM040180.1, on the reverse strand, counting down.
AGCTGGTCTCATTAATCTCTCTGATCCTATTGTTGGTAAAGCTGATTTAAATAGGTGGACTCTCACTTCTAATGGTGAATTTGTTGTGAGCTCTTTGTGGAACAGACTTAGGACTCCATTTCCTAAGGTTCCCTGGAGTTATGGTATCTGGTTTCTTGGTCATATTCCAAAATGCAGCTTTATTACGTGGGTGGCCATTCAAGAGAGACTATATACGGAGGACAGACTCGTATTGTTTGGCACTAAGACTACATCTAATTGTAGTTTCTGTCCTAATAATGAGAGTCATGATCATTTGTTCTTCAACTGTCCATTTACTTCCCAAGTTTGGGCACAATTGCTTACTAGGATCAATGTCCATTGGCCTCCTAGAACTTGGATTAATTGGATTGCTCTCTTAGCAACAATTAAAGGCAAGACTCTTACCAACCTTAATCAAATTGAATTTTACAACAGTCGTGTACCACATTTGGATTGAGAGGAATGTGCGGAAGTTCCAGAATGTTGCTAGTCCTATCTCTGTAGTAGTGAGCAAGATCCACTCAGTCATTAGACATAGGTTAATGTCCTTGGAAAAATATTCCAAAGGTCTTCAACCTAATGGGCTATTGGCTCAGTGGAATGTTGCTCATAGCTGACTATATGGCAGAATCATCTATGCAAGCTTAAGATATTATGATGTGGTATATTGAGCTATTTGTTGAGTTTCATGCAGGTCTCATACAAGTTTTGGAGTGGTCTAAGTTGGATCTTGGGAAAGTGGTGGGCCTTCATTCAAGGACTAATCTCCCATTTGGGTATTTGTGATTGCAGGTACTAAGAGAATTGACTTATCCCCATTGGGGAACTTTGTTCACAGGTTGTAGTATTTGGAACTTCCCTGGCTATCACATTATATGTCTCCAAGGATGGAGGCAATCCTGGATGTTTATTATATGTCTCCAAGGATGGAGGCAATCCCTGATTTTCTATATGTCTCCAAGGATGGAGGCAATCCTGGATTTTTATTATATGTCTCCAAGGATGGAGGCAATCCTTGATTTTATCTCACTTTGTATTACTTGTTTGGTGCCTTCAGTGGCCTGATATATCTGAGTTGTGTGTCCCTACTTATATGTGTGATTACCTAGTGAGTTGTGTGATTGAGCCTCTGATTTCCTTGTGAGTGGAGGTAATAGCTAGTGGGGGCATATTGTGAGGCTTAGTTGAGGGTGAATGGGTCCCTAGCGAGAGTTCTGAAGTGGTGAGGCTCCAAGGGAGTTGAAGTGTGAGCCATATAATGTAGGATTGATGCAACCTTCTATGATTATGCTCTTCCTAGTGCAAGTGTCCATACATACCATGTCGCTGCCACTCGTTATATGAGATCTATTTGGAATTTGATTTGAAGGGCAGTACCTCAACTTGCTACCTATCGCTGAATTATATTGTTACATTTGGGAGGTATCCATTCCTCTGAGTCTCTTATTGCAGCTTCTATTTTGTGGTAGTTGTTCATTTTACCTAGCAGTCATGCCCAATTTTCTGTATGCCCAAGTACCACCATGCCCACGATGCATTATCTGCATACCCACGCATTACCACCCCACGCCGCTATTTCTTTTTTTCTTTATTCTTTGCATTATATATGGATGCATATGTCTTGTTCGCTAATGTGGGGTCTGTATTGGTCTTTTGAAGGGTTTGTCCCCTTGCTATATTGCTTACCCTAGGGGGGCTGTCCTTAGGGATGTTGGATAGCCTAGATGGAGGGGGATGTCCTCCATCCTAGTTTGCCTATTCCGCACGGGGTGTCACCCATCCTGGCCCAGATCATGTGTTACATAGCCGGTTGTATCTTGTAGGTTGTTTTATATCTTGTAGGTCTTGGTTAGACCTATTAACCCAATCTCCCTTGTAGCCAATTGGCCTTCCCTCATGTTTAAAGTGTGCCTTTTGGCCTACTTTTCCTTCTTTTTTTCTTTTCTTTCTTTGTTTTGTTTTGTCCTCCTGGGGTATGCCCCTTGTAGGCTGCATACCCGTTTTGCCCCTTTTATTTTCAAGCTAAGTTATCCAAAAAAAAAAAGATATCTACACTGTTATTACTACTATATATATACTCGTACACATATACATAAGATATACACCCTCAAAGGAAATATATATACCCATACATGCCTGCATTAATGCACATATATACATATACACAACGAAAGAGAGTTTATATGTGGGACACGCGTGTCCATGTCGTGTCCCCCCTAAAAAACTAATTTAATTTATGGGACATGCCACCGCGTGTCCATGCTGTCCCCCTTAAAAAACTAATTTAATTTCACACGGTGCCCACTTGAGTATTGTCCCTTGGGGTAGCCTTTTGGCCTCCCCACTTTTTTCTGTTCTTTTTTCTTTCTTTTCTTTGTCCTCCCTGGGGAATGCCCCTTGTATGCTGTATATTCGCTTAGCCTCTTTTTTATTTCAAGCTTGTTTTACCAAAAAAAACAAAAGGAAGTGAGGCGCCACCATAACACTTTTGTGTACTCGGTGGGAACAAATCAAGGGGCAGCGTGCAATTGCTATGGGCCATTGTGCCCGTAAGCCAACAGTGGGCCTTTGTGCCTTTAATTAGATGGCGCCACAATTATCAAGTGGGACCACAAAAATCAGCCATTCGGTTCACACAATCAAGAATTTTTGTCCATTTTTATCCCTGTCCTGGCGGGTTGTGCTAGGTCCACCAATTTTCCTACACCGGCGGGTTATGCCGAGGAGTACGCACTTTTTTTTTTTGTCCTCCCTGGGGTATGCCCCTTGTAGGCTGTACATAGTGTTTGGTTTTCTGGCCACATCCCCAAATGCAGTTTTATTACATGGGTTGCCATTCAAGAAAGATTGTACACTAAAGAAAGGCTTGTCTTGTTTGGCATTAAGTCTATTTCTTGCTGCAGCTTCTGTCCAGGTAGTGAGAGTCGTGATCACTTGTTCTTTAATTGTTCTTGCACATCACAAATTTGGAATCAACTACTTGCTAAACTCAATGTTTGTTGGCCTCCTAGACATTGGACTAACTGGATTGCTTTAATAGCAACTTTCAAAGGAAAAAATCTTAACTCAATGCTAGTCAAATTAATTTTTTCCACATCAGTATACGACATTTGGATTGAGGAATTTTGGTAAGTTCCAAAATGTTGCATGTCCAATTTCTGCAGTGGTGAATAGGATCCACTCAGTCATAAAACACAAGTTAATGTCTTTGGGGAATGTTACTAAAGCCCTCAATTTGATAGTATCTTGGCTCAGCGGAACCTTGTTCCAAGCTGAACTATATAGTAGAAGGCTCTGATTCTCAATTGATAAACGCTGCTTTGTTGCTATATTTTCTACTGTTATGCTATTATGGTGTGCTCCTTTTATTGTCTCCACCAGGTTTGGCTACATAGTGAGGACCTCAGGAAGCCTTGGTCCACAGGATGGTTTCCAAAGCAGAGCTTTACTCTTTATAGAGACATCATGGAAATGTGCTAGTTATACCATATGTGCTAGTACTTCTACTTATACAGTAAGTATCTTAAACTCCTCGAGATGCTTCCTATTGGGAGTATTGACTGACTTTTCATAGTTGATCTCATGATTGAGTGTGCGTGGCCACCATAAATGTGTGTTCCAGTAAGTTGTGTGTCTTGTGCCCCAGATTGTTTCTTTGGAGTGGATACTAATGTGTTATTGGAGAATCATAATCATGTGAGGTTTGAGGAGGGAGATTGGAACCTTAGGGAGAGATATAGAAGTCGTGAGGTTTCAAGGGAGTTGAAGAGTGAGGCACAAAACCTAAGTCCTATTATGTTACTCATCTGCTACAGTATTACATGGTTTTATTGTTTGTGGCTGCTGCTTGTCATTTGTGGACTACCATCTACTTGGGCAAAGCTAGTTTATTGTTATTTGTGCTATTTGTGTGATCTGTTGTGACTGTGCTCCCTTTGCAATTTATGGGCAGTAACTAGAGGTGTTGTACAGAGCTCTGTCTCTGTTTCTAGGCAGATAGTGTCCATTGCTAGACAACTATCATGTTTCTGTAGTATGATTTCTATGCGATTTGTTGTAGTATGCTTGGATAGCTTTCATGTTTCAGTCCACGTACAAAGCAAGGTTTTCTAGGCAAATTTTGTCCAACTCTGGACATATTTGAATAGTTGAACTACATTCATGTGTGGACAAAACTTGTTGTGGGCAAAACCTATTCTTTATTGAACTACATCAAGCGTGTCAGATTTTGTGTAAATTCAGTGTTTGATGGATAAATGTTACCCGATCGGTTGCAAGTTAAAATTGGGCAGAGTGTCATTCAATGAGACTGGATGTACATGTTTGCTATCGTTTTCCACTGGTTATTTTGGCAATCTCGTTGCTATACTTGTCATGCTTTTTTTTTTCGGGTAAATAAGCGTGAAAATAAAAGGGGCTAAACGAATATACAGCCTACAAGGGGCATACCTCAGGAGGACAAAGCAAAACAAAGAAAGAAAGCAAAACGGAAATGGGGGAGGCCAAGCGGCTACAATAGGGGAGGGAGTGTTTCCCTTTCATCTACAAGATGAGGGAGAAACACCCGTATGATGATTACAAAAGGGAAAACCCAAAAGCTAATAGATGCTTAAGTTAGATTAATACAACATGAACTTATACTAATACAATTTACAAGGGGCTAAACGAATATACAGCCTACAAGGGGCATACCCCAGGAGGACAAAGCAAAACAAAGAAAGAAAGAAAAACGGAAATGGGGGAGGCCAAGCGGCTACAATAGGGGAGGGAGTGTTTCCCTTTCATATACAAGATGAGGGAGAAACACCCGTATGATGATTACAAAAGGGAAAACCCAAAAGCTAATAGAAGCTTAAGTTAGATTAATACAACATGAACTTATACTAATACAATATAAACTAGAGATTGGACTTATTCTACCGAGAAAAAAAAAGAGATTGGACTTGAACTTGTGGATTTTTCTCGGCCTGATGATGCACGGCCTGATGAGTCAATGCATGATGATGCTCGCCTTATGATGCACGATCTGAAGCAGCATTATGCCTTGAACTTGGACCTTGAACTTGGAACTTGGATTCGTGAAAACATTGAAAATGGAACATGGATATGCATTTTATCGGCTTGAAATGGGCAAGCACACTCGGGAGGAAACCCCCTCCCCAAGGGGATCACACATGCCTAGGGACAACCCCCCCAGGCTAGGTTAGAAAACATGGGATTTTTTTTAATTTTTTTTTTGGGTAAATAAGCTTGAAAATAAAAGAAGGCTAAGCGAATGTACAGCCTACAAGGGGCATACCCCAGGGAGGACAAAGAAAAAGAAAAGAAAAGGATAAAGAAAATTGCATGAAATAAAGGAGGGCCACAAGGGCTACATGAGGAAAACATAGGGGAAATTACTTACGACGTAAATTACTTATAAGAAAGAAAGGAAATTAAGAGCCAACACATGTTGGATTGGAACATAAGCAAGTAAACTAAGAGGGTAGAACCCATAGTAGAATAGGGGAAGTCTTATTATGATGAGGACAATACACAACACTTGGATGAAATCGGTTGCTGCAGGCAGCAACCTATGATAGAACCTTTGGTATTTGAATATGGGGCTTGAGATAGCTGAGTGAAGTCCTTTGTTACTATAAAACTGCAGTTGCAGTTTACCCAACAACAACAAAGACTTCAGCACAGGGCACAACACTTGGCATTCGTAATTGGGGAAGAACCTCCTGCTAATGTACTTGAAATGGTACTTCAGCACATGGCACAACACTTGGCACTTGAATTTGGGGTAGACCCTCTTGAGATGGTACTTGAATTGGGAGGACATCCCCCTCCTAGAAGGGAATTATACAGAGCCATGGGACAGCCCCCCATGGCTAGGCCAACAACTAGCAAAATACACCCCTGAATTTTCAGATATCCAACTAGGGAACAGATGAAAAATTGGGCAGCACCTTGTTTGAATATGGAGCGAACCAATCATACAAGAATGCTACCAGTTCATTACAACAATACAGCAAAGAGAACCAAAAACTCTAAGTACAACAGCTCTGCCCAACTGGATGGCAGTCCACAAGTTAAGTTTTCCAGAAAATGAGTCATCTCTGACCATAAATCCTAACTAATTAAGCACAAGCATGTAAAATGCAGCAGCATTATGCTTCAGAAGATCAGGAACAAAATGTGTTAGTAGTGTGCAACAGTACTGTGGTGTATCCAGTGCAATGTGCAAACAAACAAAGTGGTGCAAAGGTAAAGGATGTAAGTAACAAACATGGAACACAACAATCAAAAGAGATTCAAGAAAGCATGCCGCTGCGGTGTCGCAGCCAGCAATGTAGTAACAAACATGGAACCACGGCGGTGCATGCGGCAGCAGCCAGATGAAACAGAGCAACAAAGAATCCGGGGAGCAGCAGAAACTAATACCCTTCTGTTGTAGTGGCAGATTACAGTAGTGGTCATAACAGAACCTGCCAGGTGCATGTAGTGGCAGATTACAGCAGTCAAAGTAGCGAATGCAATGAGCAACTACCACCTATCAACAGTATAAAGAGTAACCAACTAACACCAGCAGCAAGTGCAAACAATTGGTGTAGACAGCAAATGGGCACAATGCACGTATCAAAGTAATAAAATGTATGATAGAACAAATCTCAGGATTTAGTCCTCACCCCTACTCCCTCAAAACCTGACCTCCCACTCACTTTTCGCACATTCCTGAGAAATGGGGATCCTCGCAAGCACTCCTCTCAACAAAAGGTAAGAGGATCTAGTCTCACTGGGTATCTCACATTTAGTAGATCACTCACACTCTGCATTGGAGAAGGATCAATTAGGTCCACTGAACCTTGGAAAGCATAAAATCCTAAACCTTCTTATGTAGAAGTAATACAAGACCCTCCTTGGGACATAGAGCCTGTGCCTGCACTCAAATCTCCCAAATGGGATGTTAGTATTAAAATAAGTTCCCAAACGGGACATAGAGCCTGTGTTCATAAGTACGTGTTGATTTCGCACTCCCAATCAATATTAGCATTCTTTGTTCTCAATTAAGTTGTTTTAACTAAATGCTCGTGTGCAAACTCTGACTTTTCAAATTCATTGCCAATATGAATAACAGCAAAACCCAGGAAAGAGTGATGACGTCAGCTCCCTTCTCTGGCAATTAGGCGATCTCCAGGCGATTTAACCCTAAGTCTGGTGAGTCTCGCGTACATCGTGTTTTCAGCCATGGCCGACGGAACTATTCCCCTTTCGAGTGATCTAGGAAAGCAAACAACAAACTTAGTTGAGTTACACAGGAGAAACCTTTAACACGGTTCACGATTAGGAGGTCTTAAGTCCTCCATAGTCACCGCACCTCAGAGTTTCTCCGAGCTATGCTCGGATCTACACAGCACTCCATCTAGCACTAACAACCTTCACTCTATGAACTTCATTCAGTCAAGCGTATATCCGCAAAGATCTAGAACAGGACCAAGCAACTCTAGCTTCTCTCCATCACGTGTCCCAAACCCAACCAAGGAGGTAAATCACTCTCAAATCTTCAATTTACAAGAAAGCCCTAACTCGGAAACACAACCCTAACCCCTGAGACTGGGGCCATGGTGAATGTCAAAACCCAGGGAGCGGAGTCTTCAATGATAGGGTTTGGCCCTTTTAGCCCTACAATTTTTAGGTCAAGCTCCTCTCGTAATCAGCAGGAGAGTAGTGTGAATCGTTTGGCCTCTTTGGTTAATTCCATAGAGAATGAAATGCTCAAGTCTGGCATCAGTGTAAGTTTTGCGAAATTCAAGGACAACCTTATCCAAATCCAGGAAGCAGGGCCCGAATCGGTGGAGAAACTTGATATTGAAGGGGAGTATGTTATTGTTGAGGAGAAGAAGGTGCCTTGTCCCCCTGAGCCTAAGTTATACCCCACCTCAAGGACCTACAAATAGGAATTGGAAATCCCTGTTCAAAGCTCAAGCTCCTGCCAGATCGATGAAATTGACTCACTATCCAAAGTTTCAAAAGGGGAAAGATGCCCATGTAAGTTTTGATGAGACCCAAATTGATGATGGATTGGGTAATCACTGCTTGGTAGGACATTTCTTGGACGGGAAGATGCCGTTACTGCATCTCACTGCCACTGCTCGTGCAGTGTGGAAGGACTATGGCAAATTCTCCATCAAGCAGTTTGGCTCATGCTTTTTGTTTGAATTTGAAGATGAAGCATTTAAGAATGGAGTGCTTGAAGGTGGGCCGTATTTTTTCTCTCGCAGGTATTTGGTGTTGAAGGAGTGGAAGAGGATGTTAGTACCAGGCAAAAACCATCCCACCACTATACCTATATGGGTTAAGATACATAGACTCCCATTAGAGTTCTGGACTCATGTTGGATTTAGCAAGATAGCAAGTGCTATAGGAAAACCTATTCATGTTGATAAGCCATTGCCAAAAAAAAGCGATTTGATTTTGCTCGAGTTTGCGTCGAGATAAATGCAGGGGATGAACTTCCCATAGACATAGCCATTTCAGTTAAAGATGAATCAGTGATGGTAGGGGTTGAATACCAATGGCTCCCGCTCGAGGTGTGAGATTTGCAAGGTGTTTGGCCATAGATGTGACTCTAAAACTGTTCCCAAAGCAACCAACCCTGTAGAGGAATGGACAGTGGTGGGCAAGGGCAAACTTTCTTCAATGGATAAAAGTGTGGAGGTTTCCAACTCCCATCCAGTAGATCAAGGTCAAGAGGTTAATGTTTGTCAAATGCTAACGGGTTCTTCAACGGGTAAAAGTGTGGAGGTTTCCAACTCTCATCCAGCTGATCAAGGTCTAGAGGCTAGGGACTGTCAAACGCTAACAGGGAAAGTTAAAGGTAATCAGCAAGGGGTTGATCAGTCATGGGTTCCTGCTAATACTACAGGGGAAGCAAGTTCCTCTGCAGTAGAGATACCTGCTATTGTAAAACCCGAAGTTCCACATACCCTGCTTTCACTTACAACTAGCTTCCTTCCTCAACTGCTAGATCTTCGAACTGCTGCCCCTATTGTTCCTATTGATGATACTCTCAGTGAGGATATGGATGACGAGATCTTAGTGGTTGATAGAGAGGAGTAGGAGCCTCTTATCTTAGAGGATAAGTCCAGCGAGGTGCCTCCTACAATCATAAAGACCCCATTCACATCAAGGAAGCCAGCATTTCTTGAATCCGTCAGTTCTAGGAAGAGAAGGCTGAAGCATGAGCGTAAGCTCCGTAATTAGGGCAATCGCTAATCCTTTATCCTTTTATAATATGTATGTAACTATTTATATATTTGTGGTTAGTTGTCTAAGTCTTTCATTTTGTGGTTCTTATGCATTGCTCTTCTATCCATTTTGGGTCCTGGAATCTGCATGGTCTTAATGACCCCATTAAACAAAATGCAGCAAAGGATTTTTTGAACAAAAATCAATTGTCTTTGATTGGCTTGATTGAGCATAAGATTAAAGCACCCAATATTAGGAGAATAACCAATTATATATGCCCTCACTGGCAGACTGCTAATAATAGTGTACATGCTCAATACTTGGAATCCTGCTGTGTTGGATGTCACAGTGCTCTTCATGTCCAATCAACCCATACATTGTCAAGTCCATGCTATCCAGGAGGGGCATGATTTCTTGGTCACTTTTGCTTATGGTGCAAATGACCACGTGGAGAGAAGAGATTTGTGGAAAGATCTTCTCTCCCTCTCTAGTACTTTGCCCTGGGTTGTCCTTTTTTTTTTGGGTAAAATAGCTTGAAATAAAAAGGGGCTAACCGGATGTACAGCCTACAAGGGGCATACCCCAGGAGGAAAAGAAAAGAAAAGAAAGAGAAAAGAAAAAAGAAAATTGGGAAAGCTAAAGCCAAATGGCTACAAAATGTTCTAGAGATGTTCTTCTCCCATCTATCAGAGGAGAAAGAAACACCACACAAAAAATAGGCTAGAGTAGCACCACTATAAACGAGGGCACAGTGATGCACATTGAAGCAACAACCAAAATTGACCTGGGTTGTCATTGGTGACTTCAATGTAGTCAGGAATCCAAATGAGAAAATAGGGGGCAACAATCATTAGATGCATTGTTTGGATGAGTTCAATGGTTGTTTGTACTCCTGTGAACTGGATGATCTGAGGTTTACGGGAAGTTTCTACACCTGGTCAAATAGGCAAGATTCCCCTAATTTTTTTTTTGTGGGTAATTTAGCTTGAAATTAAAAGGGGTTAAGCGAATATACAGCCTACAAGGGGCATACCCCAGGAAGGACAAAATAAAAAGAAAAAGAAAATAAAAGAAAGGAAAAAAAAATTACGATTCCCCGAGAATTTACCGAAATGGGAGATATAGGATACACTTGCACAACCCGCAAGGATAGGAGAAAATATGCATAACAAGCAAAATGTGTGCAGAACAAGTGTGGTAAAAGGGCCCCACCAAGGGCTCTTATGTCGACAGTGAATGAAAGGGTTTTAACTACTTGACAAAATGGCGCCACGAAAGTCTCACCACTTGAAAGGTTTCAGCCGAATGGACAGCTGCATCATACGGTGCAGCTGGCACCTATTGAACCAAAGTACTCCAGTTGTTGACCCTGGACATCGAATTGATTTCTCGACTTGACAAAAGAACATGGGTCCCATTGCCCATCATGCCAAAAGGCACTTGTAACCTTGCGTGTTAGTATACTTCAAGTGCAATATGATACTTGGGCCCACCATACTCCAGAGGACCACTCTTACTTGTCCCAATTTGCTGTGAAAAATAGCCCAGCTTAGCAACTGTACACATTAGAATGCCCAGTCGCACTAATCACGTGCATCACACTCTCATCTTCCTCAGCGAAGAACCAACTTTGCAGACGTGTAGTATCAAGGACCAACTCCAATACGATATGAACACCATTGCGAACCCAGAACCCATGGTGGTATTACCGCCTCCGCCGTGACATGCTCGTCACATAACGAAAGTGAACTGGTGGATCACAATGGAGGAACACGTGGAGCTGGTCCCTACTTAAACACCACCTGCATAAAGCTCTGAGTAGCTGCCCAAAGAACGCTAGAAACGAAGCCAAAGAACCAGCTTTGTAGAACCCAAGAAAATCTCTAAATGGACGCATAGGAGAGTTGAGGACCTACTTCACTTAGCTCACCTTAGCAACCAGAACCGGATGTGGTATCACCCCGCTGCCATGACACCAGGACACTTAGCAGAAGGAACTGTACCGCTGTGGAAGAGCTAGCTTCAGGACCTCGAACCTCAAATGCCTTCATGAGAAGTTTATTCTCGATGTTTGGTTGTAGTTATTTAACCTCATCACCCATCAGGAGTGGAAGTAAAACGCCCCACGGATTGCTGCTCTTCATTGATAACCTCCACACAAGCCATAAGGTGTGAAGTAAATGTGCTTATTCAGCCCACGGAGAGGAGCTGAATGTTGACTGGATTGTGGACGAGCCAAATGAAAAGGGAGCAAACGAGATCTGCTCCCCTGATTTGCGATGTTTTGATGAAGGGAATTGAATCTTAGACCCACACCCCCTTGTAGATGAGAACCCCATGAGGACCCTGAGTACCCTCAACTTCACGAACTGCTGAAACTGAGTTTAGAGATCTGAACCCATCAAGTTTTGTTGTTGTAGTTGATAAAAAGAAGTCAAATGGATCTTGAAAACCAACAGATTGTTGGATTTTTGTAAAAAATTTGATAGGAGATAAGGGGGAGAGCATCCGCTGCCCCTTTAAGTTGGAACAGAGATCATACTTTCTCGGCTGCCTTTTTTCCCACTCCAGGCATATCAAATCACTCTCCTACCTTAGTGCATATAACTCCTCCGCCTAAATCAGCACCTAAACCTTTTAATTTTTTTGACTTCTTAGCTGATCATCCTTCATTCATACCCACAGTTCAGGTTATTCGGAGGAAAATCATCATTGGTAATCCTATGTACTGTTTGCATAAAAAGCTTCAGCTTCTTCAAGCTGAATTAAGAAAACTAAACAAACAAGAATTCAGTGCTATCTCTGAGAGAGTGGCTCAATCACAAAGTCAACTTAAATCTCTTCAACAAAGACCTTTTTTTTGGGTAAATAAGCTTGAAATTAAAAAAGGCTAAGCGAAATTTACAGCCTAAAGGGGCATACCCCAAGGAGGACAAAGAAAAGAAAAGAAAGAAAGAAAATTGCATGAAATAAAACTTCTAAGGCAGACTTGCCTAAGAAAGTGGGGAAGGCCAAATGGCTACATGGGAAGGAATATTATAGTGTTTCTCCCTCATCAGTTAGATGAGAGGGATACACATATGGGAATGAAGGTACAAAAAATGGGACAACCCCCATTGAGTATTAGGAAATATAGAAGACAAAATGCAGAAACAAAGAACCACCGTCATTTTAGTTTGCAGATTCTAGTTTGCAAGAGGAGGAGAAAATTCTTACAAACAATTTCTCACCCTTTCTAAGGCTGAGGAAAGTTTGGCTAGACAAAAATCTAGGATTAATTGGATGAAACTCTTGTTCCTGTTTAGACGCCGTCATTTTATATGTTGTTCCTATTTCTACTTGTCTTTCCTCCAGTCTAAGGTTCTTAAGTTATTAGAATGGAAAATAATACTCTTTCTCAACAGTAATGAAGTCCACCTTTGTTGATTTTTATAAAGATCTTCTGGGGACCCCTCATAGTTCCCAATATGATGGTGCTGGAAGAGTTAAAGAACTTATCCAAAGAGTATTAAACGATGAGCAGAGTCTGGCAATGGTTCAAAACATTACTGATGCTGAAATTAAGGAAACATTTTTAGCCTTGAACCCTAAAAAAGCCCCTGGTCCTGATGGTTTTAATGCTGGCTTCTTTCAGAAAGCATGGCCCATTGTTGGGTATGAAATCACAGCTGCAGTCAAGAACTTCTTTAGGTCAAGCAAATTGTTAAGGAAGGTTAATGCAACTGTTGTGGCTTTGGTTCATAAGGTCCCCAACCCCTCTAAGGTTGGAGACTTTAGACCTATTTCTTGTTGCAACATCATTTACAAGTGTATAGCAAAAATTCTTGCTAAAATGCTCCAGAAAACTCTTCCTTTCCTTATTGATCTTGTCCAATCAGGATTTGTTAAGGGCAAGAGGATTGCAGACAATATTTTTCTAGCTCAGGAGATTATGCATGGGTATCATAAATCTTCTCCTACACCTAGGTGTGCGATGAAGGTGAACATTATGAAAGCCTATGACAATGTTAGATGGGATTTCCTTTGGGATGTCCTATCTACCATGAACTTCCATCCTATAATGATTAAATGGCTTTAAACTTGTGTCACCACTGCCAACTACACACTAAGTATCAATGGGGAGAATACGGGATTTATTGAGGGCAAGAGGGGCCTTAGACAAGGTGATCCTCTTTCCTCTTATTTATTTGTAATTGTAATGAAGTGCTTACTTGCATACTTAGAGAAAAATCAGTGCAACCTGATTTCCATTTCCATTGGAGGTGCAGCAAAAACAAAATCATTAACCTCTATTTTGCAGATGATCTTATGGTATTCTGCAAGGGGGATATTGGATCTGTCATACACATCCACACATCTCTCACTGAATTTGAATCCATGTCTGGATTGAGACCTAGCCCTAACAAGAGTCACATCTTCTTCTCTGGGGTAGATTCTTGGTTTCACTGAAGGTGTTTTTCCTGTTAAATATCTTGGAGTTCCTCTTCTTTCCACCAAATTGTCTCATTTGGATTGCAAGCCATTGGTGGATAGGATTATATCCAAAACAAAGTCTTGGACCAATAGAGACCTAACTTATGCTGGGAGAGTCCAATTGATCAAGAATGTATTGTTTTCCATGCAAACTTATTGGACCTCCTTGTTCATACTCCCTAAGAAGGTCATTGAGGAGGTTGAGTCTGTGTTGAGAGCCTTCCTTTGGTCTGGGCCAGATCTTAAGAAAACTGGTGCCAAAGTTTCCTGGGAACACTTATGTGCCCCAAAGGAGGAAGGTGGCCTTGGTTTCAAGTCTATGCAAATTTGGAATAAGGCTGCTGTGTCTAAACACATTTGGTTCATTATTTCTAGTGGTGAGCAATCCATGTGGTGCCAATGGGTCAAGTCCTACTTACTCAAGGGCAACAACTTCTGGCAACGGTGTCCATCAGATTTTCTGGTTGGGTTTGTACATTGAGCCTATTAGTGGTACCGTAGTATGTGAACTTGTTGTTATGATTTGGTTAACCTAGCCTTGGGGGGTTGTCCCGTGGCATGTTTGAACCCCTTAGGGAGGGGGCGTCCTCCCATTCTACTTCGAACTTTTCTTAATTGCTACTGGATACATGATGTTGAACCTTGGTGCATCTTCTTACGCTATATGTTGCTGCTACTCTCCTTGCCACTGCTATTACTGCATATTGTTGAACTCTTGATCTTTGCACCCTACTCATTATCTTTTCTCTTTCAAGTATCGCGAAATCGTTCTTATTACTCTTTAATGCCTTTTTCTACGCTTCTTTTTGCAATCTGTTCTTATGATGCTGCACTCTACTCTACTATGGATCTGTCTACTGTTGCTGCAATCTGTGGTGTCTGATTAGCTTCCTTGATATGGAAGTTCTACCCCTTCTCTTTCTTTTTCTTTCTTTTCAGCTGCTGCTGCTGTTTAGGCAGTGGTTGGTACCTTGAGGGTGCTCCAGTTACGAACGGGCCATGGCAAAATTTTCTTGATTCCAAGCAACTACGGGAATTGAAGCTATTCAGGCAAGCTACCATCAATATTCACTGCTCGAGTCAGCCACGGTCCATGTTTCAAGTTCATGTAGAGACCAAGCTCCAAGTATCATTTTCAAGCCAAAGTATCATGTACATGTACATATGGTGTCTAAGCTCCAAATTTCTAGATTTCAGCTGTTTTATTTTAGTCGATCACTTGTATTAAGGCTTGTGATTCCTCTCCCTCTTTTGTAGCAGGTTAGGAATCATAGGATAGTTCATTAGCTTTGTAGCCCCTCGGCGTAATTTTCATTTTCATTTTCTTTCTTTGTCCTCCTAGGGTATGCCCCTTGTAGGCTGTACATTCTGTTGTCTCCCCCTTTTTTTATTTCAAGCTTTCTTTACCCAGAAAAAAAACAACTTCTGGCAACTTAAAATGCCTAGCAATCCTACATGGACTTGGAGGAAACTTCTCAATCTCGGGAGCATTGTTCATCCCTTTATTAAAGTTATGACCATTGGCATCCACTAGTATGACCATAACTCTTCCCTTTGGTATGACAATTGGCATCCACTGGGCCCTCTAGCTTCTAGATTTGGGGATAGGGTCATGTATGACCTTGGACTCCCCAAGAACTCCAAGGTTTGCTCAATTATTAGGAACTCCAAATGGGCTCTCCCTGTCACCCAAACATGGGAGATTAATGAAGTGAGGGCTGGCCTCACTACTTTCCCTAATCCTATTGCCAACAAAGTTGACCTTCATAGGTGGACTCTCACTGCTAATGGAGAGTTCACTGTGAGCTCTTTGTGGAACATTCTTAGGGTCCCTCTCCCTAAGGTTCCCTGGAGCTCTAACGTTTGGTTCCCTGGCCATATCCCTAAATGTAGTTTTATCACTTGGTTGGCTATCCAAGGTAGATTGTACACTGAGGACAGACTTGTTCTATTTGGCACTAAGACTGCTTCTAATTGTAGCTTTTGCACAAGCAATGAGAGTCATGATCACCTGTTTTTCAATTGTCCATTCACATCCCAAGTCTGGGCACTCTTAATTGCTAGGATCAATATTCATTGGCATCCCAGAACTTGGGTTAATTGGATTGCTCTATTAGCAACAATCAAGGGCAAAACTCTGAATGCACTTTTAATGGGACTTACATTTTACCACTACTGTATACCACATTTGGATTGAGAGGAATGTTCATAAATTTCAAAATACTGCATGTTCTATATTTGGGGTGGTGAGCAAGATCCACTCAGTCATAAGACATAGATTGATGTCCCTGGTTAATCTCCCCCAAGGATCTCAAGCAAATTGTCTTTTGGCCCAATGGGATGTTGCTCATAGTTGATCATATGGCAGAAGTTATGAGATTTGAGTTTACTTGGTTATGCATGATTGTTATGATTGTTATACATGGTATTGGACCCTTAAACTTCTTTGCTGAGTATGTTGCAGGTTCAAAGCACTTATTCCACAGGGTCACAGCAAACTCTGGAAATGGGGTATGATTATGGTGCTAATCTATCCAATTGGGTACCCTGTGTTGCAGGTCTTTAAAAGCTCATATGCAGGTTTACTATATGCTTAGATGTACTATCTCCAAGGGTGGAGGCAACCCATGATTTTACTATTTGTCTCCAAGGATGGAGGCAATCATTGATTTTACTATCTGTCTCCAAGGATGGAGGCAATCCTTGGTTCTGTTTATTTAGTCTCCAAGGATGGAGGCAATCCTTGTTTCACAATTGATACTGATTTGAATTATGCTCATTAGTAGGTTGCAAGGGCTGTTGCAACCTTCATACTTGTATGCATATGTATCTTCATGTTAAAACTATAGTAAGGGCTGTTGCTATAGATACTTGTTGCTTACCTACATTGTATACGTAACTTGATGTGTTACTTCCTGTTTGGCATAATCTGGACTGCTGTGTGTCTAATCAGCATCCACAATGTTGTGATCTCTGGCCTAGCCTTGGGGGGCTGTCCCATGGCATGCATGTATTGTCCCTTCTGGGAGGGGGCTTTTCCTCCCAAAATCCGTAGTTGTGGGTTGCCAATCCTGGGCAGACTTCTGTTTTTTTCTAGGACGGTAAAAATCAGCCGTTATGCTGCCCAAATTCCTCCAGATCTTGATCTCCATAGTGTATAGGCTGCAGCAGTTGCAGTTTGCTGCAAGACGATCCCCCATGCTTCATGTCCAAGTTCATGTTCAAGCTTCGTGTCTGCTGCTGCACCCTTTGGGTTATGTATCTCAACTCTAGTTTATTGCTGGAGTTGAGTTGCATATCTAGGTTTATCTTAGGTATTCTCATTTTGAGCCGAAAGGCTTCCTTGTAGCCACTTGGCCAGCTTTCCTTTGTTTGCCTTTGGCATGTACTTTTCTTTCTTCTATTTCTTTGTTTTGTTTTGTCCTCCTGGGGTATGCCCCTTGTAGGCTGTATATCCTTTTCACTCTTT
Source organism: Vaccinium macrocarpon (assembly GCA_022606695.1). Lineage (NCBI taxonomy): Eukaryota > Viridiplantae > Streptophyta > Magnoliopsida > Ericales > Ericaceae > Vaccinium > Vaccinium macrocarpon. Next base: position 23,313,184 of record CM040180.1, on the reverse strand, counting down.
TTATTTTCAAGCTGATTTATCCAAAAAAAATTAGATGAAACTGGGTGATCAATGTACATCATTCTTCTTCAAATCGGTTAACAGCAATAGGAATAGAAACAAACTCACCAGCCTTACTCTCAGCGATTCATCTATAACTCATGATGTTAGAGTTATCAAAGACTCCTTTGTTAACTTCTACACTGATTTATTGGGTAGGCCTCACAATACTCAATACTCTGGCGATGATAGGGTCAATCATCTCATAAGTAAGAGGCTGACTAGTGCACAAAGCCTTGCTATGATCTAGGATGTGTCAAACTTAGAGATTAAAGAAACTATGTGGGAACTTAATCCCCATAAAGCCCCTGGACCTGATGGCTATAATGCTGGGTTTTTCCAGAAAGCTTGGTCTATGGTTGGTCATGAGACCACTTCAGCAATCAAGAATTTCTTTAGGTCTGGCCAACTACTTAGTAGAGCTAATGCTACAGTTGTGGCGCTAGTTCCTAAAATCCCCAACCCCTCTAGGGTTGGTGACTTCAGGCCAATTTCTTGTTGCAATACCATTTATAAATGTATTGCTAGGATATTGGCAAAAAGGCTCCAGAGTGCTCTCCCATTACTTATTGACCCTGTTCAATCAGGTTTTGTGAAGGGTAGAAGAATTGCTGATAATATATTTCTTACACAAGAACTGATGAGAGGGTATCATAAATCCTCTCCCTCACCCAGATGTGCATTGAAAGTTGATATAATGAAAGCCTATGACAATGTTAGGTGGGATCTCCTATGGGACATTCTTAAGTCCATGAATTTTCACCCTAAAATGATAAAATGGACACAAGCATGTGTAACCACAACTAATTACTCATTGAGTATCAATGGTGAGCCAACTGGGTTCATAAAAGGCAAAAAGGGCCTTAGGCAGGGGGATCCTCTTTCCTCCTATCTCTTTGTCATTGTCATGGAGGTGTTGACTTATCCTGAGGGAGAAAGCCAATCTTCCCGACTTCCATTTTCATTGGAGGTGTAGCAAGACTAAGCTCATTAATCTCTGCTTTGCTGACAATCTTATGATCTTTAGTAAAGGGGATTTGGATTCTATTAAACATATTCATGCTTCCCTCCTGGAGTTCGAAGCCCTCTCTGGACATTCTCCTAGCCCTGGGAAGAGTAGTTCCTTCTTTTCTAGAGTTGATCACTCCACTAGAGATGGCATCCTCGTTGTTCTTGGCTTTAAGGAAAGTTTTTTGCCTGTCAAGTATCTTGGCGTGCCTCTCCTATCCACCAAGCTCAAGCAGCAGGACTGCAAAGACATGGTAGCAAGAATAACTTCTAGGACTAAGACCTGGACTAATAGGGATTTAACTTATGCTAGGAGAGTCCAATTAATAAAAAAATGTTCTATTCTCCATGCAGACATATTGGTCCTCTACCTTTATTTTGCCCTAGAAAGTCATAAAAGACGTTGAAGCTATTCTTTGGTCTTTCCTTTGGTCTGGTCCTGATCTTAAAAAATCTGGGGCTAAGGTGTCTTGGGAACACTTGTGTTCTCCCAAACAAGAAGGTGGACTTGGCTTCAAAGCAATTCAGGTCTGGAATAAGGCTGCTATTGCAAAGCACATATGGTTTCTCATCTCAGGTGGTGAGCAGTCTATGTGGTGCCAATGGGTCAAGTCATATTTGCTTAAGGGCAAAAGCTTGTGGGAGGTTAAAATGCCTAGTAACCCCTCTTGGGTTTGAAGGAAGATCCTCAACCTTAGATCAATTGTACACCATCACATTAAAGTGTCCATAGGCAATGGAGAGTCTACATCCTTTTGGCATGACAATTGGACTAACTTAGGTCCTCTAGCCAATAAGTATGGCACTAGGGTGATATATGACTCTGGACTACCTAAGGATACTACTGTGTCTGCTATCATCAGAGATACTTCATGGGCCTTCCCCATTGCTCAAACATTGGAACTCAACGAGATTAGGTCCACTCTTCACTCTTTACTTGATCCAAAAAGGGGTATGGAGGATCAACATATCTGGACGCTGAATTCCAGTGGGAAATTCTCTATATCCTCACTATGGAACCACCTTAGAACTTCATTCCCTAAGGTCTATTGGAGTAATTGCATTTGGTTCCCTGGGCATATATCTAAGTGCAGCTTCATCACCTGGGTTGCCATTCAACATAGACTCTATACTAAGGAAAGACTTGTCTTGTTTGGTACTAAGACGGTCTCTTGTTGCTCAGTCTGTTAGGGGAGTGAAAGCCATGACCATTTTTTCTTTAGTTGTCCCTTTTCTACACAAGTATGGAATCACACTCAGTCCTTCCTTGATTTAAAGTGGACGTCTAGATCTTGGGATAGTTGGGTCGCTCATATCTCAACAATCAAAGGCAAGAATTTGAAATCTCTAATTATCAAACTGGCTTTTATAACCACTGTTTATCATATATGGATAGAGAGAAATGTGCGTAAGTTCCAAAACAAAGCGTGTCCAGTTGCAGCTGTTGTGAGCAAGATACACTCAATGGTTAGGACCAGATTGTTGACTCTGGATAAACTTCCAGCTGATCATCAGTCACAAAGGCTCCTAACCAATTGGGGTATCTCTTAAGTAATGTGGTTATAGATGTCTCTGCTACTGACAATTGTTTTGCAGATACATTCAGCTCAGGTTGGGGAGATTGTTACAATCAGATGCTCAGCATGCTAGGGTCTCTAGCTATTACTACTCCTAGTATCAGGTGAACTATCTTAAAACCTCTATCTGTTGGTTGAAGACTGAAGCCTATACTTGCAAGCTCAACACTTGTAGTTTTGAGGATTTTTTTGAGTTGTGTGAACCACTAAATAGAGAGCCTAAGTGAGTGAGTGCTTGAGCCCTGATTTCCTTGAGAGTGGAGGTAATAGTAAGAGGGGGTGTATGGTGAGGTTTAGCTGAGGGTGTTTGGTCCCTTAGAGAGTGATTGAAGTGTGAGGTTTCGAGGAAGGGGAAGGGTGAGCCTCTATATCCTCTAAGTTGACGCTTTGCATAGGCTATGCAGCATTCCTTTAGGCCCTTCTCTATCTTTCACATGTTTGTGTGCCTTTGTTCCATGCTTTGCCTTGCTTCCGGATTGTACTCTGCATATTACTCGTACTGGTTACTGTCTTGGTTCCTTTGGGCTCTTAATCACGGTGTTGAGAGCCTCCTAGGTACTGTAATTACATCCTATTAGCATTAGTTGCACTTAGTCTTGCCAGCATTTTGATTGTTTACCATCTGTTATGCCACTGAACTGCTGTTACTGTTGCACTTTTACCACTGATGTACTATTACTACACTATTGTTGTTGATGCTTCTAAGCTACTACTACACTTTGCTATTGCTGCTGTTGTGATCTCCTGAGTGTCAGATTCAATGGGGGACAAATTCAACGACAAACCATTAAGGTATCTCAGTCAAGCAGGGGATCTCAAAAGGAGCTTGAAGCTGGCACTTTCAGCCCTACAAATTTAAGGTCCAGCTCTTCTAATCATCTGGATAGTGCGAATCATTTGGCCTCTTTGGTTAATTCCATAGAGAATGAAATGCTTAATTCAAGGACAGTCTTATTCTAATCTAGAAAGCAGGGCCCGAATCGGCAGAGAAAATTAATCTTGAAGGGGAGTTTGTTACTGTTGAGGAGAAGAAGGTGCCTCGTCCCCCTAAGCCTAAGTTATTCCCACCTCTAGGACCTGCAAATAGGAATTGGAATTCCTTGTTCAAAGCCCAAGCTCCTGCCAAATCGATGAAGTTGACTCACTATCCAGAGTTTCAGAAGGGGAAAGCTGCTCATGTAAGTTTTGATGAGACCCAAATTGATGATGGATTGGGTAATCACTGCTTGGTAGGTCATTTCTTGGATGGGAAGATGCCGTTACCGCTTCTTTCTGCCACGGCTCGTGCTGTATGGAAGGACCATGGCAAATTCTCCATCAAGCAGCTAGGCTCGTGCTATTTGTTTGAATTTGAAGATGAAGCATCTAAGAATGGAGTGCTTGAAGGCGGGCCGTATTTTTTCTCTCGCAGGTACTTGGTGTTGAAGGAGTGGAGGAGGATGTTAGTTCCAGGCAAAAACCATCCCTCCACCATACCTGTATGGGTTAAGATACATAGACTTCCATTAGAGTTCTGGACTCATGTTGGTTTTAGCAAGATAGCAAGTGCTATAGGAAAACCTATTCATATAGATGAAGCCACTGCCAAAAAGAAGCGACTTGATTTTGCTCGTATTTGCGTTGAGATTAATGCAGGGAATGAACTACCCACAGACATAGCCATTTCAGTTAAAGATGAATCAGTGATGGTAGGGGTTGAATACCAATGGCTTCCTCCGAGGTGTGAGAAATGCAAAGTGTTTGGCCATAGTTGTGACACTAAGGCTATTCCCAAAGCAACCAACCCTGTAGAGGAATGGAAAGTGGTTGGCAAGGGCAAACTTTCTTCAATGGATAATAGGGTGGAGGTTTCCAACTCTCATCCAGTAGATCAAGGTCAAAAGGTTAGTGATTGTCATACGCTAACAGGTTCTTCTTTGGGTAATAGTGTGGAGGCTCCCAACCCTCTCCCAGTTGATCAAGGTCAAGAGGTTAGAGACTGTCCAACAGTAACAGGGGCAGTAAAAAGTAATCAGCAAGGGGTTGATCAGTCATGGGTTCCTGCTAATACTACAGGGGTACTTGCAGCAGAGGGTCCTATTATTGTAACACCCCAAGCTCCACCTACCCTACTTTCACTTTCTCCTAGCCTCATTCCTCAACCATTAGATCTTCGTTCTGTTGTCCCTCCTGTCCCTAGTGATGATGCTCTCAGTGAGGAATTGGTTGAAGAGATCTTAGTGGTTGATAGAGAGGAGCAGGAGCCACTAATCCCAGAGGTTAAGTCTGGCGGGGTGTCTTCTACCATCCTAGGGACCCCAGTCACTTCTAGAAGACCAGCATTTCCTAAATCCATCAGTTCTAGGAAGAGAAGGTCAAGCAGAGGCGTAAGCCGTGAAATGTCGAGGCGTCGCTAACCCTTTATCCTTTATAATATGTATATTACTATTAATATATCAGTGGTTAAATGTTTAAGTCTTTCGTTTTATGGTTCTGATGCATTGCTCTTCTATCCATTTTGGTTCTTGGAATCTGCGTGGTCTTAATGACCCCATTAAACGAAGTGCAGCAAAGGATTTTTTGAACAAAAATCAATTGTCTCTGATTGGCTTGATTGAGCATAAGATTAAAGCGCCCAATATTAGGAGGATAACCAATTACATTTGCCCTCACTAGCAGACTGCTAATAATAGTGTGCATGCTCCTACAGGTAGGATTTTGATGGCTTGGAATCCTGCTGTGCTGGCTGTCACAGTGCTTTTCATGTCCAATCAACTCATACATTGTCAAGTCCATGCTATCCAAGAGGGGCATGATTTCTTGGTCACTTTTGTTTATGGTGCAAATGACCACGTGGAGAGAAGAGATTTGTGGAAAGATCTTCTCTCCTTCTCTAGTACCTTGCCCTGGGTTGTCCTTGGTGACTTCAATGTTGTCAGGAATCCAAATGAGAAAATAGGGGGCAACAACCAGTGGATGTACTGTGTGGATGAGTTCAATGATTGTTTGTACTTGTGTGAACTTGATGACCTTAGGTTCACAGGAAGCTTCTACACTTGGACTAATAGGCAAGATTCTCCAAATTTCATCTCCTCTAAGTTGGATAGGGTCCTAGTTAATGATAGTTGGAACAGGGACCATACTTTCTCGGTAGCCTTTTTTCCCACTCCAGGCATATCAGATCACTCTGTTGCCTTAGTGCATATAACTCCTCCACCTAAATCAGCACCGAAACCTTTTAAATTTTTTGACTTCTTAGCTGACCATCCTTTATTCATACCCACGGTTCAAGGTATTTGGTGGAAAATCATCATTGGTAATCCTATGTACTGTTTGTACACAAAGCTTCAGCTTCTTCAAGTTGAATTAAGAAAACTGAACAAACGAGAATTCAGTGCTATCTCTGAGAGAGTGGATCAATCACATAGTCAGCTTGAATCTCTTCAAAAAAAAACTTGGGCTAAATCCAGTAGATTCAAGTTTACAAGAGGAGGAGAAAATTGTTTACAAACAATTTCTCACCTTTTCTAGGGCTGAGGAAAGTTTGGCTAGGCAAAAATCTAGGATTAATTGGATGAAACTGGGTGATCAATGTACGTCATTCTTCTTCAAATATGTTAACAACAATAGGAATAGAAACAAACTCACTAGCCTTACTCTCAGTGATTCATCTATTACTCATGATGTTGGAGTTATCAAAGACACCTTTGTTAACTTCTACACTGAATTATTGGGCAGGCCTCACAATACTCAATACTCTGGCTATGACAGGGTCAATCAACTCATAAGTAAGAGGTTGTCTAGTGCACAGAGCCTTGCTATGGTCCAGGATGTGTCTGACATGGAGATTAAAGATACTATGTGGGAACTTAATCCCCATAAAGCCCCTGGTCCAGATGGCTATAATCTTTGGGTTTTTCGTAAAGCTTGGTTGGTGGTTGGTCATGAGACCACCTCGGCAATTAAGAACTTCTTTAGGTCGGCCAACTACTTAGTAGAGCTAGCATAGCGGTTGTGCTTAGTTCTAAAATCCCCAACCCCTCTAGGGTTGGCGATTTTAGGCCAATCTCTTGCTGCAATACCATTTATAAATGTATTTTGCAAGGATACTGGCAAAAAGGCTCCAAAGTGCCCTCCGATTACTTATTGACCTTGTTCAATCGGGTTTTGTGAAGGGTAGAAGAATTGCTGATAATATATTCCTTACACAGGAACTTATGAGAGGGTATCATAAATCCTCTCCTTCACCCAGATGTGCATTGAAAGTTGATATAATGAAAGCATATGACAATGTTAGGTGGGAGCTTCTATGGGACATACTTAAGGCCATGAATTTTCACCCTAGAATGATAAAATGGATACAATCATGTGTTACCACAACTAATTACTCATTGAGTATCAATGGTGAGCCGACTGGGTACATAAGAGGCAGAAAGGGGCTTAGGCAAGGGGATCCACTCTCCTCCTATCTCTTTGTTATTATCATGGAGGTGTTGACTAGCATCCTGAGGGAGAAAGCCAAACTTCCTGACTTCCATTTTCATTGGAGGTGTAGCAAGACTAAGCTCATTAATCTCTGCTTTGGTGACGATCTCATGATCTTTAGTAAAGGGGATATGGAATCTGTTAATCATATCCATGCTTCCCTCCTGGAGTTTGAAGTCCTCTTTGGTCTATCTCCTAGCCCTGGAAAGAGTATTGCCTTCTTTTCTGGAGTTGATCACTCCACTAGAGAAGGCATCCTCGCTGTGCTGGGCTTTAAAGAGGGTTTTTTTCCTGTCAAGTATCTAGGCGTGCCTCTCTTTTCCACCAAGCTTAAGCAGCAAGACTGCATAGACATGGTAGCAAGAATAACTTCTAGGAGTAAGTCCTGGACTAATAGGGACTTAACTTATGCTGGGAGAGTCCAATTAATTAAGAATGTTCTATTCTCCATGCAGACATATTGGTCCTCTACCTATTCTCCATGCAGACATATTGGTCCTCTACCTATTCTCCATGCAGACATATTGGTCCTCTACCTTTATTTTGCCCAAGAAAGTCATAAAAGACGTCGAAGCTATTCTTAGGTCCTTCCTGCAGTGCGGTCCACGATCTTAAAAATCACGGGGCTAAGGTGTCTTGGGAACACTTGTGTTCTCCCAAACAGGAAGGGGGACTTGGCTTCAAAGCAATTCAGGTCTGGAATAAGGCTGCTATAGCTAAGCACATATGGTTTCTCATCTCAGGTGGAGAGCAGTCTATGTGGTGCCAATGGGTCAAGTCATATTTGCTCAAGGGCAAAAGTTTGTGGGAGGTTAAAATGCCTAGTAACCCCTCTTGGGTTTGGAGGAAGATCCTCAATCTTAGATCAGTTGTACACCATCACATTAAAGTGTCCATAGGCAATGGTAAGTCTACATCCTTTTGGCATGACAATTGGACAAGCTTAGGTCCTCTAGCCAATAGGTATGTCAATAGGGTAATGTATGACTCTGGACTACCTAAGGATACTACTGTGTCTGTTATCATCAGAGATACCTCATGGGCCTTCCCCATTACTCAAACATGGGAACTCAAGAGGAATGTTCGTAAATTGTAGAGAGTTGAGAGCTTCTCTCTCTAGATTCTGGAGAGAGAATGCACTCTTCTTCTCATTATCCAATTTTTAACCCTCTACCGAACATTCAGTTTGGTTCCTACATTTGTTTTTAGCTTCATTCGGTGGATTTGTTCCAATCCGTCCAAATCCATCTAAGGGATTTACATCCCACATATGCATTTTCTTCAAAACCTGCGAATGGTTTCTCTATCTCTCATAAGGGCTCGTCCTTACAGAAATATGGGTGGGCTGGATCTGATGGAAGCTCGGTCCTCATCATTTCTTCAACCAGCAAAATCGATTTGGGCATGCAAGGAACTTGTCTGCATCTCAAGACCACAAAACAGATGGGCTCCTCCATCGAGGGCTTATCCTTCTGGATAAGCATCACAAAATCTGATGGGGCTAGTTCTAATCTCCCCTAACCGTACAAACCCATCTTCTGATGGTATTCACAAGGGTTCCATGAGAGGGGTTTCACGCACTAAAGATCTGGAGTCTAGTCTTAGCACAGCCGCTGTTCTTCCTTGCGTATCAGTTCTCCCCCTCTATGTGTTGATAGTGTCACGGAGGAGGAGGTAATTCCATTGTGGTTCCTGGCGCTACGGTTGTGAGGATTTGGGAACTGCAGAGAGTGTTAATTGGAATTACCCAAACCGAAATGCATGAGGTTTTTGTTTATTCTATTCCCAAACTTTGGGCCATTTAAATCTCGGAATTCTGGGTTGATGAAATCTGGAAAATCTGGGTTGATTTTGGAAATCAATGGTATTTTGGAGAAGAAGAAGCAAGTGGGTCCCACGTTGTGCAAACGCGCTGGTGTTTGCGTAATGCGTATGGTGAATTAATCCCGTACAGTGCAGCTGGTGCGGTCAGGAAAAGGACGGACACTACTATAGCTATTGCCTTTTCGGATAAAAATCTTGGTCCAAGAGCTTCTAGTTGCACCGCATAATATCAATGGGAAAGTAGATCAGCTCACCACATTTGGGGTCTACCACTGCCCCTTTATTATCTGGGGAATTCAAAATACAGTAAATTGTTGTGGGCTTTGTGCCCGTTTGTCAACTCTTGGCCTTTGTGCCTTTAATCAAATTGGCACCACTTTTTGAAGTGGGACCACAAAATCAGCCATTCGGTTCACACAATCAGGAAATTTTTGTTCATTTTATTCCTATTCTGGCAGGTTGTGCTAGGTCCACCAATTTTCTCACCCCGGCGGGTTGTGCCGGGGAGTATGCACTTTTTCTTTCTTTTTATTTTCGTTTTGTCCTTCCTGGGGTATGCCCCTTGTAGGCTGTACATTCGCTTAACCTCTTTTAATTTCAAGCTGAATTATCCAAAAAAACATGGGAACTCAATGAGATCAGGTCTAGTCTTCACTCTTTACTTGATCCAAAAAGAGATATGGAGGACCAACATAACTAGACGCTGAATTCCAGTGGGAAATTTACTATATCATCACTATGGAATCATCTTAGAACTTCATTTCCTAAAGTCTATTGGAGTAAATGCATTTGGTTCCCTGGCCATATACCTAAGTGCAGTTTCATCACCTGGGTTGCCATTCAACATAGACTCTATACTGAGGACAGACTAGTCTTATTCGGTGCTAAGACGGTCTCTTGTTGCTCATTCTGTTCAGGGAGTGAAAGCCATGACCATCTTTTCTTTAGCTGTCCCTTTTCTACACAAGTATGGAATCAAATTCAGTCTTTCCTTGATTTAAAGTGGTCCCCTAGGTCTTGGGATAATTGGGTCGCTCATATTTCAACAATCAGAGGCAGGAATTTGAAATCTCTTGTTATCAAACTGGCTTTTATAACCACCATCTACCACATTTGGATAGAGAGAAATGTGCATAAGTTCCAAAACAAAGCTTGTCCAATTACTGTTATTGTGAGTAAGATACATGCAATGGTTAGAACCAGATTGTTGACTTTGGAAAATCTTCCAGCTGGTCATCAGTCACAAAGGCTTCTAACCACTTGGGGTATCTCTTAAGTAATGTGGTTTTAGATGTCTTTACTACTGACAAATGTTTGCAGATACAATCAGCTCGATGGGGGACAGATTCTGTGGCAAACCATTAAGGTTCCATATCCAAGGTCTTGGAGGTCCTTTCATTCATGATAAAGATGCTTCAGGTTCGGGGTTCAATCAGCTCAAAGTTCTACATGGCGGCTGCTGCAGGAAATGCCCCACTGTTTGAGCTCTACATTCAGACTTTTGCGTTAGCTATGGTTACTTCTATTACCAGGTAAATAGTTATATCCATGTGTTCTCCTGTTCGCTCATTGATGATGTGCTTGGGTGGCCTTTTATTGAGTTGTGTGAACCACTATATATGTGTGCCAGTGTGAGATGTGTGATTGAGCTCCAAAATTTCTTGAGAGATGAGGTAATATTTAGTGGGGGAATTTGGCGAGGCATAGCTGAGGGTGTTCGGAACTAGTAGAGAGTGTATTGAAGTGTGAGTTCTCAAGGGCGTAGTAGAGTGAGCCATTATATTGGTTAGGAATTCTCTGAAGTTTGCCATTTGCATGATGTTGTTTAATTGTTTACCGATGTTATCGAATGTGGCTGACACTTACGGGATGCCCAGTGACTGTTCAATAGTGTACTGCATATCGTGGTCAAGTACGGGTTTGTTTTATATGCTACTGTTGTAGTTATATTGCATAAGCTTCTGCCGGGTTGGGCAGATTCATATACGGTCAAATTCTTGGAAATGCTTAGCCTATCTTGATTTTTAGGATTTTCATGCAAGTATAGATCTTTGTTGTTTTATTTATCTGTTGTTTCTTATTAGTTAGCTGGACCATATTGCAAAATAAGGGCTGTGAGTTGGGCTACCATGTATGGGCAGACATCTGTTTCACCTGGTTTAACGAAAAATAGAAGAAACTATGCTCAATTTTCCAGAAATGCTGCTGCTATTTGTGCCCATTTATGTTTCTTTGTTTATAGGGTTTGTTCCCTCTGTGCTGGCCTAACCTAGGGGGGCTGTCCCTAGGTATATTGTTCCCCTTTCGGGTGGGGGGCGTCCTCCCATTGCCCAGGGAGCTCTACCTTCATGGGCTATTACTCATTCCAAGCAACCACGACAATGGAAGCTATTCATGCAGGCTACCATTAATTTTCACTGCTTGAGTCAGCCTTAGTCCATATATCAAGTTCATGCGAGGACCAAGCTCCAAGTATCATTTTCAAGTCCAAGTATTAAGTTCATATGTTGACGAAGATCCAAGTCTCTAGATTTCAGATGTTTTATTTCAGTTGTTCACTTGTATTAAGGCTTGTGTTTCCCTTTTCCTCTTTTGTAGCAGGTTAGGAATCATGGGTTAGTTCATAAGCACTATAACCCTTCGGCGTAATTTTAATTTTCTTTTTCTTTTCTTTGTCCTCCTTGGGTATGTCCCTTGTAGGCTGTACATTCTTTTGTCTCCCCTTTTATTTCAAGCTTACTTTACCAAAAAAAAAAAAAGCAAGAAGCTGGGAGTTCACAAAATTCACATTTTAGGCCAATGCTATTACTTCTAGTAAGTGGGGCTACTGTGGGTTGTTGAATTGTTATAATTTTGCCTATCCAGGGGGGGCTGTCCCTAGGAACGTAGAACTCCCTTGGGGAGGGGGAAGTCCTCCCAATTTGTTATTTGTTTATGGTATCTGCTAGTTCTGCCTTTCTCTTTTCCTCTTTCTTTTCTCTTTTTTAGCTGTTGCTGTTGTATAAGCAGTGGCTGGCACTTTGAGGGTGCTCCAATTACGAATGGGTCATGACGAAATTTTCAAAATTTCTTCCCATCAGTATATGGAGATTGTTTCTCCTTACATTCAGGATCCTGTTTCCCCTTAAGAGTGTTTCTCCTCCCACTTTCAGATGGATTAGAAACACTCGTTCCCATATGTAGCCTTTTGGCCATCCCACTCCCTCCTTGGCGGTTTGTGCTAGGGAGGTAGTTATTTTGTTTTGATTTGCCTTTACTTTTCTTTTTTGTTTTGTCCTCCTGGGGTATGTCCCTTGTAGGTTGTATATTCGCTTATCCTCTTTTATTTTCAAGCTAATTTATCCCCCAAAAAAATGAAAAACAGCATGCCAAGGTGCAAGTTTCTATAAAACCAAACCAAAATATCCACATCATAAGCATAAATCATGTCCAGGGGCAAACAAGCCCAATGATAATTCTACTACTGTGACTCACAGGCCATCTCTATCAGAAAACTGAAAAAGAAGGGCTAAACAGGCACCCAAATCAAAACGAGGCACGCAGGCCCCACCTAATAAAATGCTACTACTAACAACTATCTCAGGTATGAGGATGCTTCGGTGGCACGTATCCTAAGTGCCTATACTCTTCCAGCGTGGGAGGATGGCTCTCAGTACTACTGCTCTTTGCAGACTCCTCTCTCTGTGCACTCTCCCTCCGCCTCTTTTGGGCCATAGTGGAACGTAGGACTCAGCCTGAAGCTGGAACTGCTGAATTAGCTCAAGGCGCTGAACGCCTAGTGCTCTGGGAACCTGACACTCCCTACACAAGCAACAAAGACTGTCAAGTATAATGTGAAGTATGAATGATCAATAAAAAGGAAAGGCAAGTCTGATATATACCTCTGCAGCTCCACTGCTAGGAGTGACTCTACGACTAGCTCATCTCTCACTGCTGGTACCTGCTCCACGGCTACTCTCTCTCCTCCTACAAGTGCCACGACCTGTCTCTCTACCTCTGCTAGTCTCTCCAGCGCCTCGGCTTGTACCTCTGCCAGCCTCTCTGGTACCATGAGCTGGCGTCCTCTCTCTGGTAGTACTCTGCCTGCACCAAGTGCAACTCCTAGCTTAGCTCGCGGGCATACCTCTAGCGCCATGCCCATCACAAACTGACGTACCATGGCTTGCAAGTCTTGCACCAGATGGAACGCTGACGCCGCCCATTCAACAGGAATATGAAATACAAAGATACATCAGTAATGCATGGGATATTGGTATGAGAAAGTAATTGAAGCAAGTAAGGAATCAAAAGTCACCTCTGTCGTGGCAAGAGTAACTGCAGGAGTAATAAAAAGGCACTGTTACTACTCCAAGCGCTCCATTAATTGTCACTACCTCAATCTCTCTCCTCAACTCAGGTAAAGCAGGAGCAGCTCTCAAGCGATTCTCCATATCCAGATCATATGCCAATTGAGTACTCAAGTATCCCTCATAATTTATCGAAGGGCTGAAGATCACCTCTGCCGGCACTGTGCACCTTTCTATCTCCGCTCGAGTATACTCATTGGTCCTCTAAACGAGTGGAGGAAGGGGCGAAGGCACTGTGAAATGGTCAATCCCAAGAGATTGACGAGACACTCTGCACCCATCGCTATCCACATGGACCCTCCAACAACACTTGACTCCACGTCCACTCCCTGCTCTTGATCAGATAGTCCTTGCGCGACCTGTCCCAGACATTCCACTTCACCTGCAAGGAAAAAGCTTGTCATACTCAGAAAAATGAATGGCAAGGGAACATGAAAAGTTGATCACAAAGAGGCTTACTCTATCTCCCGTGGTAGAATCAAGAAAAAGTCAGAATCTCTTCAAATCTCTCTTATGATCACCTGCTCCTGTGAACTCCAACCACCAATTCTCAACACGCAGAAGCACATTCTCATTGCTATGTGAATTGGCCGGAGCGAATACTCCCAGTACCTCATAAGCCCACACCTGCATGTTCAGAGACCAATCAAGTCAAGAAATATGGTGAAGGCATTATCATGATTTTACATAAAGGAGAAATGCTAGCAAATTTTTTACCTCTAGTACTCTCCAATAGCCACCAAGGCTCGTGCCTACTCCGCGACATACGCAACCCAAGAAGCAATACACGGTGCACAAGCCAACACCACCCCAGTCAAACCGTCCAGCAGTCTCCACGTTTTTTTTTTTTGGGTAATTCAGCTTGAAATTAAAAGGGGTTAAGCGAATGTACAGCCTACAAGGGGCATACCCCAGGGAGGACAAAACGAAAATAATAAAAAAAAAAAAGAGAAAGGAAAAATTGTGAAAAAATGTGGGTTCCCCAGCACAACCCGCCAGAGTGGGAAAATTTGTGGTCCTTGCATAACCTGCCAAGATAGGAACAATGAGCACAAAAGCCAACTTCACGTTTCCAAAATTACAAAACATCGCGATTGGGCATAGAGCCTCATTTGTTACTCTATCAAATGGACACTGCAATTTTTTTTTTGGGTAATTTAGCTTGAAATTAAAACGGGTTAAGTGAATGTACAGCCTACAAGGGACATACCCCAGGGAGGACAAAATAAAAAAATAAAATAAAAATTGCGTGCTCCCTGACACAACCCATCGGGGTGCGAAAATAGGATGACCAGCGCAACCCGCTGAGTTAGGTAAATAAGCATAAAGTAGTACAAAATCTACTAAACTGTGGCCAACTTACAAAATACAAAATTTGAGTTATACACAACCCCACTAAGAGGCTTACAATTGTAAACAGAAATTGTGTTACACACGGCCCCACTAAGGCTTTGTTTGGCTAAATTGGGAAAAATGGTTTATTGGTTTATTTGGTTTTGTCCTTATTCAAATTTTTTTTGCATTTGTTAGTTTTCGGTCGATTTTTTGAGGTTTTTTGGCTTGTCTCGACGAGAGGAATCCAAAAAGTATAAAATTATTAGCCAAACTTAAAGTTTTGTGAATAAAGACAAAAATAAACCAAAAAACGTTTTGATTTTTTGGTTTTTTGGTTTATTTTTTTGTCTTTATTCACAAAACTTTAGGTTTGGCTAATAATTTTATACTTTTTAGATTCCTCTTGTCAAGACAAGCCAAGAAACCTCAAAAAATCGACCGAAAACTAAAAAATGCAAATTTTTTTTGAATAAGGACAAAACCAAATAAACCAATAAACCATTTTCCCCAATTTAGCCAAACAAAGCCTAAGAGCCTTTTCGCCGACATAAAAAGTCTCATTGAACCTTGTGATCTAGCTGTCACCAACTTGGGCAGCCTTGGAAAAGTTGATCGATTTATTAGAATAGATGGAGCAAACTGTTTAGTGTTGACAATTGCTACACGCCTTTTAACCAGGCATTAAACCCACTTGCATGAGAGGAGAGTGAGTCTCACTCTCATCTTCTCAACTGATTTCCAGAAAACCTTAGAGAATGGAAGAGCTCAACCCAACTTCTAATACCAGCTCCAAATGAAACAAGAGAGGAGGGCCTGCATCACTGAACATACCTTAGCAGCTAGAGACTGATTGTGGTATTACCCCCACTGCCGTGACACGGACAACACCTAACGGGAGGAACTAAGCCGCGTAGGAAACGCCAGTTTCAAAACCCCAGGATCTCAAATGCTTTAATTTGAAGCCGTTTTTAGTGTTGGTATACAAGTAGCAGCAGCTTTCATTTCAAATTAAAACCCCAAAATCGTACAGTATGGAGGTTTTTGATGAAGGGACGTGGAGGTGGAGCCCCATCGGGGAGAGATGATTACGAGCCAATGAAAAGTGAAAACTCCGACAGATTTAAAACCTAGGATTTTCAATTTCATGAGCCTGTTGATTGGACCGAGTATAACCCGGATTGGGGATGATCCACATATATCATGGAGGTTGAGTGGTCCTCACTGGCATGGATGTATGAACTACATTTCAATCCCAAATCTAATACTTTGTTCTGAGGCTGGGGTATAACCTAGATTGCAGAGTGTGGGAAGTATAGGTCTGCTGGAAGAGGGGAAAGACAAACCCCTATTGAACACGAATTCCATATAGGAAGAACCCCATTTGGTGAAACTATTGAATAAGGATTTCTGACCTTCAAGCCTCAGATCCCCTTTTCCGATGTTGTTGTGTGCTTGTATTTACTGTGTGCTTCCATCTGGGAAGAACCCCATTCGCTGGATTCTTCTTGACAGACTACATACGTTTGGGAATGAACAATGTGAACCAATTGAAGATGCTAACCCCATGGCAACCTGGATGAACTGGGTATAACCCAGAATGAGGCTTTGTTGTTAAAGAAATTGCGGGTAGTGGGTTGAAAACCCCTTAAATGGATGGATAGGAGTGGAACAAATTCACTGATGATGCTTGAAAACCAACAGATTGTTGGATTTTTGATAAAAATTATGATAAGGAGATAAGAGGAGTGCATTCTCTCTCTAATTCTAGAGAGAGAGAAGCTTTCAACCCTTTACTCAAGGTTGGTTTGGGTGAATTCAAAAAACTAATTTTTTGGTTTTTTAGTTTTGTTCTTATTCAAAAAAAATTTGCATTTGTTGATTTTTGATCGATTTTTTGTGGTTTCTTGGCTTGTCTCGACGAGAGGAATCTGAAAAGTATAAAAAAAATTAGATTATTTTCGTCTTTATTCACAAAATTTTAAGTTTGGCTAATAATTTTATACTTTTTAGATTCCTCTCGTCGAGATAAGCCAAGAAACCACAAAAAATCAATTGAAAATCAACAAATGCAAAAAAAATTTGAATAAGGACAAAACCACAAAAACTAGTTTTTTCAATTTACCCAAACCACCCCTCAGGCTAAGTTTAGCTAAAAAAGCCAACTTAACTTTTTGTTGTCTTTATTTGATTTTTTTTTTTTTGAATTTATTAGTTTTGCATCGATTTTTTGAGTATTATTGGTTTGTCTCAGCGAGACGAAACCAAAAAGGTAAAAGATTATGACTAGGACTTTTAATTTTTTGAGTAAGATCGAAAAAGGTGTAAAAAGCTGATTTTTTAGCTTATTTTTGTCTTTATTCAAAAAAATTTAAGCTTCGGTCATAATTTTATTTTTTTGATTCCTCTTCTCAAGACAAACCAATAATACACAAAAAATTGATGCAAAACTAAAAAATACAAAAAAAATATTCCCTCCGTCCCAATTTTATGGTCCCTCTTGGGGATTCCAAATTAATAAGGGGACATAATCACAATAGAAGTTTGGGGCTAATGAGATAGGTGGGGGTTGAGAGCTTCTCTCTCTAGAGAGAAGCAATCCCCCCACCCAAAACTCAAAAATCGCCAGATATTTTTTATCTTCCCCAACATCTGTTATACAGATCCATGGGGTTCACCATCTCAAGTTATGCGCCTAACAGCAAACGCAAGTCCAAGTTCGTTCAAGCCCTTCTCAAAGGGCAGCAGCAAAAATCAAAAGGGGATCTGAAATTTTCGGAGAACCCAGGGGATCTGAGTTGCATAACTCTAAACCCAACCTTTTAGCAAACTGAGGAGATCATCTTCTCCATATATGGGGGTCACCTGGCCGACTTCCCAGCGCAGAAATCAGAGGGTCTTTAATAGGGGATCTGACAGAATGTCGTGGATAGACTGATGTCTCGCTCAAAAGGGGATCTGGGGAGTGCCCGCCATATCAACAACGATATACACAATGGTCCCAAGATTCGTTCAAAAGCTTTGAAGACAGTGGTGTCTCAAACCTAAATCCTTCATCAATTTGGTGCTCAGAGCGTCCAAGATTTGCTATTTCTTGCAACGAGGAGCCCAACATCGACTGGGCTACAACAACTACCGATGGTTCAAGTGGGTTTCTTGGGTTTTCAGGACTACCCAGTCACCGTCGAGGTCGACCGATGGTCGTACGATGCTTGGCCGGATACCGTACAACAGTATTTTGGTTTAAATCAAATCAAAATCAAACTCACGGATCGATGTGGTCTGGTACGCCAGCAAGAAGGGGCTTGACTGGTCTCTTCACTACCACTTCCAGATTTGAACAGAAATAGGTTCACATTGCAACCCTAATTACCTTGGCTCATGTACGACTGTTGAATAGTGGTTCTCTGTAACCCATCGATTTAGAGCTGGTTAAAGGGTTTCTATTGTGAACCTGGGTTTCTTGTTTTTGATTTATCCTTACTCGAAATATTATTGAGTTCCAGTAAGTATGAGATGCACTAGTTTTCGAATCCCATTTGGGGAAGAATGGCTGGTTTTGTGGAATCTGGTTCTCAAACTGGTTCGATTACCACTTGGGGAAGAAGATGTGGATCCCACCTGTGTGCTTTACGCACTAGCTTGGAGTGCGGTTCTGGTGGTAACTGTACTCGAGCAATATTGATCACAGATGTCCCCACCAGTTTGAAATTCAGAACATGTGGGCTGCAACTTTATTTGAATCAATTTTACATCACATGTTGCATGCTGCAGTAATGGGTCATTTCTTTGGCCATCAAAAATTGTTCTATTTTCTCCTGTTTGGTAGTAGTTGTGCATTTGGAGTTTGGTTGTGGCTGTTTTCGGCGTTTGGTGGAGATTGACTTAGGTCCGAAGGCGTGGTTTCTTAGGCTTGATGGGCCAAGTTTCTGCGGGCTGGGGTTCTCCGCAAGGCACGGAGTTTACTCTAGGGCTGACTCTAGTCATGGTTCTACCTTAGCACGGTTTGGAGGTCCCATCCACCTCTGACCCCGAGTTCCATTTGCGAGTACTGCTGTCATTTCAGGGGGCACGTTGTTCTATTTTCTCTTGCTTGGTTTGGTTGTGCATTTGGAGTATGGTTGTGGCTGGTTTTCGGCGTTTGGTGGAGATTGACTTAGGTCCGAAGGCGTGGTTACTTTGGTTTGATGGGCCAAGTTTTTACGGGCTGGGGTTCTCCAAAGGGTAGGGAGTTTACTCTAGGGCTGACTCTAGTCACGGTTCTACCATAGCACGGTTCGGAGGTCTCATCCACTTCTGACCCCGTATTCCTTTTGCGTGTACCATTACCATTACAGGAGGCACTCTTACGCGGTACGGCGTGTGGGGATTTATGGATTAGGATAAATGCACCCAGTTTGGGTGATTGTGTGTGTACTGAGCGGCAGGAGATTGCCATAAGATGTGTTCTGCATAGTGGTGACCTGGTCTTCTCTGATCCGGGGATTATTCCTTGGGGCTGGCTCTGTCTTTCATGATCTTTAGCTTGGTTGGGGAGCTCACCTACCCCTACCCTATCCTTGTATTTGATTACACTGCGGGTGATTCTCTTACTTTCATGATCTTGCTCTATCTCTTATGGGTTATTATGACGACAGTGGAGATTGGATGAGGGCGTTTGCAGCTTCAAGTGGACTAGGCTTGTGTCCCGTGTAGGGTTCTTTGGGGGGTTCCCTTGGGCTTTTGCCGGTATACCACTAGAGACTCATACCCTTGGCGCCGTGTTTTCTGTTGTTGTTACTACCTTAGTGGAGGTTTGGCCGATCTTAAGCATATGAGTTGATGTATTCATCGCTCTTCGTATCTCCCTTCTTTGGGGAGGCATTTGACATTTTCACCACTTACATATGGTTATTCCGCATTGCCCTTGCCCATGTCCTTGATGCCTCTTTTCCTTTGGGATAGCTAGGCTAATAGGATGCGAGTACGGGCGAAAATCACTTTTCATACATTTGGGTCTTCTTGGACTGACTACATGGTACCCAATTATGTACATGTTTTACTATTATCCTAGTCTTGCGGGTTGTGCATGACATTAAAAATTATCTGCTTCATTTATTGCTTTTGCTTATTTACACCTATGCTGGCGGGATGTGCCAGTATTTCTTATTTCCCACCTCGGTGGGTTGTGTCGGGGACCACGCACTTTTTTTGTTTCTTTTTCTTTCTTTATTTTCATTTTGTCCTCCCTAGGGTATGCCCCTTGTAGGCTGTACATTCGCTTAACCCCCTTTTAATTTCAAGCTTATTTACCCAAAAAAAAGGGGACATAATCATTGCACTTTTGAAAACATGTTTTTCCTTTTTTACTTTTCAATCATTACACTTTCTTACTTTTTTATTATTTTTAATTTCAAAATACGAGGGTATAAGAGGAAATTCCTTAACAATTACTCATTTAGTTTTAAAGTGGGAAGATTTTTTTAGGACAATAAAAAGTTTCAATTGAGACTATAAAATTGGCACGGAGAGAGTAAATAAAGACAAAAAAAAAGTATGACAACTTTTTACGGCTAAAATAAGCCTCCTTTCTGGTTTTTGGACACTGCCATTTGCTGTGTAATGGCCCCCAAAAGGACCTTGGCCCCACTCTTCCACTTTCCCTCCCAAAGTAAAATGAATTTTTGAAAGCATAAGAGAAAAAGTGGGGCATCTTTTTAACTTTCTGAATTTGCCGTCCACAACTGGTGGGACCAGGAGGAGACAACTTGTATTGCTTTTTGTCGTGCATATTGATAAAGAGAGGTGAGGTGAGGTGAGTACCACAGCTGGTCCCACCCAATAGTAGGATCACATGCATAATCCACCGAATATTTTTTCCTGCACTTCAGGTGCTATCATATTGCATAATCAACACGTAGGCAGTGGGATCATACCCCGGCATAAATCGCATAATACTCCCTCCGTCCTAATTTCTTAGTCTCTTTTGCGAAACAGATTTTTAAGAGGTGTAAAAATTTTGTATTAATTTTTCTATTTTATCCTAAAATCCAGTCAATATTACTTTGATCAAATTTGTGAGGCTAATTTATTATATGAAAGTCAAAACATATTCAATATGAATCTTGTTTGATAGATATCAATTAATTTTATTATACAAAATTTTTAAAATCATAAAAACCGTTATAAAATAAAAGATAATAGACTAACCAATTAAAATGGAAAAAGTAATTTTTAAGAGTAAAATTAAAAAGTGACTCAATTTTAATGGATATTTTTAAAAGTGAAACAAATATTTTAAAACATCCCAAAATAAAAATAAGAATCAAGAAATTGAAACGGAAGAAGTATAAAGGTTAACAACAGTGGGCCCATTAAAATCCCTCCTGGCCCAAGGCCATGCGGTACAACTGGGCTCCATTTCCCAATTGCTTTTGTGTGTAGTCCAGAGAAAGAACGACCGTGTAATACTCTGCCTTGGTCAAAAGCATATCTTTGATCAGCCACTTGCAAGGGAAAATATGACACCGTGGGACCCACTTGGGTCATCTTCTCAAGAAGAGCGTTGATCTTCAACATGAACCAAAAATTTCCACATGTTCCAGATTTACGGATCAGCCTAGAACTTGCAGAACAAAATCTGAAATAACTTGAAATAAAAAGAGAAAACTCATGCTTTCGATTTGGGTAACATTTTGCAATGGCAGATGATAGACTCCCACACCGTTGTTCATCAACCAGAAGCTCCTACAACCACGAAGACCATCCTCTAAGTTGGCACACCAAGCAGAACCAGAACCAATATGGTATAACCCCTACCGCTGTGACACCAAGACACCTAACGGAGAGAACTGAAACGCATAGGACGGCCAGAAACGGAGGTTGGACCTCAGATCTAAAAGGGAGGAACTTACCTGGAAAAGGAGCTCTATCTGGTGTAAACTCCACGGCTGATCTCCATTAGAAGATGGAACTTGCACGCCTGTGGGAGATAAGGACGAATCCCCTTTGGTTTTGTGCTAGTTCATCCCAAAAGGACGAATCCCAGATGGTATTTAAACCCCGTCTGGTTTTGTGGTTTTGTGGATCTTGTACTAGAGAGAGTAAGGAATAAATCCCAAATGGTATTTACCCCAACTGGGGATGTTGGTGAGTCAACCTATGGGGGCCGAATATAATGAAGGTGAACCGATGATAACGAGAGTTGGTACCGAATAAGCTGAGCTTCTGCATGTTAGTACCGATGATGTATGAGACGGCTATATAACATTTCATATGGTGCCGATGGTATATCAATGTCCTTGTTAGGGCCGGATATTATGGGTGCCTCCGGATCAGGACATGGGCCCACTGGACTAAGCGGTATGTGGGCCGAAGGGTCGTCCCACCCAAGAGCCGGGTTTAGTCCCGTCGGGCGATTCGCACGCAGGGCACGCGTTTAGGACAATTGAATCGCGGGGAGAGGCTTCTAGAAGCTCCCGGGTGGGCCACGCGGCAACCTCGCGGATAGGCCGAAGGTCACGCGGATCGCATGACGGATGGGTGACATCACGAATCCGGAAGGGCAAGTACAGTATGAAACTATAAATACTTCGCCGATAAATCCTGGTGACGCGGTCCTCGGGCAAATAAAGAGGTCCAAGTGACATTAACCAGCATTCTTTGGTGCAGGGTTAGTACATGACGAAGGCAAGAATTGTGAAAGGAATCTACTCGAGGAAAATTCCCACAACAATTGGCACGCCCAGTGGGACCCTACGGTTTAGTAGTGGTTCGCAAGATTTCTTTCAATCATCAGGCGAGATCTGAACGCAGTCGAGCCTTTATGGCGGTTTTAGAAGATAACTTGACGGAGGGGGAACTTACGCCACCTCGAACCGCCACCAAAGCGGTGGATTCGGGCAAAGCTCACGCCGCCACTACCTCCCAGCTCCCTTGTTTTGAGGATGACAATGATGAGCGCAATGAACGATTCGCCGACGCCATGCTCTGCATATATCTCAGATTCGAAGCGAGATGGTTGCGATAGAACACTGGGACGCCTTCGCCAAGACGCCCGCTAAGCTATACCTATTCTGGGGCGCTTCAGCAGCCAAGGACCCCGCCCCTCTTCAAGGGCCGACAGGAATCGAGACGCCGACAAAGAAAGTATGGTAATCGCGAGGAGAAGTGAGACCCCACGAGGTCGGTATTCAGAGGTCCGCGATACAAATGTTTCCACAAGTCACCGCCTTTGGTTTGTCCATCACCACCGTCGGAGACGGCCGGCCATCGACAAATGATTGCCGTCCCGCTTGAACGACACCGTAATAATGACAGGGGAGAGAGACGATATAAGGCCTCTCATCAAGCCCCGAATATGACCGTTTACCTTAGAAAGAGCATGGTCGCGAATGTCGGCATGAGAAGAACTGATAGAACAGTTCGGAGCAACGTTCAAAAAATACAAGAGACCCGACTCCAGAAAATAAACGCGCTCGTTCACACAAGGAACAATCCCCAAGGAGAAGCCGAAAAAATGATATGGAGGACTTGAGGTACATAACGCCGAGTAAGGTTGCGACCGAAGGTACATCAACCAGGAAGCTCGACAGGACCAGGGAGGATGAGATCTTGGATCGGTTAGCCTCCTCTCCTTTCTCTAACGAGATCCTTTCCACTACGGCACAAAAAAACTTCAGTCCTCACAAGTTCGTGAAGTTTGACCCAAAGACCGAGGCCTATGCTCATCTTGTCCACTTCCAGCAAATGATGGCGATCTATTGCCGAAGCGACGCGCTGCTATGTAAGATATTTCCCACAAGTTTGGGAACGCTCGGCCTTATGTGGTTCAACCAGCTGGAGAGTGGCTCCATCACGAGTTGGAAAGAGTTTTCTCGAAAATTCCTCCAACGGTTTGTCACGACACAGAAACAAGAGAAAACAATCGATTGTTTGTTGGCGTTAAAGAAGTCTAATACAGAATCCTTGCGGCAGTACGCTAGTCGTTACTGGGATGTTTTTAACGAAATTAAAAATTGCAGCCTATACCATGATGTGGCCGTCCAACAGTTTAAACTTGGATTAGACTCAGCGAGTTCGGCGTTTGCTGACCAAATACTTAATGAACCAGCTAACATGGATGAGCTTATGCTCCGCATCAACCAACACAGCAAATTGGATGAAGCAATAAGCGAAAGGGAGAAAGCCGAACAAAAGCGCTTTATGAGTGAGAAGAATGGAAGAGGCCGAAGGGATGTGAATAATATCCGGTTCTCTAAAAATGATAGGGGCAAAGACCCACGGCAAAATTCATACAAGGGTCCGAGGCCACAGGAATTCGAAGGAACGATCACAGTATTCAAGGAACTGTTGCATGAAATCCTAAAGAAGATCAGACATGAAGACTGGTTTTCGCCAGCGCCGAAAGTCGGACCAAGACCTCCAGTGCACGATCTTAAGTATCGCTGTCTTTATCACAAATCGAAGGGACACCTCACCACTTGGTGCCCCCAGTTTAAAGCCTACTTGGAGGAGAAGGTGGCCGAAGGAAAGTTAGGCGAGTACATTGATCATGAAAAGACTAGAGCAAAGGCCAAGGGAGGTAAAAAAGCCGACGAAGACGATGACGAGGACATCCTGGATGTTCAAGTCATTCATGGTTATGCAGATGCCGAAGAGGAGCAATTGATAAGGGAAGAATTGAAAGCTGTGAATTCTGCCAAGGAGGTCATGTCCGTGAATCAACCAAGCAAGAAGTTAAAACCAAGCGTTGGTGATAAGTGGACAATAACCTTCACTGAGAAAGATCTGGAAAACGTTCGACTTCCCCACTACGACGCTTTAGTTGTTTTTTTTTTGGGTAAATAAGCATGAAATTAAAAAAGGCTAAACGCTTTAGTTGTTACAGTACGTATTGGAAGATGCCGAGCACATCGTGTTTTGGTGGATCAGGGGAGTTCGGCCGATGTAATGTATTACTCCCTCTTCAAGAAAATGGGACTGACAGATCATGACCTCACCCCAGTAAACACCCCGTTGGTTGGGTTCACAGGTGCCCCGGTCTGGCCTATCGGCAAAATTTCCCTGCCCGTGGTTGCAGGAACTAAGATAGTAGCTGTAGACTTCCAAAGCAAGGACGTGTGAATTGGGTAGAAGTTACCGATGGAGATCTTGCCGAAAAGGTTGGGCGGAAAGCAGAAGAGAAGTCAGTGGAAGAGCTACTCTCGGTTCCAGTTTGTGAGGGGTCCGACAAGTACTTTCTTGTGGGCTCCGGTCTAATCATGGAGGATAGGGTTGCAATGATCAAATTCTTAACCGACAATATTGAGGTCTTCGCGTGGACCCCGAAGGAAATGCCAGGTGTCGATCCGAACTTCATATGCCATCACCTAAATGTCGACCCGACAAGAAAGCCAGTTGTACAAAAGCAGAGGAGGTCAGCTGCCGAGCATGTGGATGCAGTCATACAGGAGGTAAATAATTTGCTGGAAGCCGACTATGTGAAAGAGGTACAATACCCAACGTGGCTAGCCAACACGGTCGTGGTGCCGAAGAAAAATGGGAAAAAGCGGGTTTGTGTGGACTACACTAATCTAAATGACGCTTGTCCCAAAGATTGTTTCCCTGTTCCACGAATCGATCAGTTGGTGGATGCAACTGCCGGACATGCGAGATTCAGCTTTATGGATGCCAGTCGTGGATACCACCAGATTGCAATGTATGGGCCAGACCAAGACAAAACCGCATTCATCACACCTCTCGGCATCTATGGCTACAAAGTCATGCCGTTTGGGCTTAAGAATGCAGGAGCAACATACCAGCGGATGGTGACACGAATGTTTGGTGCTCAACTGCATGATATCGTGGAAGCTTATATTGACGACATGGTGGTGAAAAGCAAGAGGGAAGAGGATCACTTGGCCGATCTCGCGGATGTTTTTAGGTCTTTAAAACAACACAAGTTACATTTGAATGCTTGAAAAATGCGCTTTAGAGTGAGCTCCGGAAAATTCCTCGGTTATTTGGTTACAAAGAGAGGAATAGAGGCCAACCCATGTCAAATTACAGCAATCCAAAACCTCAGGCCGCCAACACGGATAAAAGAAGTACAACGGTTGATAGGAATGGCGGCGGCACTTAGCCGTTTCATCAGCAAGTCATCGGACAAGTGCCGACCGTTCTTTAAGATGCTGAGGGCAGCAAACAAGAGATTTGTGTGGACCTCCGAATGCGACGACGCCTTCGCACAACTGAAGTCGTACCTCAGCTCCCCGCCTTTATTGACTACAGCGGAAAAGGGGGAGGATCTTTATTTATACCTGGCTGTATCTCCTCACTCTGTAAGCTCAGTTTTAGTTCGGCAAGAGGGGACTGATCATATGCCCATCTATTACACCAGTAAGACCCTGCTTGATGCCGAAACAAGGTATTTGCCGTTGGAAAAACTTGCATTTGCCTTAGTTATTGCCGCACGAAAACTGCAGCCGTATTTCCAAGCCCACAAGATCAGGCACGCCCAGTGGGACACGACGGCACGCCCGGTATCACCAGCCGTATCACCGTCCTAACCGCACCGTATCACCGTCCTAAACGCATTCCCATTAAAAGCTTTGCCAAGGAAGGCCGATCTGTCAAACCAGATATCCAAATGGGCAGTGGAGCTTGGCAACCATCATATTGAGTTTCGGCCTCGAACAGCGATAAAAGCCCAGGTGCTCGCAGATTTTGTAGCCGAATTTTCCCCAACTATGGAGATAAATGAAGCTGATGGCCACACGGAGGGTGAAGATATGGAGGGACCATGGCAAATGGTCCACGGAGACGTATGGAAGCTGTTTGTCGACGACGCATCGAATTTCAAAGGATCCAGGGCCGGCATCGTTTTAATCTCCCCCTCTGGTGTAACTCATGAGCATGCCCTAAAACTCAACTTTTCAGCTTCCAACAATGAAGCCGAATATGAGGCTCTGATAGCCGGTCTCAAAATCGCACAAGGGCTAGGTATTGGAGACCTGTTGGTGTACAGTGATTCAAAACTAGTGGTGAATCAAGTAACAGGAGAGTACGAAACTCATGATGACCGAATGACGAGGTACGTCCAGTCGGTGAAAGATTTACTCAAGAACTTCTCCAAACTGAAGCTGGAGCAACTTGGAAGGAATGGAAATGGTTTCGCCGACGCCCTCGCTGGACTGGCGGCGTCATGTGAATACGGAAGGGGTAGAACAATAACAATTGGGAACATTGATAAGCCGACAATTGACGAATCTCCAGCCGAAGAAGTATTGACATCAATGTATGGACCGAGTTGGATGGACGACATAATTGCGTTTCTGAAGGACGACATTTTGCCGATAGAAAAGCGAGAGGCTCGGAAAGTAATTTTGAAATCATCTAGATTTGTATTAAGCAAAGATGGTTGTCTATACCGACGGTCTTGGACTGGACCGATTCTGAAAGTGGTACACCCTAGCGAAGTGCAGATGATTCTACAAGATTTGCATGAAGGCAGTTGTGGTGCTCATGTGGGGGGCCGCACGCTGGCTCACAGGGCGGTCACGCAAGGCTATTGGTGGCCAAAAATGGAAGCCGACAGTGTGGAATACGCAAAACGCTGTGACCGATGTCAGAGATTTGCACCAATAACACGACAACCAGCAGAAGAGCTTAATCCACTGGAAAGCCCATGGCCTTTTGCTCAGTGGGGGATAGACCTAGTCGGACCCTTGACTACGGCACCAGGAGGATTCAAGCATCTGATCACGGCAACAGACTATTTCACGAAATGGGTGGAAGCAAGGCCATTAGTTCACATACCGATGAGGATGTCAAGAACTTTTTATGGAAGGACATATTCACGAGGTTTGGATCGCCATACGCAATAGTGTCCGACAATGGAACACAGTTTGTAAGCACACCAATGGAAACCTTTTTATCTGATCATCACGTGCGTTTTTATAATTCCACTCCGCACTATCCGCAGTGTAATGGTCAGGCTGAATCTACAAATAAGTCCATAGTCGCTGGTATCAAAAGAAGGTTGATGGCAAATAAGGGAAGATGGGTGGAAGAACTCTACCATGTGTTATGGGCTTACCGGACGACCCCAAAACGATCTACGGGGCAAACGCCATACTCTCTCGCGTTTGGAATGGAGGCTGTGATCCCCATGGCACTTATGTGGCCAACGGTAAGGACACAAAACTATGACCATGCTCAAAATGCCGAATCAATTAAGTTGAGCCATGATTTGGCCGAAGAAAAGCGTGACCGTGCAAGGATTAAAATTGCGGCTTACCAGAGGGAAGTTGCCAAGTCCTACAACAAATCTGTCCTCCTTCGGCCATTCAAACCTGATGACCTAGTGTTGAGGAAGGAGGTCAGAAAAGGAAAAAAGAAGAAGCTAAATCCTAATTGGGAAGGGCCGTACAGAGTTACGAAGATTGTAGGGGTTGGATCGTACAAGTTGGAGGCAATGGATGGAACCCCAGTTCTAAGGCCTTGGAATGCAAACAATTTACGTCGCTATTATGCTTAGGTTTCATTTTCTTTTCTACGGCATGTTGCCGAGTTTACTTTTTTAGGTTTTCTTGCTTAATAGAGATCCCCCTAGTAAGGGTGGAGGTAGTTAAACATAGTCTGTTTCTATCCGAGTGATCGGTGGTGTGGCCGAGGTCTGACTCTGATGTAAACCGACAAGTTTAATAAAAGGAGCTTTCATTAAATTGAATGTTTCTGATAATTGAAATCAGTGTGATTAGTATGATCGGTGTTATTAGCCGAATTAGGGAGTGCTACGCCGATGCACCTCGGTCCGATCCGGGGTATTTTGAGACCGGAGGTATAGAATGCGTGTATTCAGGCTTAGGTTACTATTCTAACTCAACCCAGAATAAGGGGAAGAGGGACGTAGGGTGGTAACTTGTGCAGAAAAGACAATTGTGCAGAAAAGAACGTTAATGGCATAAAATAGATCCATATAGGAATCGACAAAGAAACTTAAAATAGTTAATACAAACCATGGCTCGGTGAAGGCCGAAAGTATGGCACTGGCCCAAATAAAAAGTTTCACAACACAGGAAAATAATAAATTCCTAGGGTAACGGCTCTTCGTTGATAGGTTCTCCATCCAAGTTGATCGTCGGGACATCTCTGGTGACCTGATGTATTTCCTTGGGAGGATTAGCCGATGAGGTTGTCGGGTCAGGAGCCGTAGGCCTAGAACAGGGCGGGACCTCATTATAGAGGGAGTTGCTGGATGAGACTCCGGCAGCATCAAGTGCGGCCTTCCAGCCAAATTGACATCCATATTGCAGCAAACTCGGTACCTGGTCCTCGCAAGCTTTGGTTATGGTCCTCTCGGCCTCGTCCCATGCTTGGTCCTCTTTGACCTTCAACATGTCTGGGATTTTGTCAACTTCAGCTTGGAGAGAGGAAGATTTCTGACGGCATGTCTCTGACTCATCTCATCCAGTGCCTTCTTACAGTCGGCAGCATCCTTCATTACCGAGGAAGCGTCGGCTTTTAATTTGGTGTTCTCCTCTCTCAGTCGAGCGTTCTCTTCATTCAGAGCCGTCACTTTCCTTTCAAAGCCCAGCAGCAGCTTGTTACGCTCATTGTAACCGTCACGAACGCTCGTCATCTCTTGGAGGGCCTGCAAAAAGGGTCGTTAAAGTGTCGTCGGCATTAAGAAAACAAGTTAGAAGGTTGAAACCATGAACATATGCTGAGTGGCTAAGACGAATGCATCACCACCCTCTTTCTCGACACGAGCCATATCCTTCGGTAATTCGACCGACTTGAGGAGGGCGAGAGATAAGCCGGGAGCATCGCGGATGCTGTCGGTTTGTTTCAGTTGGCGGTTGGCATACGAAAGTCGGGGGAGCCAAGGAGCATCTTCAGGGCTCTGATCTTCGGTCCTAGTCTGGTTTTCGTCACTAGCACGCGAAGACTGGCCGGTGCTGCCGACGGGAGCGTCAGAAGAAACCTCATTGCGACTTCCCTCTGCATGGTGCACACGACGCCTCGCCTCTTTCGCCTCTCTTGGACGGAGACCGTAGGGGCTGCTTCGGCGTTTCCAGGAGCTTGTGTTGGAGGGTTAGATGCCGAAGGGGCTGAGACTCCTATGGTGTAAAGTAGAGACTTTAGGGTAAAGTTACGCCCCATGATATCTGCAGAGGATTCGAACGGGTCTGGTGAGTCCCTGTCAAGCGGAAGCCTTTCGGTTCCTCTCAGTGGGTGATTCGGTGAGGATTGTTGAACTGATGGTTGGGCAACTTGCGGCACCTGTTGGCTTCGTATCTCTACAGCTGCAACTTTGTCGGCACGTCTTTGTCTCCACCGCTGGTCAAGGGTCGTGTTGTAGTTCAGTACGTAGCCGAGGAGGGCTGGGGCTGCACGGTCACGAATGTGGAAGAGAGCCTCGATCCTACCCTAATCGGCGTAACGTTGCCGAGTAGAGGCGAGGGATTTGTCTGCAACACAAACGTTAGTGGTTAGTAGCCGAATAACAAAAAATGCTTTGGAAGTGCAAAAATAAGGATAAGTACCAATTGCAAGCTTTGCGGTGCGAGGCACCGGATAAACATTGGGTTCGTCTGGGCCGAACTCCCAGTTACCTCTTACAAATAGAAAATCGTTGGCATACTTATCCGAGTCTGGAAGTGAAGTGATAGGGAGACCGTAGGCGGAAAATAGGTTAACTACATCCGTCGTTGATCTAGGGGAAAGAAATATATGGCCCGATGTTGGGTTTTGACCAATGTAATAAATACCGAATAGATTTTTTTTTGGTGAAAATAGCTTGAAATAAAAAGAAGGCAACAGAATGTACAGCCTACAAGGGGCATGCCCCAGGAGGAAAAAGGAAAAGAAAAGAAAATCAAATTAAGCCCAAGCTACCATTCTAAGACATAACATCTATGTTTCCTAACCTTCTATAAGCAAAACACAATACTACCACTAGAGTACATTGGCAATTTTCTTCAGACAGCAGCCACAAAAGTAGGAACCCATGCCATCAAATGAGTGGAAAATTGGGCCGCATAACGACTAAATTTTGCAGCAACCCGGTTGTATTTTGTCAACCCCAGGAAACTGTGGCTATGGGCAGTACCAGCAAGCAGCAGACGGCAATATAACAATGTAACATCTTAGTAATGGCAGTCATGCAGTAGCAGAATTGGATAGCAGTACCGAGCAGCGAACAGATACAGTATGCAGCAGTGATCCGTAAATGTAAATGACTACCTAAATGGGAGGACTTCCCCCTCCCTATCGAAACGCAGTGGCTGCTTCTCGTCATGATATTCGTTTCCATGATCTTACTTTACTAGATGTGATATCAATTTCCAACATCAAAACATACTCGAGGAAACGAAAGGGATTTATCTGAAGAAGTTAAGACTTCCAATGTACACATTAGCCTGACATAGGCCTTTGAAATCAGTTTCCAGCATAATAGCACAGATATACCCGGGATTTGTCAGTTTGGACAAATGTCAATGGTTTCTGCTAGGTACGTAACAAATCACGAAGCATAATCCTGCAAAAGCATACCTAGAAAGATCAAAATTCAATAACTAAAGCAACCAAAGCAATACATTTTCCTTCTTTAAGGTTGGATAATTTCGTTAGGGGAAAAAAAAAGGTTAGATAATTACATCAGAAAAAAGAAAAGCATTCAGAGCAAAATTCTGGACTTCGTGGACAGCACAAACGGAACCAAACTACTCAAGCATGAGTTGTTTAAAATAAAAGCCAAATTCAAAATCAAGCTTTAAACAAACCAGTATCGGGTAGAACATCAAATTCAAATTCAAGATTATAAAAACTTGAATCGACTCTTTATCTGCTCGATTATAGTTTAAGATAGAGACGAAGCATGAGCTACTGAAGTTACAAATATTAAAGGCGTCATGTTTTCACGTTACTTCAGTAGCTGTCCAGAATGAACCCAAATATTCTACCCAGAAAATGGCTTAAACACAGCAGTAGGTACAGTAGTGTTAAGACAACAATAATCGGCATGGCAGATTCATGGCAGCAGCAACAGAAGTAACTGATAGTAACTACAGAAATACCATCTGTAAATGTCTACCAAAATGGGAGGACTTCCCCCTCCCCAAGGGAGTTCTATATTCCAGGGGACAACCCCCCCTAGATAAGCAAAATAACAGCAAAACCAGCTGTCCAAAATGAACCCAAATATTCTACCCAGAAAATGGCTTAAACACAGCAGTAGGTACAGTAGTGTTAACACAACAACAATCGGCATGGCAGATACATGGCAGCAGCAACAGAAGTAACTAATAGTAACTACAGAAGTAATTGCAGTGGACAGAAGTAGACCACACAAAATCCAAAATATATGCTAGGATCCAGTAACACAACTGTGTTAGGGCCGGATATTATGGGTGCCTCCGGATCAGGACATGGGCCTGCTGGACTAAGCGGTATGTGGGTCGGGCGGTCAGGTCCCGACCCAAGAGCTGGTTTAGTCGGGTCAGTAGGGCGGTTACGAGGGCATGTGCCGAGGGACACCTGGAACTGTGGGAGAGGCTTCTAGAAGTCTTTGGGTGGCCACGTGGCAGCTCGTGATAAGCCGAGTCACGTGACTGCATGACGTGATGGGTGACATCACGTAACTTGAAGGGCAAGTACAGAGGAAACTATAAATACCAAGGGATAAACCCTAGAGGTACACACACAATCTCAGATTTGCCTCTAGTCGTACTTTCTCCTTCAATATACTAACTTGATCGTCGGAGTGTCCTTGGGCAAAAGGCCCAAGTGACATTAACCAGCGTTCTTTGGTGCAGGGTTAGTACGTGACGAAGGCAAGAATTGTGAAAGGAATCTACTCGACGGAAAATCCCCACAACACAACCCATCAGCTATTGTAGTTGATAGAATGAGCCGAATGGATCTTGAAAACCAACAGATTGTTGGATTTTTGTAAAAATTTGATAGGAGATAAGGGGTCTAGAGAGAGAAGCTCTCAACCCCACATATCATAACGGTTTGTCAGTCTCCAAGTTCTCTAACGCCGAAAGCCAACCCAAGTGTACCACACCCTGCCTGTTTGGAAACAGGGAAGCACCAAAGAGGTATAACAAGTAAGCTCTCGCCATCCGTCTAGCCTCCTCCTCTGACTCCGACTTGTGGTCCCAAAAATATACCAAGACAGTATATCTCACCCCCGACTCAATGCCTCTGGCCTCCTTCCCAAGTAATGCTTTATGGCAGCAGTGTCTAAGTATAGCTCTTAATCAAATGGAATAGGCTCACCAACAAAACTTAAATCGGTGATAGCAGCAAAGTCAAGAGGAGTGATAGTCATCTCCCCCAACCTAAAGTGAAAGGTATTGGTGGTGTCTCACTACCTCTCCACCAAAGCCCTTATCAACTTGCGGTCCGTTCGTGTCACTGTCAGGATCTGAATGAAAATGGTGAAACCGCTACATCAACCAAGGCTCTCACTCTCGATGACGAAGCATTGTAGTACTCCAAGGAGCTTGTTGAACCTCCATAGCCACCCATGGATCTCTGAAACTGTTGCAAGAAACATGATACAATTTCTGTCAGCCACTAATAAAAACAATGGATAAGCAAACAAATACGAGCAATAAGTGAACAAGGTGCATACCAAGGGATTTCTGAAAGCAATATGGGTCGAGCAGTCACATAGAACATCTGTGTCTGAGTACAAAGGCAGTAAAGGAGTATATGTGTCACATCCCTGGGGAACAAAGAAGTGAACCCGTGGCACATAAGTAGCAGGTGTAAAAGGAACCATGTCACACGCTCCTCCCCAGTAGCCACCTTGGTCTCTCTCTACCTCTCCTCCTGCTCAACATCCCTAATATGAGATGGTACACCCTCTTGAATAAGGATATTCTTAAACTGGGGAGACTCCTACAAAGTCATGGCAATGTTCTCATCTCTCGCCCCTTCCAAAGTGTCTGTTAAAGTCAAGCCTGGCCTACGGGAAGAACCAACTGAAGAAACAAACAGTGGAGGCTCTGAAACCTCTGCCTCTCTATTTGCACTCTCCTCTGGCACTCTAGCAGTACCAATTGCAATGACCAGACTTCGAGCAATACATCTCACCAAAGGTATCTCCTCACTATCAATACTACTCCCTCCTACAACATCCTCCACCTGAACATCCCGATCACCAAGACCTCCCCGAATCACCGGTACATCAGCCACAACATGCTCACCACCTACAGTAACCTTAGTCACAAGAGCAACCCCTAGAACATCACTTGGATCAACCCCAGTCTGAGACCACTCTCTTGGCCACTGATTTTCTCTACAACAATGTCAATCCCACCAAGGTTCATTGCAATATCAGAGAGTGGAATACCCGTACCTCAAGGATCAATGTCCATAGCCTCTGGACCTTCATGAACAACAGGAGGGCCCACCATGGTACTCTGATCAATAGCCGCAACACTCTCAATATGCTACACAGCACTCCGATCATCACCAACAGTGCTATTACCAGCCACATGTCTCTCACCCATAGCCATGACACTCTCAATATGTTGTATGATACTTGGATCCATGGCCACGTTACTCTCAATATCAGGCACGACACTCTGAGTGTGCCACACAGTGCTTGGGTCTCCACCAACATCACCATTGCCCGTCACCGTGGCACCACCAGTACTTATGGTATTCTGTACCTCCACCGGAGTTGATGTCTCACCCGTATGAGCCTTATCGAGTCCTGTTAGTGTTGTTTCTGGCATGGATGATGGCGCTTCAGCCCCTATCGGTGCCAATTGAGAAGCTTCATGAACTGGATTCATAGCAATTGGACCAACATTGCCCGGAATACTTATGGATGAGCACTCCCAGTATCGCCGGATGATGTCCCTCCCTCCTCAAACACCGACGACGTCGTATCAGCGGCGAACATAGTAGAGCCGTTCGGTTCCTCGTTAGAATCACCCATGGTGAGAAAAATTTTGGATGAGAGACTTCAGTTTCGAAAAATTATGGACCGAAAAGTTGAAGAAAGTTAGGGGACAAGAAGAAAGAAGAAGAAACGAGGGGGAATGTGATTTTTGGACTCCTACTCTCTCAAAATAACTGACTAAGAATTTGAATGTGGAGAATGTGGGGGAAAACAAAAGTTTCGGGTGGTTATAAGAATCACCTGTGTCGTACGACACAATAACTCCACCGCACGACACACATTGTATGCCGCATGATACACTCCATCTGCCATACAGTGTATATATTTCCAACTTTGTCGCACGAAAGGCTTAGCCTCATCAAATTCGATCGAGTCAAGCGGCCAAAGCCAAAGACACCTTTGCCAAAGACACACGCAAATAGCTCCTCCTTCTCTCTACGATTTGGGTACTGTTGACCTAGATATGGGAGATGGATCGATCTCCATGGCTGATGGTATAGGGTTGAAAGCTATCAACTCACATGAACTACACAAGAAAAAAGGAAGTCATCCTATGGGAGACGGCTCGATCTCGATGGCTGAAGGTTTGGGGACACGAGCAATCAATTCTCAGGAGCTTCGCAAGAAGCAAAGAAGTATTACTCAAACTCAAAACAGTCCGTGCCCTAAAACCCCTTGTCTGGGAGTTTCACCAAGAGAGGTCGGTGACCACAGCTCAATCCAACAAGGAGATTTCTCTCCTTCGAATGATCAATCTCCTTTGGGTCTAGAACAAAACCCCAAGTATATTCCTCCTTATGCGAGATCGTCCTCTACAAACACCGGTCCTGTCTTGGAGGTGACTCAAGCCCTATCTAATCAGACCACATCAGAAAACCCCATCGGGTTTGAAGCACATAGCCCTAAACAAGGGGGCACTCTCAGCCCTGCAAGAAAACTACAACAAGTTTTTCAGTAGGAGGCTGATCGAACTGAGGTAGAGGACAGACTGTCAAGTTTGGTGGCTACTTTCAAAGAGGAATTTGCTTGAGTTGGTAACTCCACCCGTGGGGATGTGATTCTGGAAAAGCTGAGAGGGCTGAAATCATTTTGGGAAGAAGCACAAGCTCCAGTCATGGCTACAAAACCCGATCCCCAATTATCTAAGGTAACTCTAAACCCTGGAACTGAATTGCGATACAACTGCTGAGGCCAATCCTATGTGGCAGGGGATCCTCAATTGGGTTACACGGCTAACAATCTGAAACCTAGATACCGGCAGCCACTACCATCCCATCTCAATGATAATACATCTTTTATCACCATACACCGAACCACTGACCTATCAAACCAAAGTCCCAACCATCCCTCCCACCAAAATCCCTCTAAAGAACAAATTGCTGGACCTTCCACCGTTCCCAAACCACCTATTTCCCTTAGCCAAAACCCCCACATCCCAAAACATAATCCTCCGGTCAACAAGAATTGGGCAAATTTGTTTCGATCTCAAGGTCCCTATAAAGCCATGAAACTAGAATATTATCCTGAACTTCGTCAAGGTAAACATGCTGTGGTTGAGCTAGATATTTCCCATCTAGATGAACTTAGTTGGAACCACTGCCTTGTGGGTCATTTCTTGGATGGGAAAATGGATTATGCCTTGGCTAATTCCACAGCATAAGCAGTGGGAGAAGAATACAAACTTTGGGCTCAAATCAGTGAGAGAAGATAAAGCGGGCTTCCTATATTTTGAGTTTAAGGATGAGGCTTC
Source organism: Vaccinium macrocarpon (assembly GCA_022606695.1). Classification (NCBI taxonomy): domain Eukaryota; kingdom Viridiplantae; phylum Streptophyta; class Magnoliopsida; order Ericales; family Ericaceae; genus Vaccinium; species Vaccinium macrocarpon. The sequence goes on along the minus strand of CM040180.1, from coordinate 23,276,956 downwards.
AAAACAAGCAAAGTGTTAGGGGGTCCGTGGTTTTTCTCTAGAAGATATCTGGTACTCAAGAGCTGGAAGAGAATGATGTCTCCCTCAAAGATCTTACCTACTAAACTACCAGCTTGGGTCAAGCTTTATAACCTTCCACCGAAAGTCTGCCGGATCATAGGGGGCTGGTGGGTTGCTAGTGTAATTGGGCAACCCATACATGTGGACAAAGCTACTGAGAAGAAAACTAGACTAGCTTTTGCTAGACTATGCATTGAGATAGAAGCCACCACTGAACTTCCAGAGTATATTCAAGTCAAAGTTGATGAGGATAGTGTAGATGTTCGCGTTGAATATCAGTGGTTGCCACCTATTTGTTCTGAGTGCAAAATATTTGGTCATGACATTTCCAAATGCTCTAAATCCACCATTACTAAACCAGCAGCTCCTAGGGAGGAATGGCAAGTTATCAACAAAGGGAAGGCCACAAGTATCAACCTTGGGGGAATCAATGCCCTAGAGGGTGTCACTACAGGGGTTCCCATCAACACAGATCTCTTCAAGGGGCAATCCGGCTGTGTAAATAGCTTGGAAGAGGAAGATGCAAGTGAAACAATGGATGAAGAAATAGAGATGGAAGAAAACCCATAGCTTAAGGCATCATTTGTGCCTAAAGGGGCTGACCCAACTGTCGAAAGAATGGCAGCAGTGGAGAAGGAAAATGATCTTGGTAATCATACCATAATTTTAGAGGAGCTAGAACTAGCAGCTGCACCAAAGGCAGTCCCACTGGGTTCTCCCATCACTGACCCTCAAAAGAGTATTGGGGTACACTCTCAACAAGTACAGAGCTCAGGGGTACTGAAAGCTAACCTTAACTCCTCCACTTCTCACTTGTCCAAAAGCCAAAAGAAGAAGCTTAGGAAGGGAGGCAGCCTGCATACTCCAAACCTACCAAGTGGAAGTACTTATTTTCAATTTTTGTTGGGCATTGATCTAATATTTTCTATTACATGCCATCATCTATATACTATTTCCTTTATTTATACTATTGCCTTTGTCTTTCAATTATTTTATGAATAGTTCAGATATATGCTTTGGTTTTTGGAATATTCGAGGCCTAAATGATCCACTCAAGCAAAATGAAGCCAAAAATTTTGTAAGGACTAACAAGACGTCTCTGGTTGGTTTACTAGAGCACAAAATCAAAGAGTCAAGTGTGGATAGAATTTTAAAGTTCATTTGTCCACATTGGCATAGTACCCACAATTACAGACAAGCACCCCTGGGTAGGCTTTTGGTTTGTTGGGACCCCTTGATATTGTCTGTTACAGTCCTAGATCAGACAAGTCAGTTTATCCATTGTGAAGTCCATGCTTTGCAGGAAAACCACGTTTTCCTTGCAACCTTTGTCTATGGTTCCAACAGTTATATTGAAAGACACATGTTGTGGCAAAACATTCAAGGTTTTAAGAGCTCCACTCCTTGGGTAGTACTTGGAGATTTTAATACCATTAGGACACCCCAAGAAAAAGCAGGTGGCCTCAAACATTGGCCTCCCTACATGGATGATTTGAATAATTGTCTTCATTTTGCAGAATTAGATGACCTTAGGTACTCAGGGTGCCATTACACTCGGTCAAATAAACAAGTCTCACCCAATCATTTTTCTACAAAAATTGATAGGATAGTTGTCAATGAAGGTTGGATTAAGTCTCACACCTGCTCGTCTGCCCGCTTTCCTACCCCAGGGATCTCTGATCATTCCCCTGGACTGGTGTTTCTCACACCCCCTCCTAAGAAAACAATAAAACCTTTTAGGTTTTTTCTTAGCAGAACACTTACTTTTTCTCCCTATAGTCCAAAAAGTGTGGAGGATAGTTATCATTGGCAATCCTATGTTTTGTCTCACTAAGAAACTTAACCTTTTGCAAAAAGAGTTTAAAGACCTTAATGCCAAAGAATTTAGTGCAATATCTGATAGAGTGAGAGGCATTAAACAACAATTGGAAACTCTCCAAATTGACTTGGGAACTAATCCCAATAATCCCGTCACTCAGGCCAAAGAGAAAGAGGTGTCAAAGCAGTACTTCACACTGGTTAGAGCTGAAGAAAGCCTAGCTAGGCAAAAATCTCGCATACAGTGGCTCAAACTTGGTGATCAATGCACCTCCTTCTTTTTTAAATCTGTTAGTAATAACAGAAATAGAAGCAAAATACCAGTTTGGACCTAGAGGATGGCTCTACAACACAAGACATAAGAGCAGTGTGTTCTTCTCTGGTGTTCAGCATAACACCAGGGAAGGCATCCTCCAAATTTTAGGCTTTAATGAAGGCACTTTACCTGTAAGATATTTAGGTGTTCCCCTGTTGTCCACCAAACTAAAACATGGTGACTGTAAGGCCATGATTGATAGGATCACATCAAAAACTAAAACCTAGACCAATAGGGACCTAACTTATGTTGGGAGAGTGCAATTGATTAAAAATGTACTCTTTTCTATGCAGACCTACTGGTCATCTCTGTTTATACTCCCTAAAAAGGTCATCAAGGAGGTGGAGGCCATCCTCAGAGCCTTTCTCTGGTCTGGCCCTGACCTTAAAAAGTCTGGTGCTAAAGTGTCTTGGGAGCATTTATGCTCTCCCAAACAGGAGGGTGGTTTGGGCCTCAAATCCATTCAGGTATGGAACAAGGCTGCCGTGGCTAAACATATTTGGTTCCTCATCTCTGGAGGGGAACAATCTATGTGGTGCCAGTGGGTTAAGTCTTACTTGTTAAAAAAGAAAAGTTTTTGGGAAGTCAAAATCCCAAGTGACCCATCTTGGGTTTGGAGGAAACTGCTTGATCTCAGACCTATTGTTCATCCTCTTCTCAAGATTTCCATTGGTAATGGCTTATCCACATCATTTTGGTTTGATAACTGGCACCCTTTGGGGCCATTGACTGAGAAGTTTAGCCCTAGGTCCTTTTATGGCTCTGGTCTTCTTAAGGACTCTAAGGTTTCAACAGTCATTAAGGATTCCCAATGGGCCTTCCCATCTCCCGGTCCTTGGAGCTCACGGAGATCAAATCTAAACTTTACCTCCCCCCCCCTCCAGTTGGGGATAGGAGTGACCTTCTCAAATGGTCTCTCACAACCAATGGGGACTTTACCATCTCTTCCCTTTGGAACCACCTGAGGAATCCCTTCCCCAAAGTCCATTGGCATAAATGTATATGGTTCCCTGGACACATTCCTAAATGTAGTCTAATTTCATGGGTTGCCATCCGGAACAGACTCTACACTGAAGATAGATTGGTCATTTTTGGTACTAAGTCTATCACCTGCTGCAGTTTCTGTAATGGCAGTGAAAGTCACAGTCACCTATTCTTTAATTGTCCATACACATCCCAGGTGTGGTTCTAGGTGCTTGGTCTTATTAATGTCTCTTGGCCGGCCAGGTCTTGGTCTTGTTGGATTGATCATTTGGCGACTATAAGGGGCAAATCTCTCAAAACACTAATCACCAAACTTGTTTTTATAACTTCGATTTACCATATCCGGATTGAGAGGAATGTAATAAATTCCAAAACACCGCATGTCCGGTTCGTTGTTGTAAGTAAGATCTACTCTATGGTCGACTTGGTTACTATCCCTGGGGACCTCCCTCAAGGACCACAATACCAATTGGTTATGCACTAAATGGAATCTTGTTGGATAACTCAATGTACTAATTCTTAGTTAAGACTTTGTTGATACATGTATTTTATTTCTGTGTCCAAATTGTGAGAGACACATTAAAAGATCCAAGTTTCAAAAGTTTCAAAAGGGATTTATGTGGAGGATACAAGAGACTGGATCTCTTATTTTATTGCCGCTTGCTGCTGATTACTACACCTTGCTGCTTGCTGCTGGTTACTTCATTAGTTAACATATGTGTTGAAAGATGTTGCACTATGATATCTGGTAGTGTTGGAGCTATGTTGTATTTTTGTTATCTGCACCTGGGTGCCATATTACAAATGAGATGCTGCCCAAATTTTCCCAGGGGTTTGCAGAATTTCCACATTGTTACATGCCCATGTATGCATCATTGGATAGTTGACCCAATACTTCGGGGTTGTGCTTGCACTCTCATATGTACCCCCGCTCATGAACCTTGTTCTATCTCGTAAATGAGTGATTTGATCTATTTTCGGGTGCCATTTGATATGGTTTTGGCCTAGCCTAGGGGTTGTCCCTTGGCCTGTTTGAATCCCTTTGGGAGGGGGGTGTCCTCCCGTGTTGATGCTAATCTTAATCACCTTGCGCGGCTAGTGTGCTTTGATTCCCAAGATTCAAGTCAGCTGCTCCAGTGCCTAATGTGGGTACTACAAATCCCAAGTTTGGAATGTTTTGGTAACCAATTACCCAAATTGGGCGAAGTGATCAAATTGATTCACTTGTGTTCTAGTTATGGCCCATCCAAACAAGCAATCATCATTGGGCCGCCAATGCCCAAGTCATAGTTTATTGAAGGATAGTCATTCTATCTCCTCAAGCTCCAGAGAGGAGATCTAACTTATGTCTTACATTGTTCTTAGTCTAGCTTTTGTTTGTTTCGGTTCCTTCTTTCATAGGATTGGAAACTTTGGATTTTTGCATAGTCCTTGTAGCCATTTGGCTTAGGTGTTCAATTTTGTTCTTTCTTTTGTTTTTCTTTTCTTTTCCTCCTGGGGGATGCCCCTTGTATGCTGTACATTCGTTTAGCCCCTTTTATTTTAACGCTGATTTACCCAAAAAAAAAAAGGGTACTTTTGCGGAGTTCTACTCCAAACTTCTTGGTACTCCCCATTTTTCACACTATTAGGGGTCTAGGAGGGTAGGTGAACTTGTTAGGAGGAATTGACTACAGATCAGAGTCTTAACATGGTTCAAGATGTTACAGAGTCTGAAATTAAGGACACCTTTTGGTCACTTAACCCTAGAAAAGCACCAGGTCCTGATGGTTACAATGCAGGATTTTTCCAAAAAGCCTGGCCAGTAATTGGACATGAGGTAATTGGAGCTGTAAAAACCTTCTTCAGGTCTGGTCAACTCCTGAGGGCAGCCAATTCCACCACTATAGCACTAGTCCCTAAAATTCCCAATCCTTCTGAGGTTGGTGATTTTAGACCCATATCATGCTGTAATACGGTTTACAAGTGTGTGGCTAAGATCTTGGCCAATAGACTTCAAGTTGCCCTACCTAACCTTATAGATCCCATTCAATCTGGATTTGTCAAAGGTAGGAGAATAGCAGACAATATATTCCTCACCCAAGAATTAATGAGAGGATACCATAAGTCTACTTCTCCCTCCCCTAAGTGTGCAATGAAAGTTGATATTATGAAAGCATATGATAATATTAGATGGGAATTCTTATGGGATGTACTTACTACCATGAATTTCCATTCTAAAATGATTCAGTGGCTACAAGCATGTGTCACCACTGCAAATTACTCTATCAGCATAAATGGTGAAGCCACTGGTTACATTAATGGCAAAAAATGTCTTAGACAGGGGGATCCTTTGTCCTCCTACCTCTTTGTCATTGTCATGGAAATTTTGACTTGTATTCTGAAGGAAAAAACAACGCTTCCTAATTTCCATTTCCATTGGAAATGTGATCAGCCCAAATTAGCTAACCTCAGCTTTGCAGATGACCTTATGATCTTCTGCAAAGGGGAGCTTAGGTCCATTCAACATATCCAAGCAGCCTTGTCTGAATTTGAGTCACTATTTGGTTTGTCACCGAGCCCCGGTAAGAGTAGCATTTTCTTCTCTGGGCTTTAATGAAGGTACCTTACAACATTCAGATTGTAATGGTGGATAAAATTACTGCAAGAACTAAATCCTGGACAAATAGGGACTTAAGCTATGCTGGGAGGGTACAACTGATTTAGAGTGTCCTCTTCTCCATGCAAACATATTGGTCCTCTCTTTTTTATCTTGCCTAAGAGAGTCATTAAGGAAGTGGAGGCCACTCTTAGAGCTTTTCTGTGGTCTGTCCTCAACTTAGAAAGTCAGGTGCTAAAGTTTCATGGGAGCATCTGTGCTCTCCCAAACAAGAGGGAGGACTTGGATTTAAGTCTTTGCAAGTTTGGAATAAATCAGCAGTTGCTAAGCACATTTGGTTCCTCATTGCTGGTGGGGAACAATCCATGTGGTGTCAATGGGTTAAATCGTACTTAATCAAGGGGAGAAACTTTTGGAACTTGAAAATGCCTAGTAACCCAACGTGGACCTGGAGGAAATTGCTGAACCTTAGGCCTCTAGTTCGTCCCCACATTATTTCAAACATTGGAAATGGACGTAATACATCCATCTGGTTTGATAATTGGCATCCATTGGGCCCCCTAGTGGAAAATTTTGGCCCTAGAATTATGTACGATTCAGGGCTCCCTCAAGATACTAATGTGGGGGCAATTATTAATCGTTCCCACTGGGCATTTCCCATTACGCAAACATGGGAACTCAACGAGATAAGGCACAATCTCCCTCTATTATCTTCCACCAGTCACGATCATGATGATCAAATTAGATGGGCTCTCACTCCAGTTGGACAGTTTACAATTTCATCATTGTGGGAACATCTGCGTACGCACTTTCCCAAAGTTAGTTGGAGCCATGTGATATGGTTTCCTAGCCATATACCTAAGTGTAGCATTATCACCTGGCTTGCTGTTTTAAATAGAATGTACACAGAGGATAGGTTGGTCTTATTTGGGACTAAAACTACATCTCTGTGCAGTCTTTGTCCAAGCAGCGAAAGCCATGACCATCTTTTTTTCAATTGCCCTTTTACAACGCAAGTTTGGGTGTTAGTTCTAGCCAAACTAAACGATTGGTCTGCTCGAACTTGGGTTGAGTGGATTGAACTCCTCTCCACCATTAAGGGTAGATCATTGCGTTCCATTATGATTCGACTGGCCTTCACCACGTCTGTGTACCACATTTGGATCGAAAGGAACTATCGAAAATTCTAAAACATTGCATGCTCTGAAGCTATTGTAATTCATAAGATTTGTTCAACGATGAGGTTTAGATTGTTGTCCATTGGTAATCTACATCAAGGACCACAATCTAAATGACTCATCAATCAGTGTGGGTAATTTAGCTTGAAAATAAAAGAGGTTAAATGAATGTACAACCTACAAGGGGCATACCCCAGGGAGGACAAAGAAAAAAAAAGAAAAGAAAGAAAATTTGCCTACTCCCCGACACATCCCGTCAGGGTGGGAAAATAGGGAGTCTAGCACAACCCGCTGGGATAGGTATAATAAACGTAGGTAGCAAATTCCATTACTTTTTGGCTCTAAATAGCCCGATCTGATACAAAAGTGTTGCACACCTTGGTAAGATCCAGTCCACGCCGATTTGAACTTTTCAAAATTGGATTTGAGTGCACTAATGCAACTCATGAGCGGGGCCCTAAGTACACCAATCACCTTTTTCTCTTTGTAAGTAAAGCATGTGGTGTAGGCTTGATACATATGATATAGCTGGCATGACGCCAACAATGGAGGTGAGATGGGGACCACCCCACTTGGTGGAATTCAAAAGTTACTTCAAAAGCTACTGCCTTTTTTCAAAAGCTAAACCCACACTCGATTTACCCTAGGCACAACCATTTACGTGCAACATAAAATTGGGTTGAAGTTTGAACAACTTAACCAAAAGTCCATCTGTTGGACTGAAAGGCCAAATGGCTATGAGTCAATCTGTTAGCACGTGGTAAGGTGTACCACTATATCGTGCATTTACAGCTGTGCTTTGGTCACCGAATAGACCAAGCCCCTACCGAGTAGACATCTCCAATAGTTGGTAATACCCACTTGCAAAGGAGAGAGTGAATCTCACTCTCTTCTTCTTCAATTGATTCCCAGGACCTCTGGAAAATAAACAAGAACGGACCAGCACTACTAGCTCCAACCAGACGCTAAGGTTGGACGAAAACCACTACACTGAGCTCACCTTAACTACTAGAAACCGATAGTGGTATGAGACCTGGAGAACGAACAACACAAGACCAGAACTACTACAATCAGACGTATTGGAGAAACAGAGACCTATATCACTTAGCTCACCTTAGCAACCAGAACCCGTTGTGGTATTACCCCACCGTCGTGACACTGGAGACACTTAGCGGGAGGAACTGGGCCGCAGTGGAAGAGCCAGCTTCAGGAGCCCGAGGTCTCAAATACCTCTGTGAGAAGCTTGATCATAGTGTTGATTGTGGTTGTGGAACCCCATCACCATCCGGTGTGGTGGTTTGATGTACGGGCTTGGATCTCTTGGGGCTTGATGCCCAACGTAAAACCAGAGCCCCTTTGTGGACGATGCCCATAATGTGACTCCTCCATCCCACGACTTACATAATTTGTGAATTTGTGTGACATTCAAGTTCATACCTAAATTTTTACTGGTTCTTTTGTTTGTTCACATGTCTGCAACGATCTGTCTCTGTTAGCTGGCTAATTTTAAGCTCAATTGTCTTGCAAGAAGACCTTGAAAAGCATCTGATCCCATTGCCTTAATTGGCTCATCTATTACCCATGACCTTAAATGGCTCGGCTGGCCGCTATACTTCTACATACGGGTAAATATCTCAGATCCTTATTGGTGGGTGCAGGAATCAAGTACTTTCCAACAATGGATGTTTCAAGAGTGATCTACCTATAATGTGTGTTTCCCTTGTGAACGTGCTTGAACCCCATCGTTCCTTGAGAGAGGAGATAATATGTAGCGGGAGTTGTATTGTGAGGAATTAGTGGAGGGAGTTTGGACCCTTTGTCTCGTGGCTAAGTGTGAAAAGTAAAGCGGGAGGGTGAGGCTTTCGAGGGGGTATGTAGTGTGAGTACATATTAGCCATGGGAACTTTCTTTCCTTTTCTCCTCTTTACTTTATACTTTGATATTGCATAAGTTTGCAACTTGCATTGATATTTGGAGTGCAAGGGCTGTTGCACTCTGTATGTTGGTATATTGTTAGTTTACTCATTTATGCATCTACTGGTGAGTCTTTATTCAATTGTTATTCGGAGTGCAAGGGCTGTTGCATTCTGTATGTTGGTATACTGAAAGTGTGATCACTGGCTGCTGTTAGTTTCTGGATAGTTTATGCTCATTGTGTACTTGTAGTATAGTGGAAAGATATTATGTTGCTTTATGGACTGCCACTCTATGGGCAGAGCTGTTGTTTTCCCTGTGTTGTTTGTATTTGGACAATGTTTAGGAGATGTAGCCTAGCTTAGGGGGGTTGTCCCTTTGCAAAGTTTGATCCCCTTTGGGAGGGGGCGTCCTCCCGTTGCCACAATCTGGGCAGCAACCGATTAGTGCTGCAGTTTGCAGTTGCTTGGACCATATGCAGCAAATCAGTGCTGCAGTCCTAGCTTGGACCATATACAGCAACCAGTTAGTGCTGCAGGTGCTTTATCGCAAGTTCTCCCAAGTTACTCCAATTCCCAAGCCTTATTTGCAAAACTAAGTCTCGTGCTCAAGATCAAGTAGCAGCAGGTAGCAGCATAATATCAACTTTCATTGCACACTTAGGGGAGGGAGAAGTAGACTTATGGTATCCTCTCATTAATTCTTGGGTGAGGAATATATTGTCTGCTATTCTCCTACCTTTGACAAATCCAGATTGAATGGGATCTATAAGGTTAGGTAGGGCAACTTGAAGTCTATTGGCCAAGATCTTAGCCACACACTTGTAACCCGTATTACAGCATGATATGGGTCTAAAATCACCCACCTTAGAAGGATTGGAAATTTTAGGGACTAGTGCTATAGTGGTGGAATTGGCTGCCCTCAGGAGTTGACCAGACCTAAAGAAGGTTTTTACAGCTCCAATTACCTCATGTCCAATTACTGGCCAGGCTTTTTGGAAAAATCCTGCATTGTAACCATCAGGACCTGGTGCTTTTCTAGGGTAAAGTGACCAAAAGGTGTCCTTAATTTCAGACTCTGTAACATCTTAAACCATGTTAAGACTCTGATCTGTAGTCAATTTCCTCCTAACAAGTTCACCTACCCTCCTAGACCCCTAATAGTGTGAAAAATGGGAAGTACCAAGAAGTTTGGAGTAGAACTCCACAAAAGTACTCTTGATCAAACTTATGTCTTGTGTTGTAGAGCCATCCTCTAGGTCCAAATTGGTGATTTTGCTTCTATTTCTGTTATTACTAACAAATTTAAAAAAGAAGGAGGTGCATTGATCACCAAGTTTGAGCCACTATATGCGAGATTTAAAAAAGAGTGAAGTACTGCTTTGACACCTCTTTCTCTTTGGCCTGAGTGACGGGATTATTGGGATTAGTTCCCAAGTCAATTTGGAGAGTTTCCAATTGTTGTTTAATGCCTCTCACTCTATTAGATATTGCACTAAATTCTTTGGCATTAAGGTCTTTAAACTCTTTTTGCAAAAGGTTAAGTTTCTTAGTGAGACAAAACATAGGATTGCCAATGATAACTATCCTCCACACTTTTTGGACTATAGGGAGAAAAAGTGAGTGTTCTGCTAAGAAATCAAAAAACCTAAAAGGTTTTATGTTTTTCTTAGGAGGGGGTGTGAGAAACACCAGTCCAGGGGAATGATCAGAGATCCCTGGGGTAGGAAAGCGGGTAGACGAGCAGGTGTGAGACTTAATCCAACCCTCATTGACAATTATCCTATCAATTTTTGTAGAAACATGATTGGGTGAGACTTGTTTATTTGACCAAGTACAATTTTTTTTTTTTGGATAAAAAAGCTTGAAATTAAAAGAGGCTAAGTGAATGTACAGCCTACAAGGGGCATACCCCAGGGAGGACAAAGAAAAGAAAGAAAAGAAAAGGAAACTAGCAAGAACTTAGGGGGGATGGCCACAAAGGCTACAAGTGGGATACATAACGTGATAAAAAGCAAGGGACAATGATAACATAGAAATGCAGTCTGATAGATGTGATCCATTTGCAAAAAGGGAAGTCCTTTGCATAAGGGAAACAGCCACACAAACCAAAAAATGAACACTAAATGTATGAACCATGAAGTGTACAAAAGGATAGCATACAAAACATTCAAACATGGAAGGGAGGTATTAGGTCACCCTCTTTTTTGAGAAGACCTTTGCCACGCAATCTTGGCAGCTTTCTTTTGTTGTTTTTTTGACCCTCTAGATGTTGGAAAGTCATCTTGAAGGAATTTGAAGTGGTTTATGACTGGTGTGGGTGGACTCTCACACTCAGTCATCTCCTCATAGTTTAAATCAGTAATCCCCTCAGAGAAAGGGTCAGCCTGTGAATGCTCCTTATCGGGAGGAATGGTAATTTGTGAAGACATCTCACTTGGATGAACTTCTTGCAAGACATGGAAGGAATTGGATAAAAGGGTGCCTTTCATAAAATCATTCTTCTTATAGTTGGGCTTAAGGATTAAATTTTCAACATTAGCAGAGGCTGCTTCACCTGGGGCAGGAGCACTTGATACCTTGGTTTTCATTGAAGTGGTGCACACTTCCTGGGGAACTAATTGAGGGGTACCAATCCCCTTTGATGTAGCATTGTTGACTGCTTGGACGTACAAAGAGGCCGGAGCATAAGTTAATTGAACAGTTCTGCGTTCTATGGATTTATATCACTTGAAGAGGATGGGCAAGCTCTCGGCTCAAATTTTGTATTACAGTGGGAGTCCGAGTGACCAAACACTTTGCACCTACTACAAATAGGAGGACAAACTTGGTATTCAACCCCCACAACCACTGTTTCTCCTCCAATTGTAATAGTAATCTCATGTGGAAAGTCCTTATGCGCATCAATTTCTACACAGATACGAGCATGTATAATTTTGGATTGCTCCGCTGTAGCTCTATCCACATGAATTGGTCGCCCAATGACACTCGCAATGCGACTAAAACATTCTTGATTCCACAATTCTAGAGGAAGACCATGAATTCTTATCCAAGCAGGAATTTTAGAGGGATGCACTTTGGTAGGACTCATCATCCTATGCCAATTCTTGAGAACAAGGAACCATTTCGAAAAGAACCAAGGGCCCTTTTCCAAAACAGATAGTTTAGCTTCTTCATCACGAAATTCAAAGAAGGTAAAACCAGACACATCAGGAACAATAGAGACTAAACCCAAAGAATCCCAAACTTTATGAGCAGTTGACCTAAGTAAGTTAAAATTCATTCTGGCCATCCAGAAATAGCCCACTAAACAGTTGGACCATTTACCATTATCTACCAGATCTTCATCAAGTTCAAGGATAGCGTTTTTACCTTGTTGGAGCTCAGGGTAATGATCAAGCTTCATGGTTTGTGAAGGGCCTTGAGCCCGTAGCAGTGATGCCCAATTTTTGGGTTTTGTATGATACCCAACCTTTGGAGCTTGGTAATCACGCTGTCCTTCCTGCTGAAAAGCTAGTTGTAACACCTGAGAAGGGGTGTCTTGTGACTATTTGGGACTGTGGATTCCATATGAAGTCGATTTGGGAAAGGGGACTGGGTGTTTTTTTGGGGACGATGGGGTGCGGTGGGGGGCTTGGTCGTGAGTTCCTGAGAGGTATTCGATTCCATCGGTGTTAGGGCTAAGATCCCCAAACGCAATGGTGGGCGGATTGGAGTTAGGGTTACCAGAGTGAGGGAGATTTGGGAAAGCATCTGGGTTTTGAAGATTGAGAGGTTTAGATGGTGTGGAGTTGATGGTTAGGCGAGTTTCCCTAGAAATTGTTTGTTGAGGATAGGTCTGTACTCGGAGAACTTGCAGTGGTAGAGTAAGATTACGACTTTTCTTATACAACTCATGCGAGTTGATTGTTTTGGAACCTAGCCCATCCGCAGAAGAGGTTGAATCTGCCATTGTTGAAATCAGATGATCCTAGAGAGAGAGAAGTTGTAGCTTCATTAGTGAAGACAATTAAGATTTAAACAGTTCCACAATCAACTTACATTCAAATAGAATTAACATTTAAACAATTAACACTATTCAATGAACACTTACAATCATCAGTACAGTCAATTTTGTCATCGTCATTGTCATCGTCATCCTCATCCTCGTCATCGTCAACGAGCCTTACAATCAACACTTACAATCATCAGTACAGTTAAGAAGAGGAACAACGTTTAACATTTCAACTAGATTTAACACGTAAACAATTAAATTTAATTTGAAATTGAATATATCTTACAAGCATACAGCTACCTATTGAGAAGTAACGGACAATTCCTTTTGTCATGTGATTGTCCTGTTAACTCACAAGCACTGCAACGCCCACCCTTCTTCATCACTTTGTCTTTCCCTCCCTTCTTCATCGCTTTCTTTTTCCCTCCTTTCAATCTTTTACCACAACCCTTTGACCTGACTTTGTTTGGTTCTTTAACATTATATTGGCTTCCAACTGCAATAGGCACTTCGATAGAATTCCTTCCGCCATCTTCCGTTCCACGATCTGTGATTGTAAGTTCTTTAAACTTACTTCGAGCAATTAACGAAGCTTCTTCCAAAATTTGATTGTTGTCTTCACTTGATACAGCCTCCTAAACTACATCACAAGCAAAGTGAAAGGAGCCTATTTTGCCTCGTAACTATTTGGATCTTTTTACTTCTTTGCAATGGAAAATGATTGTGTGCGAGCGTGCCAGAGAGAGTTTCAATCTCCTCCCTCAGATTAACTTTGGGAAAACCAAACCTAATCAGGCAATTGTGTTTTGTTGGTTCAATTACCTCAATTAAGAGGATTTTTCTTAATAAGTGAAGAAATGCAAACAAATAAACTTAGGAAATCAAAGAACAATAAAGAAACAAGACACTTCGATTGATGAATCAAAGATAAACTTACTTCGAAATTGTCTCCAACTTCAAATACAGAGTAACAGAACTTCGAACAGGTGATTGTTACAAGAACAATCGAGATAGGGGTGATTATTACAAGAACAATCGAGATAAATCCTAATCTACTTCCTAATCTACTTCAAACTGGGTTTGAAATCCTATACTACTTCAAACTGGGTTCGAAATCCTAAATTACTTTGCCAATGAACAAACCAAGCATCAGTTTTTGATAGCTGTTTGTTGAAGATTTGTCCGGGGCTTTTCACTCTTCAATTTCTTCTATTTATAGACGTTGCTTGTAATTTGAACTTCCTGCTTCATAAATTTGAATCTGGATTGCTTCGAACTCTAACTTCCACTCTGGGAGTTGGTAGTTATTCTTTCTCCACGTATGAATTTGAATTCTTTCTTCTCCCAGAAGCTTTAAATTTGCACGTTTGTTTACCAACTCAAATGATAACATGTTAAGGGAATAACTATCTTCCAGAAGTATTCCACGTGTTCTAACTACCAATTGCCTTGTTTCGCAAGTTTACACGTGGAGCTTGTGTGTTGAGCAGTTAATATTATGGCTTCGAAGCCAATCTATATTTTAACAATGGCTTGTAACTACCAATAACTGCTCTTCCAGTTTGTAACTGCCAACGTTTGGCATTTTTTATTATGTGTCAATTAATTATTGGACTAGTTAATTTTATATGTAAACATACCCCTCACATTAACATCTTTGTTCAAGGGATTTGAACAAGTGTTAATGTGCTTTTTTGCCGCTTCGAATTCCTGTAAACGTCTAAAACAGAAGTTATTGGCAGTTTTTGTTACTTCCAATGATACAGTTGTCATTAAATCTCTTCATTCTCACGAGAGATTCATGGATAGTGGGCAGTTAACATCCACGTTCTCCATTTCACCAGAATTTGAATCGTTTCAAACTTTAAAATTCTGCTTATAAAAAAGGCTTAATCACTGGTAAAAATCAATCACCAATTTTCTTTGCAAACCGACTTTCATCTTAATTCAACCATGGCTGATATTTCTAGCACCCAAAATGCCTTCGAAAACTTGGTTCTTAATGACCCAATCTCTGCTGATACTAGAAACATTGTCATGCCAATTGTTGGTGAGATTCGAAGGGATCGATCTTACATAGTGGCTCAAGTAGAAACTTCTGAGCCTATCGATCCATGGAATCCTCCAACTTCCCCTACTCACAAGCCCTTTCTATGGGGTTTACCATCTGAAATAGTGGTGGTAAAAATGGATGATCCTGCTAGCTACAAGGGTTGGAGCCACTATCGCTCATTGGCTATGAGCAGATATTTGTCCCCTTTCATCATACGAGATCCTAACATAATGTTGCTTGATAGCCTCATTGACACTTGTCTTACTCCTGGCTTCTTTAAAGTCCATGAAGATGAAACGTCAAGCTTTGCTGGATACGGAGAACTTAAGCAGAAGGCTAGTACTCAATTTATATACTGGTTGAATGAGGTTCGAAGGCCTCATTTCGAAGGAGATTTCATTGATCCTACTAATCTTTCTCTTCGAGACCTTCCCGAGAACATGGATTGGTTCCAAGAGTTAAAGAATATCAAGTTCGACCCTACTCCTTTTCATGCTAACCTCACTTATTCTCTTTATCCCCATTTTGATTCCATCAAAGCCAAAGAACTATTGGCCGCTTTTGCTTTTCTAGATATAGGCATTATTGAAGAGGATGTCCCTTATAAGAACTTTCTATGGGCTTGCGAGACTCTCTAATGTAACATCCAAGCTAGCCCTTTTCTTCATTCTTTTCTGAGTCAGCTTCCTATACTTCGAATGTGGATGAAGAACAACACTGCTTCGTTTGGGTTTAATCAAGATCTTCATGATTACGAAGTACTTCATGATCAAATCTCCAAACTTCATAAAAGGTGGAAAACCTGAAAGGGCATTCCTTCGAAATGCCTGCTGACGTTTCTAAGAGGCTTCGAAGGAGATTTAAAAGTCGTATGAAAAGAAATGCTCTCAAATTGGCCAAGTTCGAAGTCAAAGCCAAGACCCTGGTTCTGAAAATCAGGCCATTGATTGAGAAGAAGCTTAAAATTGATGAAGAAAACAGGATTAGAATGATGGAAAAGGAATTTTTTAGTTTTACTTGGGCAAGATTCCATGCCTTAGTGACTTGGAGCTTTCCTCATTATTTCCAAGTCATTCCTACTCCAACAACTGTTTCATCACTAGTAGATGCTTAGTTTCTCCTCTATGTAATAGGATTTCATAGCATGTACTTTCCTTGTATTTAAAGTTTTAATGAAGTATTAGTTCTTTCTATGGCTTGTTTTGCACCTTTCGAATACTTTTCGAAGTACTTAATTATGCTTTAAACCAATTCAAACTTTTAAGAATAAATTGATAAAGTATATTTCATGAAAATAAACCAAAAATGGTTTAAAGCATGAAATATTTTAAGATTTGGAAATTACCATCAAACAACAATTTGAAATCTAAACTTGGGCCACAATAATTATAGGCCCAATTACTTTTAAACGGATATTTAACCCGAACCGCTGTATCGTTTCCTCGTAACGTATAAATTTAGGGCTTGCAAAGTGTTCATTTCACTTTCAACTTTCAAAACGTTTTGCTCTCCCTCTCTTTCTCTCATACCTCTGTACTCATGGCTTCTGACAGTGATATTCAAATGGTCACCTCTTCGCTCGTTCTCAGAAGATATGTTGAAGACGAAATGTCAAACTTAGGCGGTGATTTACATAACCAAATTTTTATAACAAATCTTGATAGAATTGATACCCACATCCTAGGGCCTGCATTCTTTGATCTTCCTCTCAAGTTTACGCCATGTTATCCTATCTTAGAAGAAGGTAAACTTATAAAAGATCAGGAGTTGAAAACTTTGCAGATTGGCCTACAAGAAACTTCGTATGCTGGCCAATTCAAGATAATGATTGGGGCAAATGGACTAACCATATTTTGAAATATAAGAGGGCTAATTTAGAGGAGATTGGAGTTTGGCACATTATCTCACTGCTTTGAAATGGTATTCCACAAAACCCTGCAATCATACATGCTGCCCTAGCTTTTTGGGATTCGTCATTTAACTATTTTCGATTTAACTGCGGAATGATGGGCCCTACAGTTTTAGACGTGTCGTTTCTTAGTGGACTTCCCCCATTTGGTCCGATGTTTGACATTTCCAAATCTATTGATGTCCCGCCTTTGAAAGACATGAAAACCTCATGTTCATACACATCGTACGGAAACTTTCTTCGAAATGAAGCCAGATTCGAAGATGGAGTGTCTGATAGGGAGTTCTTTGCATATCTTTTATACACCTTTTGTAAAATGATCTTTTGTCATTGTGGTAAGAAGATTATGCTTGAATTTGCCCCTTTAGCATATTGTCTTTCTCAAGGTCAGAAGTTTGATTTGGCTTCATACTTTTTGGGATATGTTTATAAGATAGGATTTGATAGCCAATCCAAACCACTCATGTTCAACATAGGAGGCCCTCTTTGGTTCTTGCAACTGTGGATCTTGGCGTATTTCCCCATCTTCAAAGTTGCTGTTTCAGAACCTGTTAATGTTTATGGGGACAAGTTCAGGATTATGGCTTCCAAACCCTTAGCATTGGTCGGATATTTGCAATATTTCTACAACATGAAGGAGGATAAGGAAGAATCAGAATTCTATCCTCTTGTTGATTGGAGCATTGGGCCTGTCTGGATAAAAGATATGATGGAGAACAGGGGCGCCAATACTTTTGCTGCTGCTTGGGAAGTATTCTACTTTCAAGAGAAATATTCATAGGTGGGATTGTTGGGGGCTGTAAACAAACCCATGCCGAAATTTATTGTCCTGCCCAATTTGCCAGACAATTTGGTATGGTACAAGCCATTCCATGCCCTTACCCTGGAGAGGTTAATGTTCCTCTGTATGCCCGAAAGAAAGTTGATAAGAATGTACTCTCACGTCTTAATGTGCAGTTCAGAAATTCCAGGGCAAACTTTAGACCTTGCCAATTTACTATGGACAGTACAATCTTCAATAGATTTGCTAGTTGGTGCCATAATCTTATTAACCTGTACAACCAAACCAACATAGCTCAAGGTTTTGCAAGCCTACTTTCTCACAAGAAGAGATTCAGGAGTTGAGGGAGATTCTCCAACAATTCTCAAAATTGAATTTTGAAACACTAGCTGAAGGGGATCTAAAGGTACACTTGGACATCTGCTGTCAAGCTGCTTGGGTGTTAAAGCCTGCTTCACAGGAGTTACATGCACACCTTTTGGCTAAAGCTTCTGAGTTCCAAGTGAAGGCCCTTCAACTCTGTGAGGTTCAAGAAAGACATCTTCAAAGACAGAGTTGGAAAGCAGCTTTGGCAAATGCAAAGGATGAAGCACAAAATGTAATCTCTTCTTATGACCAAGATGCTGCCAAGTTAAATCAATTAAGAGAAGAAGAAGCTCATCTTGAAAAAGCTTTGTTTGCAGTCAGAGGAGAGATTGCTCAAACCACTTCCCACATGCAAACTTATATGAGCAAAGCTTCTTCAATAGTTGGAACTATAAGAGATCTCGAGAATCAACTACAAAGAACAACTGATCAAGGAAAATTTTATGAATTTGTTTGTAACAGGGTGCTTCTGTATTGGTTGGCTTAACAGACACAATTGTACAGTTTCTGAGTTAATCAATGAAATATTTTTGTTATTCCAATCTCATAACTGTTCTTATTGCTTGGAATGTTGATCTCATCGTTTGAATTATGAGTTTCAATCAACATAAATCTGTTTGTTCTTATGGCTTACCTTGATCAGCACAAGCAATGAGAGATGAACTATTTATAGTTTTATCTTCTGTTAAAGGACTCCCATATAGTTGGAACATAGGCCTTTAGATATCTCCCATTAATCTTTCTTCTATGGACATAACCATTTAAATCCTTTAAATGATATGCCCCTCTTTTAAGGACTCTATGAATTTGGAAAGGTCCCTCCCAATTTGGAGCCCATTTTCCAAGTCCTTGCTTTCTTTCTTTGATAGGCAACACTAATTTCCATACTAAGTCCCCTATATCAAAGCTTCGAACAGCCACTCTCTTGTTATAACTTCTGGCTATTCTTAATTTTTGCAGCAGAATCTGATTTAGAGCTTTAATTCTTTCTTCATCTATTTCTTCGAGCTCCATATACATTGCTTGGTGGTATGCTCCAATATCTAATTCATTCTGAGAAGCAACTCTTTGTGACTTTACCACAATCTCCATTGGTAAAACAGCATCATGCCCATAAGTTAGAGCAAAAGGAGTAGGTCCAGTATTGGTTCTTTTAGTGGTTCGATATGCCCATAACACATTTAGCAGCAAATTTGGCCATTCTTCTGGGTTCCTATCAACCATTCTTTGGATACCTCTTTTGATAATTTTGTTGGTTGATTCAGCTTGACCATAATAGGGTGTAGAGTTAATCAAAGACACTCCATGAGAGGCTGCAAAAGCTTTCACTGCTCTACCTTCGAAAATGGATCCATTATCTACTGTTATAGTTTCTGGAGATCCAAACCTATAGATGATATTCTTAATGAATTCAATCACTTGCTCTTGAGAGACACTCTCAAAAGCTTGAGCCTCCACCCATTTGGTGAAGTAATCAGTAGCAACTAGTATAAATTTATCCCCACCCCTAGATGGAGGGTAAATCATACCAATCATATCCATTGCCCAACCTCTAAATGGCCAAGGTTTGATTACATGCTGAAGTTCAGTAACTGGTAGTCTTTTGAGAGGTCCTGTCTTTTGACAAGCTTGGCACCCTTTTGCATAATCAATACAATCCTTGATGATAGTAGGCCAATAATATTCATACCTTCGAATCAACCATCTCATCTTGATTCCTGCTTGATGAGCTCCACAGATACCTTCATGAACTTCTGCCATAACCTTAAAAGCATCAACTTTGTTTAAGCACTTAAGCAATAATCCATCTGCTCCTCTCTTAAATAGTTCTCCATTATACATGATGTAATTGACAAATCTTAGCCTTGTTGCTCTATCTGTTTTGGTGTCAGGTCTTGTTAAATAATCAATTAATGGCTGTCTCCAGTCATTCAAACTAGGAGAAGTAGTGATTTCACATACTTCGAAATCCATGTTCCTGTCTTTAAGCATTGGCAAAGATTTTCTTAGAGTTAATTGACAAAATTCTCTACTGTCATTAGGATTAAACTTGAATTCTGATGCTCTTTGAGCCACTACATCAGCTTCTTCATTGAAGAACCTTGGAACATATATAAAAGAAATCATGTGAAAATGCTTAATCAATGACTTCACATGTTCATAATAAGGTTTTAAACCAACATTATGGCAACCAAATTCTCCATTCACCTGGTTTATAACCAACTGAGAATCTCCAAAGACCTCAACTATATCAACTTTCATAATAAGCAAGAGTTCTAAACCCATAATTAAGGCTTCATATTCTGCTTGATTATTGGTACACTCCCCTTCATTTATTTGAAAACCAAATTTGGTTTTCAAACTTTGAGGAGATTCCAAAATAACTCCAATTCTAGCCATTTGAGATGTTTTTGAACCATCGAACCACATTTTCCATGGTTTAACTGTTACTGTATTAACATCTGCTATTTCAGGAGTTTCAATTTCATTTGGATGATCAGCCAAAAAATTAGCCAAAGCTTGCCCTTTAACTGATTTATGAGGAACGTACTCTAAACTGAATTCAATTAAAGATACAATCCATTTCCCAATTCTGCCACTGAGTACAGGTTGGGACAACATATACTTCATAACATCGGTCTTTGAAATTACATAGGTTACTCTAGGCATCATATAGTACCTGAGTTTTTTCGAAGCAAAGAACAAGGTTAAACATAATTTTTCTACTACAGAATACCTACTTTCACAATCATTAAGAAACCTACTTAGCTAATAGATACCTTGTTACTTCCCTTCTTCATTGTCTTGAGCCAATAAAACTCCTATTGAGTCATGGTTTGCTACCAAATATAGTTTGACATGCTCTCCCTTTCTGGGTGGAACAAGAATTGGTGGATTGATTAAGTACTTCTTGATGGCCTTGAAAGCATCATCATGCTTGTTTGTCCATTCGAAGTCCTCTCCATCCTTCAATTTCAATAAAGAAGAAAAAACTTTAGTTTTCCCTGCAGTATTAGATACAAATCTTCGAAGAAAATTCAATTGACCAAGAAATTTTTGTAGTTCTTTCTTGTTTGAGGGAGGTTTTGCTTCAATAATAGCTTTAGCTTTATTTTTATCAACTTGAATACCTTTGCTATGGACTAGATATCCCAAGGAATTCCCTGCCATTACTCCAAAAGCACATTTAGCAGGATTCAACTTCAGTTGATAATGCTTCATCTTTGAAAAAGCCACTTTCAAATGCTCCACATGATCATCAATAGATCCTGATTTGCAATGTGCACACCGCCGCCGCATTACTTTGCAATCGTTACATCACATTATTACAATTTGTACTTTGCTGTCTCGATGTCTTTGGATTGCACCCATTTGCTCTGAACTACCGCCGCTTTTGTTTTCTGGCTGCCGAAGTCACATTTTGCACCGCAAAGATACTTCTTTGCCGCATTCTTTGTGTTCCAAGTTTTTGTTCCGCTACTACACTTACATTATTATCCCTATTACTCCTATTTTGCAAGTGTATTAGTTTTTCCGCTCCTAAAGCTGCCGGCCGCTTTTGTTTTGAATCTTTCGCAATTACATTTGCATACCGCTTCTTTGCATGCAATCTTTGTGTTTCATGTTTCTGCTGATGTTCTCTGCTGCATTCTGTTGCTACTCCCATGCATTGATGTTGCATTCTGCTGCTCCATTTAGAAGTTCTTCAATACATGAGGGACTGTGAATCGACTGCTAGAATTCTGGGCAGGGGTTGTTTTCTGGGCTAATAAGAAAACAAGCGAAACTCTGCAAAAATTTCCCTAGAATCTGTCATGTCCAGAAGTTAAGAATCTGCTGAGTTTGTTCTATCCAGTGACTTTGCAGATTGTGGTTAACGGGAATAATGCTATTGGCGAAATAATATTTGCTGCCATGGTTACCACCTCTGGTCCAAGTCCCATCTCACAAGTTGCACTCTCAGCTCGAGGTTTCATTCACTCCAAGGGTCAACAATCCAGTTTAAGTCTCAAGTTCTTTATAGAGTAGTTCAAGGCTGTCCCAAGTGTGGGCTGTATTTTGTTTATTTATTTTATGTGGTGTTTCCTTCTTCTCTGTTAGATAGGGGTGAAACACCCATTACTTAGGTTCGCGTTGATGTACCTGCCTCTATGGCCAACTTTCTCGTACCGTTCTTTTCTTTTTGTCCTCCCTGGGGTATGCCCCTTGTAGGCTGTATATTCTGTTGCCTTCTTTTTATTTCAAGCTTATTTACCCAAAAAAAAAAATTCTAGAAAACCCCCTATTATTTCATGAAATATTGCGTTCTATCTCTTTGATAAGTAGCACCAGCATTCTTAAGCCCAAAGGGCATCTTGACCCACTCAAAGGTCCCAAGGTTGCCAGGGGCTCTAAATGCAGTCTTATGAACATCTTCCTCAGCTATACAAATTTGATTATATCCTGAATGTCCATCCATAATAGACATGATTTTGTGGCCTGCAGAACTATCCACAAGCATGTCTACTACAGGCATTGGGTACTCATCTTTAGGGGTTGCAGTGTTTAAGTTTCTAAAATCAATGCACACCCTAATTTTCCCATTTTTCTTGACAACGGGAACAATATTTGATAGCCACTCTACATATCTTGCTGTTCTAATAAAACCAGCATTTAAAAAATTTGAACTTCCTTTTTTTTTGTTTGGGTAAATAAGCTTGAAATAAAAGAAGACAACAGAATATACAGCCTACAAGGGGCATACCCCAGGGAGGACAAAAAGAAAAGAAAAGAAAAGAAAAGAACGGACGAGAAAGTTGGCCATAAAGGCATGTACAACAACGCGAACCTCAGTAAAGGGTGTTTCACCCCTATCTACAGAGAGGAGGGAAACACCACACAAAATACAAACAAAATACAACCCACACTTGGGACAAACTTGATCTTCTCTAAAAAGAACTTGACTTAAATTGGATCATTGACCCTTAGAGTCAATGAATCCTCGAACTGAGTGTGCAGCTTGTGAGATGGGACTTGGACCAGATTCTAAGCTTCTGAACATGACAGATTCTGGGGAAAGCAACAGAATGCAGTAGAGAATCAATGCACGGGTAACAATAAACGCAGCAGCAATAGCAGCAGCATGCAGTAGCAGAATACAGCAGCTGGCTTGGAATACAACAGCAGAATACATCAGAATACATGCAGAGGCTTGGAATACCGCAGCTGCATGCATCAACAGCATGCAGCAAACTGCAGCAGCAGAAAACAGGAGCTGCATTTGTTCAGGAGCAGCAGAAACTAGATGTTTCTAATCTTGATGTCTTTAAAACTTGAAATTCACCCCTAAGCTTTGGCAGGGTATAGTTTGTTTCCCTATAAGCCCAGAACATAGCACGAGAAAACAGAACTGCAGCAGTAACAGGATCATCAAGGACAACCAACCATCCGTAGTTGGACCAAACCTGTGGTACACTGGGACAACCCCCCAGCGCTAGGTAAATGGGAGGAAGCCCCCTCCCAGAAGGGGATCAAACAATGCCAGGGACATCCCCCGTGGCTAGGAACCCTTTGCATGGGTAAAGGCTCCAAGTTCTACTGGAAAGAATTGATGACTGTGGTTTAAAACAGGCTAAACCAATATGTAAGGCAAGCATGCTTATATTGATGGCAGTGGAATATAGTCACAGCCACAGCACATCATGTTTAAGCGTATGCAAGTGACTCAATGTTCCATACAACATGGTTTTAGGAAACATTTTTCTTGGAAGTTGTTTGAAAGGTTTGCAATTAGGTTTGATAGGTAATCTGTGCTCAACCAAATTTCTACTCAAACCTGTTAACTCTTTGTAACTCCAAGCAAAGCATTCTTTGTTCTCTTTAAGCACTGGGATCAACTTGGCCTTCGAAGCAGCATCAAGCCCCTTGTTGATTTGCATAGTGTTTGGAACAACTCCTTCTCCCAATTCCACCTCTTCCACAGGATCTTGGGATTTGGCATGACCTATAAAGGCCTCTTCGAGTTCAACTGGCTTCAACCCCCAGTCAGATTTCTCAGCCAATAATTCCTCCCAATCACTTGTTTCTTGTAATTTCTGCTCTATTTCTAGAGCCATAAATTTAACTAAAGCCAAAGAGTTGGCCTCTTCGATCTCTGTCTTGGACTCACATCCAAGCAGCCTCATCTGGTGGATTGTCTGATTCATAATCAATTGCTTGTTTGAGTTTAGATTTCAGCTCTGCCAATTCTCCCATTTCCAATACATTGGATGGAGGGGTGGTAGTTTGTGCAATTTCACTCAGAGGGATGATTTCAGGCTTATACATTTCTGCCTCTGCACAATTTGCTGAAGTGCTAAAGGGATGTGGGTCTGCTTTCACTTCTTCGACCCCCACTTCTTTCCCATTTTCATATTTCACAATCATCAGGGCTTGATGCATTGAAGATGGAATGCAGCCATTGACATGATCCAATCCCTACCAAGTAAAGCATTATACTTACTTGTAAAAGTATCCACCACAAAGAAGGCTGTATCAGTTTCTACTTGGCCAACTTTCAGGGGTATAGAAACAATTCCTTTGGGGTTTTTACTCTCACCAGTGAAACCAGCGATGGATGTGCTTGTTTGGATTAATTGAACCTTTTCTTTTCCCAAATTCTTCAAAGTCCTAGAAGGCAAAATGTTCACCGCTGCACCATTATCAACCAAAGTTTTGTTTAACAAAATTCCGTCAAACAATGTAGATATGTATAATGGTTTCAAATGGTGCCTCATATCATTCGCAGGTGATTTGAAAGGATAAGAAAGATCAGCACAATCCAAATCAACAATCAAAGGATACTTAGAATCATTTTTTGTTTCTGGAATGAAAATTGCTTTCTCTTTGGAGGTTACTTCTGGTTCTTCTGTTGTATTTACCATAATCATGAAATCCTCCTCCTCTTCCTCCTTTTGAATCTTGGAAATTAAAGCTCCCCAATTATCATTCCAACCATTATCATATGTGAGATTATATTCCTCATCACTTGATACATCAATAACCTCCATAGGAGTAGTAACTGTTGGTTGTAATGCTCTTCGAACTGGTGAACAATCTGGTCCAAAAGGTCCAAAGTTAACAAATGAAGGAGTTACCATGTAAATCTGGACTTCAGGTAAAGTCCCAACAGGACTTTACAACTTCTGCATTGGTAGTTCTGATCCAACTTCTGATGTGTTCATTTTTTCAGAGAGCTCTGTTACAGAAGTTTCCATAGGGGAGAATGTTCCAACAGGAGATGAATTTGTTTCCCCACCTTCTTCCTGTTCCACTATCATGGCTTCTAACAAGCCAGATTGATAGCTTGCCAAGGAATTTGGAGAAGTTGGATTATCTTGAGGCACTTCACTGTCCATTCTCGCAACCAAGTTTTCCAGAGTTTCTCTTTCTGATTGAGAAAACCCCCTTCGAAGAGATTCCTCAGAATCTTCTCTTCGAAGTCTATTAAACCTTGGGTTGAATTTATCACCCCCATTAGGATTCTCCTTGGAAAGCATATTCCTCCATTTGGAAACTGGTATACCTCCTTTGTAGTTTCCTTTTCTGTGTTCTTGTCAACATAGGAATCATTTGAGGTGCCTTGGTCTTTGGATCTCTGACCACTACCCATTGACCAGTAGGAGCACTTGGAGGTTTAACCATTTTGTTCCCAATTTTAGAAGAAGTTCTACATTCTTAGAAGAGTTCTGGTTTGATTTTTTTTAGAAACCAATCAGGAACTCCTTTCACCAAGGTAAATTGTTCCTCTTCTCCTCCATTTCTTTGGCCTATTGGGGCCTTCCCAGTGTTAACCTTCTTCAAAGGAGGATAATCCCTCTTCGAAGCTGGTGGGACTGGACTAGAAGGCACATTTCTCTTTGAAACATACCAAAGCCTCTCATTTCTTCCATGATTTGGATTGATCCAAGGCTTTCTTTCATTATTTTGATCCAAAGCTTTTCTTTCCATCCTCTTTGGAAAGAAATCAACCCCCTGTCTATCCAAATCCTTGAAGATCAAATAGTTGGCCCTGCATTCCATGCACAAACATTCCAAAAAGGATGCCTCAAGCATGGGAAGATGAGACTACTTAAAACCTCTACTGAAAGAACTTCCTGGTGCAGTGTTTTGACGGTAGGTCTTCCCATAATCATTTCGAAGTTGGCCAACTTTTGGCTTTCCTTTACTAAACTGTATTGAATTCATATCCATTTGCACCTGCTTGTTTTGCCACATTTCCTTGACAGTTTTAGCCAGAGATGTTGGCACATTAGTGTTGGCAGTTACTTCTTCAATTTTTGGAAATGGATCAGTTCAACTCCCATAGCCTTTTTTGGAAACATGATTCTTCCTTTCTTGATCTGCTCCTGAATCCTATCACGGAAAACATTACAATTTTTTGTGGAATGAGTCCATGAAGCATGCCATTTGCAATAACTTTTCCCTTTTGTTTCTTCCAAAGTTGGAAGTTTAATATTTTCAGGGAGTTTGATGAACTTTTTCTTCAAAAGATAATCAAAAATTTCATCTGCCTTTGAAACATCAAATGAATATACTTTACTAACTGCTTTCTTGTTGTTCCTTGGTGGTATAGAGGAATCCTTTCGAACTAGACATTCACACACACAAGGCTCATGTTCAACAATTTCAGCAGTATCAATCTCATAAATGGGTTCTTTATAATAGGTTGAGTAAGAAGAGTTATTTCTATCAACATCTTCTTCTAACAAAGACTCATACCTTGATGCTTTGTAATTTAAATCAACCAAATCCCTAAATTCAGTAGAATCGAACTTCTTCCTAAGTTCTCTACTTAAGCCATCTTGTGCTATTCTTACAAATTCAACCTCTGGTAATTGAAGTTTACACTTATTTCTGGCCCTTTTAAATCTAGCAATAAATTGAGCAGCCTTCTCATCAGGCTTCTGCTTTAATCTTGCTAAATCAGCCATAGTGACTTCAGGTTCAGTTTGATAAAATTGTGCATGGAATAATGATGCAGAATGGAACTAATCAATAAATTAAGAAATAGTATATTTAGTTTTTATTATTTCTGTTATACATTATGGCTTATACTATAAGATTAGCCATGGAGGAGGAGTATTTTCGGCATTTTAGGCATCGGGGGGCAAACAAGTAATTTTGCTCGTACTTAGGCGTTCGGTATCGATATCGTGGATTTGCTGTATCGATACCATGGCGCTTCAAGGCGAAGAGAATCATTCCGTATCGATATAGGAATTACCTGTATCGATACCAAGTGGTCTAATTCGGCCGGTTGATTTGCCACGTTATTTTGCTGTTATTTCCGGATTTTCCGTTTTGGTAATTTTTCGTTTGTCATTGATTTGACTTCCTTTTTCGGAACAAATCACTTAGGGTTTGCAGTTTCCTATCAATTAGGTTTTCTAGTTCAATTAGGTTTCCTATCAATTAGGTTTTCTAGTTTCCTATATAATAAGTTGTAAGCCTTAAGGGCAAGGGAGTTTTTTGAGCATTATTGAATTATAAAAGAGTCTAGAGAGCGTTTTCTCTAAACTTTCTTGTTTGTCTTCGATTGTTGCACGTATTTTTTGTAGTTCATAAGGCGCCTTGCATCAAATAACTCTTCCATCCTTAACCAATTTGGAACTGACTCTGGTGTCAAGTTAGAATACCATTCGAAGGCTGTCCCTGTTAAAGAATTAGAAAACAATTTCAACTTAATGAACCCATTATTGCCTAATTCCCTACACTGAGCAGTGAATCTAGCAATGTGCGCAGTTGTGGATTGTTTTCCATCTCCATGGAATAAGGTGAAATCTGGGATTTTAAACCCCTTAGGGACTTCGAATTGTTTATCTATCCATTCTAGATAAGGTTTTCTATAAATTTGAGTTTGTACCCCCTGGTTCAAGGGTCCATAAACTTCTTGCATAAGACCTAATATTTCATCTCGAAAGGGTTGGATGTTCCCTACCTACCTTTGAATTAACAGGTGGTTCCCAAGTGACATTTCTAGGCATGTGATCTTCTGAAATCCTCTCTGCTAAGGATCATCAAAAGGCCTAGTTTGCTTGAAACCCCCTTCCTGTTTTACAAAAGGTTCATAAAGATAGTTCGAATGTACCCTTCCCATCTCTGGTATTCCTGAATACTTAGGAATCCCAATCTCTGGATTAGGCCTTATCGCACTAGTCCTGTCCTTTTCATTAAAATGATTTCTAGGAGTATGCATATACTCATCAAATCCGTAATCATAATTCCTGAAGCCTTTTTCCTCATTTACACCATCAAAGTTTGGTTCGAATGGGATGTTAGTGTTTTGCTTGAACACTTTCTTAGGTTTAGGGGTTTGACAATCATGATTTTTTGCTGGCTCATACCAAGATTCTGGTATGTCTACATTTATAGGCTCTTTTCCAGGCCTTGACCTGAATTTACTTGTGCTAGCCTCTCCTTTATCCTTCTCAAATGAAGGCAAAGGATCACTTCTAAGCCCTGATTGCTCTTCCAATTTTTGTAATATAAGCCTTTGGGTCTAAGCCAATTCTTTAAATGTAGCAATCATTTCAATAAACTGGCTAGATGACATATTCCCTCCAACTTTTGGATTCTTTGGGTCATCAATTTGCACAGTTTTATTATTCCTAGTATTCATTCGAGAAGTCTGGCCAGTTCCCATATTTAAATCTTGACTAGCACGAGTCTCTGGTTCTATTTGAAGGCCTTCGACTTGTTCATTCTCTTTAGAATTTACATTGTTCTCATCTTCTGTCATTTGGCCAACCTGAGAATCATCCACTTGCTTCCTAAGTTTTGGAGCCATCTAACACTTTCTGGGGGTCCCACAAGGCGTGCCAAAAAGATGTGTTTGGTTCTTTTTACTTCTTTGCAATGGAAAATGATTGTGTGCGAGCGTGCAAGAGAGAGTTTCAATTTCCTCCCTCAGATTAACTTTGGGAAAACCAAACCTAATCAGGCGATTGTGTTTTGTTGGTTCAATTACCTCAATTAAGAGGATTTTTCTTAATAAGTGAAGAAATGCAAGCAAATAAACTTAGGAAATCAAAGAACAATGGTGATGATCGCAATCCTCAGTATTCTCCAAAACCCCACTTTACTCAATCCAGTGTCTACCCATGTAGAGCTACGGTTCGTTCGAACAACTCTCCCAATCTAACCCCATGAGTTTTAAACCCAAACTCAGTCCCTAATAGCCAAGAATTCCCAGACATCGCTTTCACCACCCCCACCAAATCCACTCCATCTCATACTCCCAATCATCCCTCACACCCTAATCCCAACAACTCAACCCTAGACTCCTCTTCGCCTGTAGATGGTTCAAAGGTGGATAGTCCATCCCGAGAACGGCTGTCCTCATTGGTCAACTTGATAGAGGGGGAAATGCAAGGATCAGGTATCAATGCCAGCTTCTCAAAATTTAAGGAGCATCTCATTCAACTCCAAGAAGCTGGATCAGAGTTGCCATCAAATTTCGATCTCGAAGGAGAGTATGTTTCAGTCCCTAGTAAGCAAATACCAACACATGATACAGCAATCCCAGTTTTTGAAAATGCAAAGGATTCCAAACCCCCTCCTCAAGCTGCTCAAACAAAAAATTGGTCAGCCCTCTTCAAAGCACAAGCACCTTCCAAATCAATGAGACTGGATCACTTCCCAGAGTTCCAATTAGGGAAGGAGGCACATGTTACTTTTGACGAGGATCAGCTTGATGAAGAAATTGGTAAACACTGTCTTGTGGGACATTTTTTGGACGGGAAAATGCCCTTACCCCTGCTCACAGCCACTGCCCGAGCAGTTTGGAAAGATCACGGCAAGTTCTACTAGTCTCATGCTATTTATTTGAATTCGAAGATGAAGATGCCAATCTCATTTGTATTAGGGGGGGCTACTTCTTCTCCCGCAGATATCTCGTTCTAAAAGAATGGAAGAGAATGTTGGTACCAAGTAAGATTCATCCCTCATCTATTCCGGTATGGATCAAATTACATAGATTACCTTTGAAATTCTGGTCACATATTGGTTTCAGTAAAACTGCTAGTGTAGTAGGTAAGCCTATATGTGTGGATGAAGCCATCGCCAATAAGAGGCAACTTGACTATGCACGTATATGTGTTGAAATCAGTGCAGAGGATGAACTACCAAGTGATATCGCTATTTCAATTAACTCTGACTCAGTGATGGTGGGAGTGGAGTATCAATGGCTCCCTCCTAAGTGTGAGAAATGCAAGGTATTTAGGCACACTTGCAGATCCAAACTAGCCCCCACGCCAACAGATGTAGAACAAGAATGGATTGTAGTTGGTAAAGGGAAACAAGCATCAGGTTCTATGAAGGCTAATTGTCAGGAAGCAACTCCCAGCTCCATACCAGCAAATGGAAGTTTTGTGCAGGATATTCACCTAGTTAAGGAAAACCCCGCTTTGGTTCTTCCCAATAAACCAAAGGCAATCAACTGACCCCTACTTATAGGGTCAACAAACGACAACGCTTCAGTCCCCACGGCCTTTCTACCTAATCCTCGAAGGTAGTGTTTGACGACTCAGAGGTTGTGGAGGAGGAATTCATTATCAATGATGTAGAGGTACACAACACTGTGCAAGAAAGCTCCTCCCCCACCAAGGCATCCGAGGTGCAGACTTATAGCTATTCCACCAATCAAGATCCAATGGAGCATAAAGCAACAACCTCCCACCCCCTGATTGTCCACAACTTCAGGAACCAACTCTAAGAAGAATAAGAATAGGAAGAAAGGAAGCAATGGGAGATTTATCACCTCCAAAGGGCACTAAAGGCTTTACGTATCCTTTTTTTGGGCAGTATCCACTACTTTCCATTTTTTGCCATTGTTTTTCTTATGCTTAGTACAATTAATCCCCCGTCTAGCTCTCAATTACAGTTGCAATTTGGATTTTGGAACTTGAGAGGTCTTTTTTTTCGGTAAACCAAGCTTGAAAATAAAACAGGATAAACGAATATACAGCCTACAAGGGGCATACCCCAGGGAGGACAAAACAAAACAAAACAAAGGAAAAGAAAATTGCTGGGATGGCCGAAATGGCTACATAGGTGGGAAATGAAAATACATCTAATATGGAATGCATTAAATTGAGATCCTACGCAGAGGATACAACTAAACATACAAAACATACAAAAGAGATTAGAGGACACTCCTGCTTGTTGNACAGGTAGATACACGAGCTTGAGAAAGTAAAACAATGCCGCAGGTACATATGACACTCCTTCTGAATGGGAACATCATTGGGTAGCTGGCACAGGTAACCAAAATTGGAGAACTGATTGGGACACATTACCGCCCAGAAAAGCACACAACATAGAGAAGGGCCTAACTGGGCAGGAGAAGAATATCTGGAGAAATGGGATTGATTTCTCGTAGGGGAGGACAACCCCCTCCCAAAGGGCATCTACACTCCAAGGGGACAGCCCCCTTGGATAAGCTGGTTTTCATAGGGACAAACCCCTCAAAGTAGTACTCACATTAACCTAGCAAATTCTGGGCAGCAAACATACACCAAATGCATCCAGATTCTGGAAAAACCGCAAACATTTCGATGCGTATTTTGGAGCCCCTTAACTCGGGACCGCCTGCATTATTTGGCAGACCAAACCACAATTAATTACGATCTAATGTACCACAAATAAGCAAGACATTACATGTAACATTAGCTCTACATATTATGCAGCAGCTCACTGCATTGCTTGACAGTCCAGAATTGGATAAAACATGATAAAATGAGCTATACTAGGTAGAATCAATAGCAGCCTCCAACAAACATGGTAGAGACAATACGTTAACAATGCAGAAATGCAACAACAGCAGCTCATGAGGTATTGGACCAATTCAAGTATCAACAACTGCAGTACATGAAGTCACAATAGTGCAACTAATGATCCTCTCAAGCAAATGGCTGCCAAATTATTTTGAAAAACAGTGATATGTCTTTAGTGAGCTTAATAGAGCATAAGGTTAAGGAGCCTAACGTTAAAAAGACAATGAGGCGCATTTGCCCCCAATGGCAGTATGCACATAACTCTGCTTTCGCCCCCCATTGGGCATATTCTGATTTGTTGGAACCCTAACATACTAAATGTGAAGGTTCTCCATATGACTAGTCAACTTGTTCACTGTGCCCCTTTTATATTTCAAGCTTATTTACCCAAAAAAAAAAACTTGTTCACTGTGAGGTGCACTCTATACAAGATGACTCAGTTTTTTTGACCACTTTTGTTTATGGGGCCAATAATCACAATGAAAGACTTGAACTCTGGAATGACTTGTGCAGACTAAAAAATAATGATCCTTGGGTTATCCTGGGGGACTTTAATGCAATTAGGGACCCTGGAGAAAAAGTTGGGGTGTAAATCCTAGCCCCACACACACACACACACACACACATGGATGACCTCAATAAATGCATTTACACTTGTGAGGTAGTTGACTTGAGATACTCTGGTTGCCTTTTTACCTGGTCTAATAGGCAAGACCCTTCCCAATATATCTCTTCTAAGCTTGATAGAGTTCTGGCCAATGACACATGGTTCAGGACTCACCCTTCTTCCTCAGTTTTTTTTTTCCGCACTCCTGGGATATCTGATCATTCACTTGTCATAGTACATATTGCACCACCCCCTAAGCCTCCTAAAAGACCCTTTAGTTTCTTTGATTTTCTTGCGGATCACCCATCCTTCCTCCCCACTGTCCAAAGAGTTTGGAGGCAAGTGATTATTGGGAATTCCATGTTTTGCTTCACTGAAAAACTTAAGAGGCTACAGTCTGACCTCAAGAGATTGAATCACAAGGAGTTTAGTGCTATCACTAACAGAGTGAACGCCACTAAACTCCATCTTGAATCCTTGCAAACTAATCTTGGTGTTGACCCTACTGGCACTACTACTCAATTGGAGAAGTTGGTCTACAAGCAGTTTCTCACTCTTTCTAGAGCTAAAGAAAGCTTAGCTAGACAAAAATCTAGGATACAGTGGCTCCATTGTACTTCCTTCTTCTTCAAGTCAGTCAATAGCAATAAGAATAGGAGTAAGATTACTAGTCTGACCCTAGGTGATTCCTCCATTACCTATAACATGACTGTAATCAAGGACTCCTTTGTCAATTTCTATTCTGGATTGCTTGGAAAACCACATGCTTCCTTTTACGATGGCTATGGTAGAATCAATCAACTTATTACTAAGAGACTCACAAATGAACAAGGCTTGAGTATGGTACAGGATGTATCCAACACTGAAATTAAGGATATGTTCATGAGTCTTAATCCCCATAAGGCCCCTGGCCTTGATGGCTATAATGCGAAGTTTTTTCAAAAGGCTTGGCATATAGTTGTACAGGAGGCTACAGCAGCCATCAGGAACTTCTTCAGGTCTGGGAAACTATTGAGCAAAGCTAATGCCACCATTGTTGCGCTTGTTCCCAAGGTTCCCAATCCTTCTAAGGTTGGGGACTACAGACCTATCTCTTGTTGCAATGTTGTGTACAAATGAATTGCCAAGATCTTAGCCAAGAGACTCCGAAGTGTCCTTCCTGATCTTATTGATCCTATTCAGTCTGGATTTGTTAAAGGTAGGAGAATTGCCGACAATATCTTTCTCACACAGGAAATCATGCATGGTTATCATAAATCCACTGCTTCTCCCAAGTGTACCATGAAAGTAGATATCTTGAAAGCATACGATAATGTCAGGTGGGAATTCTTATGGGACGCACTCTCTTGCATGAATTTCCATCCCAAAATGATCACATGGTTAAAAGCATGTGTCACCACAGCCAATTACACACTCAATATTAATGGTGAACCTACTGGCTACATTAAAGGGGAGTGAGGTCTCAGACAGGGTGATCCATTGTCATCTTACCTCTTTGTAATTGTCATGGAGGTACTCACATGCATTTTAAAAGAGAAATGCAATAAGCCTGACTTTAAGTTCCATTGGAGATGCAATAAACCCAGAATCATCAATCTGTGTTTTGCTAATGACCTTATGCTCTTTTGCAAAGGTGATGTTGAATCAATCAGGCATATTCAGGATTCTCTATTTGAATTTGAAACCTTATCTGG
Organism: Vaccinium macrocarpon; assembly: GCA_022606695.1. NCBI lineage: Eukaryota > Viridiplantae > Streptophyta > Magnoliopsida > Ericales > Ericaceae > Vaccinium > Vaccinium macrocarpon. The sequence goes on along the minus strand of CM040180.1, from coordinate 23,242,891 downwards.
GCTATCCCCCAGCCCTGAGAAAAGCAGTGTTTTCTTTTCTGGGGTTCAATGTACAACCAGAGTTGCAATACTCCAACTGCTTGGGTTTAAGGAAGGCACATTGCCTGTGAGATACTTGGGGGTTCCACTGCTTTCCACCAAATTAAAGTACATTTACTGCAAGCCAATGACTGACAAAATCACCTCAAGAACTAAAACATGGACAAATAGGGGCTTGACTTATGTTGGTAGAGTCCAATTAATTAAGAATGTCCTATTTTCAATGCAGACATATTGGTCTTCTCTATTCATACTCCCTAAAAAAGTCATTAAAGAGGTTGAATCCATTCTTAGATCCTTCATGTGGACTGGACCTGACCTCAAAAAGACGGGGGCTAAATTCTCTTGGGAATACTTGTGTTGTCCAACACAGGAGGGTGGCCTTGGTTTCAAATCCATTCTTATATGGAACAAGGCTGCTATTGCCAAACACATTTGGTTCCTTATCTCTGGTGGGGAACAATCTATGTGGTGCCAGTGGGTTAAATCATACTTACTCAAAGGGAGGTCTTTTTTTTTTAAGGGGAAAACGGATGTACAACCTACAAGGGGCATACCCCAAAAGGACAAAACAAAACAAAGAAAGGAAAAAAAGAAAAGAAAAGAAAAAGTAGGCCAAACGGCAAACATATCCATGAGGGAAGGCCTATTGGCAACGAGGGAAATAGGGATAATCAGCCTAAACAAGGACTACAACATATACATGACAACCTAATGGATGCACCACGATGTAAACTAAAGAGCTTCTAAACCATCAAGCAGAGGGGTCAGAAACCCTCTAAAAGAGAGGAGTGGATATACTGGAATGCAAGAAATTGATACCACCATAGTTTGAACCGTATGTTTGATCATGTGAAGGATGAGGCACGCATCATGATGTCTCCCTCTATGTTCGACCGATCTGGAGGACAACTTGTATGGAGGACATCCCCCTCCAACTAGGCTATTCAACATCCCTAGGGACAGCCCCCCTAGGGTAAGCAAATGGGAAGGGAACTACTCTTCAAGGACCAAGAGAAATAAAAACTCACGACAATATGAAGCAGCAGCAGTGTGAGATAGCACTGTCCATATCATGGTCGTAACACAGAGTCACCCAATACAGCAGCAGATAATATGGACGTGCATGCAAAAATTTTGGCATGACTACTCGGTAAAGTGGACATATACCATGCTACAACAGCAGACACGGAGGAATGGGTACCTCCTAAGTGTAACAACAATCAGTCAATACCGAAGCTACAGATTCAAAATGTGCATGATAGAATGGTAGCACGCAGCAGCATGCAGAAGTACCGAACAGGTAACAAAATAACAGTGACAATGGGAACAATAACAGTACCAAAGTGTAGCAGCAGTACACAACAACAGCAAATCACACGACTACAAAACAAATAAGCCTTAGGGACAACCCCCCTAGGGTAGGTCACCCTATAGGGAACAAATCCCATTTAAAAGTCTAGAACTACGTATCAATTAGCACAAGCAACAAACGCACAACTAGCATAGTGGATTAGCCAACAGAATAACAAAAATTGTGCAGAATCTGCATAACCAAAAAACTGAAGAGTATCATATTAACAGCCGACTACATTTGCAGGCCATACAGAGCAATAAGAACAATTTGCATCCCAGAGCACTGCCCGTATAATAACATGATTGCTACCCAAAGTAATGGACAGCAACTGACCGAAAATGGCTGTCCAGATGCCCAGTTCACCCTCTTGGGTCTGGAGAAAACTTCTTAATCTCAGACCACTTGTCCATCCCCACCTTAAGATTGTTATTGGTAATGGTAAAACCACTTCACTCTGGTTTGATAATTGGCACCCTCTGGGCCCCATTGCTAGTAGATTTGGTACTAGGGTCATTTATGAATCTGGTCTCACCAAGGGGGCCACTGTGGCTACCATTATTAGAGGCTCCAATTGGTGTTTTCCCATCACCCAAACATTGGAACTTAATGAGCTTAGAGGTCCTATCTCATCTCTATGTAGCCCAAACCATGCTCTTGAGGATCACCATAGATGGACCCTTAATTCCAATGATGAATTCACTATCTCTTCCCTCTGGAATGAGATCAGGACTCACTATCCTAAGGTGACTTCGTACAAGAGCATATGGTACCCTAGACATATTCCCAAGTGTAGCATGATTTCATGGCTTGCAATTCATAATAGGCTATATACTGGAGACAGGCTTATCCTCTTTGGGACCATTCCTGTCTCTTGTTGTGCCTTTTGTCCTAGTAATGAGACCCATGACCATTTATTCTTTAATTGCCCCCTCTCAAGTCAGGTCCCAAATTCTAACCCATCTCGACATATATTGACCCTCTAGGAGTTGGACTGACTGGATTAAGCAAATCTCATACGTCAAAGGCAAAACCCTTAAAACATTAATTACCAAACTTTTGTTTACTGCCTCAGTATATCAAATATGGCTTGAAAGAAATGCTTGTAAATTCCAAAATGCAACTTGCACAATACCCATGGTAGTGAGCAAAATCCATTCACTTGTGAGGTATAGGTTGTTGTCCTTGGATAATCTCCCCCATGGATCTCAATGTCAGAGATTGTCGGTTAGGTGGGGGATTGAATGAGACTTACCCTATCACTACTATTTGGCTTCTAATGTGTACAGGTGATGGTGATGCTGGCAGTAAAAGGGCATCTCAGGACTTAATAGGGCAGTGTGGTTACATCCACATGGGTATTATGCTATTTTGTTCATGATTATGCTCATTTGTCATGGATTCATACATACTTACTTGCTTGCACTTGAACCTCATGTTATACTATCGCAAGGGTTGTTGCTATAAATACTTGTTTGCTTGCTTGCACTCAGATTATGCTCATTAATTGGTTGCAAGGGCTGTTGCAACCTACATACTTACTTGCTTGCACTTGAACCTCCATGTTTAGACTATAGCAAGGGCTATTGCTATAGATTCTTGCTTGCTTAATTGTTATTAGAGCTCTCCTTTTTAGTTATTACTCTAGGTTGTTCATTGTATATGTTGAGAACTTGTTGTGTTACTTACCTGTTTCAAAGGAGACGCTAATCAATATTCCAGAAATCTAGTGGAATTGTTTGTTTATCTTGGTAGTGCTAACTACTTAGAGTTGTTTGGCATCATATGGACTGATGTGTGTTTGATCAGCATCCGCGATGTTGAGAGTTTGGCCTAGCCTTGGGAGGCTATCCCATGGCATGTATTAGTCCCTTCAGGGAGGGGGCCTTTCCTCCCTACTATACCCTGTTCTGCACTCTCTATACTCTGGTTTACTACTATATCATCGTCTGATGCAACAAAGAAGAAGTACCAACAAAATTAGCGGTTTAAAGAGCATGGCTCAAATGCAACAATTGATCTTTGCGGATAGATGATGCGGCTAATGCAAAGGCAATTTTGGTACTATGCAAAGAAGCAAAGCAGTGTAGCAAAGAATATTGGCATGCAAACAGCTAGCCTTGCAGTTGTAAAGGCCCATTGTTGCTGCTAGTGCTCTATCCCAAGTTACTCCAAGTCCCAAACCATATTTGCAATGCCATGTCTCATGCTCAAGATTAGCCAAGTTCTTGAAGGCATGATATGCTCAAGCATCAAGTTTCATGATCAAGTTTTATGTTCGTGGTCCTATTCCAAGGTCCTTTTCCAAGTTACTCCAAGGTTCTATTCTAAGGTTCATGTTCAAGCTTCAAATCTCAAGTCCAAGGTCCTATCCCATGTTACTCCAAGGATCTATTCCAAGTTCATGTTCAAGCTCCACGTCTCATGATCAAGGGTCCAAGCTTCAAGCAGTCCAAGTCATTTTTGTATAGTGTTTCTCTCTCCTCTGATTGATGGGAGAGAAACATCTCAAGAACACTCTACTTCTTGTACACTTTGCTTTGGCCTTCCTCCCCAACGGGATGTGTTGGTTTTATTTGCTTTTCTTTTCTTTGTTTTTTTCTTTGTCCTCCCTGGGGTATGCCCCTTGTATAGGCTGTACATCCGGTTAGCCCTTTTTTATTTCAAGGTTATTTACCCAAAAAAAAAAGTCCATGCCATGCATGCACACTAATGCATCCCACACCATGCTCGTCAACATGTACCTGAAAATGATAGGTTGAGCTAAACAAGCCCAGTAGGAGAACTATTCTGCAAACGCTAGGTGTATAAAGGCGATACATGCACATGGGTTGTAGTTATATCAATTGAATGGACGGATATGTATAGTGATAACAAAACAAATCATGATGAACATAAGAAATGTCGAAGTGTCCAAGGGAAAACAAGTGTCCGAAATACAATTAAGTGTCCCAACAAAGAAAGTCATTTGAGCGTCCAAACACCAATCACATATCCATTTCTTTTATCAAAATCGCCCAAGTCATTATATGTATCCCAAATGTTGCCAAATTGTCCACGATTTTTATTAAGAACATAACCCTATAGATTTTTTTTTTTGGGTAACTTAGCTTGAAATTAAAAAGGGTTAAGCGAATGTACAACCTACAAGGGGCATACCCCAGGAGGACAAAATAAAAATAAAAACAAAAAGAAAATTGCGTATTCCCCAACACAACCTGTCGGGGTGGGAAAATAGGATGTCCAGCACAACCCGCTTGGATAGGTATAATAAGCATAAAGCAATTACACTATGGCTCTAAGAAAAATCCAAAATACAAGTGTAATCCCATTGAGTGGTCCCACTTGAATGGCACAAAGGCCAATTGTTGAAACCACCGAAAGTTGCTAGAACCAATAGTTACTTTGTCTAATGGTCACTTGGACCAATGTTTGAGGTACCATCGACAGATGTGGTACACCCCTTCATGGGCCCACCATATTTCAGCAATAAGACCCTCTTTTAGCTTGGAAACATGCGTTGCAGCTGGCAAAAGTTGAAATGAGATTTTGGTCCCCACATTTTGGTTGGAAACATGCATTGTAATGGTCCAAGATAGGACGGTGGTCCCCATGTTTTCATCAGATTTTTGAAAAATGTCTCCAAATGGTCTTTCTATGGAAATCGAGACCCACAAAGTGGGCCCCACTGCCTTCTTCCCAAGGAAGAGCTTGAAGAACAAGAGTACTACTCCTCAGGTTGAACCCAAATAAAATTTCTCCACCAAAGCGTGAACGTGATTGCCAAACATCAAAATTTCAGACATCAATTTGGTTCTTCTTCCTCAAAATGAACCCAGATATTGCACAAGATTCCAAACATCAATCCAAAATTACTGATTAAAAATGTAAAATAGCCCTAAAATGGAGCTCAAAGACATTATGAGAATAGATTCAACGCATAAGAGAGGACCCAGGTCTATTACTGCCATAGACTTACCTGTAGCGCCAGGAACCACAATGGAATTACCTCCTCCTCCGTGACACCATCGACACATAAAGGAGGAGAACTGATACGCATGGAAGAACAATAGCTGTGCTAGAACTAAACTCCAGATCTTTAGTGTGTGAAACCCCTCCCATGGAACCTTTGCCTTTGGGACTAGCCCCATCAGGTTATGTGATGCTCATACAGACAAGTAGGAGCCCAAGATATTAATACCCATCTGGTAATGCGGTTTTGAGATGAAGACAAGCCCAAGATCGAACCCTTGCAAGCCAATCAAATTTGTTGGTTGAAGAAAGGAGCCCATCAGATCCCTTTTATTGTTGTGGTAATGAACAAGCCAAATGGGAAGAACTTGGAACTGCAGCTCCTTGAGATGAATTGCAGTAAATGGACCCATAAATGGGAGTGAACTTTGGAGTAGATGGTCCATAAGTGGCATGATTTTGCTTCAATGGAACCAAAGCATGGATAATGAAACCCATCTTTGTTAGTTCATAAATGGGAATCTGAAAACTGATTGCTGGTGTGAAGACAAAAACCCAATAATGGGGTATGCTACTCCTTGAAACAAAATGTTTCAAATAAAATAAAAAAATGTTGGTGATTTTTTGGTGGGGGAGTGCATTCTCTCTCCATTCTAGAGAGAGAAGCTCTCTCCCCTATAGAATTTCTAACAGAATTTAACTAAGTTCAAAGCATTTTGTGATAGGAGCCAACCCATTTAGTTAAAGACATCTCATTCTCCAAAATCATTCCTACCCTTAATATAATTATTGTCTTAATTTAGGTACACAACCATAGGTAATAGTCATCTATCATTTGACATATTGAGGATGTTTCCACGCATGATTTACCATACGAGCACTACACTACAATAACATCCGTGCACTATTTCCACCCATGGCCCAATCTATGACTAATAATATCAATAGGGAGTTTAACCCTTTTTGGATATTACAAGCTTCGTATACCATATGTACCTCAGAACACTTTCATTTTCAAGTACTCAACATCACCTAGGTTTCCAAATTTTGTTTCACCAAAACTACACAAGTTACTCACACGAATTCCAAAACCAAGTCCACAAGTCAAGTTTCGACAAAACACATAGATAGTCCAAAATCCCATTTCTAATTTCGTTCATTGAAGAAAACATCATTTTCATTTGTACTAGGGGTTTAATCCCTCTGCTGGGTTCCGTAGGCCCCGAGTGCCTTCGCTGGGTATTTGCAGGCCCCACGTGCCTGCGCTAGGTATTTGCAGGCCCCGCGTGCCTTTGTTGGGTATTTGCAGGCCCCGTTTGCCTATGCCGGGTTCCGTAGGCCTCGCATGCCTTTGCTGGGTATTTGCAGGCTCCGTTTGCCTCTGCTAGGTTCCATAGGCCCCGCGTGCCTCTACCGGGTTCCATAGGCCCTGCGTGCCTCACTCGATACACGGGTTATATTAGTAACCAATGTTTCCAAAGCGCAATACTATACTATTGTATAGACTCAAGACCTTCCCCGGTGATGCAGCATGAGTTCATGGAAAAATAGAGTTTTCAAAATGAGATTGAGGTCCGTTGATTTGTGCCCAAATACCGGAAACTCAACTCCTTCTCAATACCCGAAGGTAGAGGCATCATAAACTTCGTTGATTCCGTAGAATACCAAAGGTTTTAAACAAAAGATATCTTCATAAGTATTCAATACCAAAATATCGCTTTGTCACAAGACCAACCCATTCACCACGCAACACATGATGTCTTTTCCGTTCATAAACTCATTCATTCTCTTAAATCATTAAATATTCCCTCATTTCTATCAAAGACCTGTCTACGAGCCAATCATATTCCCCAACACGACATCACACTAGTATTTATAATCAACGTGCTTACCAACTCACTAAAACATTCTTAGGCATTAGCATACCAATGCACACATCCCTTTCTTACTATGTCGTTCTATAAGCATTCAATACATCCACGTGTTTTAGTCTATATCCCAAATGCATAAATGTATCTATAATGTAATTCATTCATTTAAATCCATTTCGTTAAAAACCTCATTTCAAAGTCAAAAAAGTCAAAACCATTTCAAATTTCCAAGTCCATTTCTCCAACACACGCCTTTAGACAAATCTTGTCACACGCACGCACATGCTCCTCCTAAAAACCAACAAAACTTTCATGTGACATAAGATGACATATTTATTTATAAAACCATAGTCCTTGAGTCAAAACATGAGAAGGAATGAAACCAAAGGTCAAATATATGAAGGAATAAATGACTGGGAACCAAACAGACATCAAAGGGTGGCCAAATGCCACCCAAATGACAAGGTCAGCACCTGGAAAATTTTGGAAAACAGCCTATGAACAGTACACTGTGCAGATTTTCACCTTTAAGGTGTGGAATTTTAACCCAATCACAAATAAGATAGTCTTGGCTCAAATTAGAAATGCTAGGCAACATTTAAACATGAAGGAAGGTCAATTTCATTCCTAATTTCATAAATCAACAACCAATTTCATAGATCAAAGAATCTAAGTTAGGAGAACCCACATAAAAAAATTTAAAGGAATATATTGCAACAAAAAACGATGACGTCAGTTTTCTCTCTAGCGATTCCTGCGATTCTCACGATCACGGTGAAACCCTAGGCGTTTGAAGCCCTAGATATGGAAGACAATCCACCCCCATCTAAGGATACCCTGGGTGGCAGAGCGGTGGATTCTTATGTAGTCAGAAAGAAACAGTTGAGTTTCGCCCAAGAGGTCGACAACACCAGCTCCCCGTTGGGGGGAGACCAGATCCTCAGTAAGCTGTTAATCCCAGGTACAGTTTACACGACCCCTACCAAATTCACTCCTTTCAAACCTCTGAACCTCTACCCTCAAGGTCACATAGCCACCGATCGCGATTCCTTGCATGAGGAAAATCCAATACCTAAATCCGGTGAGATCCTAAACTGGATGCCCTCAACTGGTATCTCCAACCCAAAAAACTCTAATCCCAAGCATTCAGTACCAGTTCAAAATCTTGCGGCTGGTCCACACAGCCCCAATAAAACGAGCCCTAAGTCTGCTCGTAAGCTTCATGAAGTCTTCCAGCTGGAAGGGGAGCATATGGATGGCACAGAAAGAATCGCAACCCTAGTGTGCTCGATAGAGGTAGAGATGCAAAGATCGGGGGTTACAGTTGATTGCACAGAGCTGAAATCCCAACTCAATCGCTGACGGGAGAAGGAGATTACTTCAGTAGGCCCTTCATCCAGCTCAAAATCTAGTGAGTATTTGAAGATTGGGTTTAACTTTCCCCAACACTCTAATATTCCCCAAACTTCACACACACCCACAGACAAAGACAATCAGGCTAAATTGTTTCCTCAGACCCAAAACAGAACCAACCTACAATCCGAATCCAAAGACTGGGCTTCTCTGTTTCGCACTCAGGGTCCCTCTAAAGTTATGACACTTTGTCACTACCCAGAGCTCCAACAGGAAACAAGTGCTGTTGTGGAATTGGAGGAAACAAATCTCAACGATAAGACATGGAGTAATTGTCTTATAGGCTATTTTCTGGATGGGAAAATTTCATTCCCATTACTTTGCTCCACAGCAAGGAAGGTATGGAAGGATCATGGCAAGATCAATATTAAACTAATAGGGGCGTGTTACTTCTTTGAATTCCAGGATGAGGTTACTAAGTTTAAGGTATTAGAAGGAGGCCCGTACTTCTTCTCCCGGAGGCATTTAGTCCTCAAGGATTGGCACAGGATGTTGGTTCCCTCTACTGAACATCCTTCTACTATTCTTGCTTGGGTCAAATTGCACAAGCTACCTCTAGAATGCTGGACAGAGGGGAGTTTTAGTTGCATCGCTAGCACTATAGGTAAACCTCTCCACGTAGATATTGCTACTGCTAGTCAGCAAAGGATTGATTATGCAAGAGTGTGTATTGAAGTTTCAGCAAAATCTGATCTGCCTAAGGTTATCCAGATTACCAAGGGGCAGGAATCAGTCAACGTTGCTGTTGAATATCAATTGTCATATGCTGGTAGAATCCAGCTAATAAAATCAGTCCTATTCTCCATGCAGACCTACTGGTCTTCTCTCTTTATTCTTCCTAAAAAGGTCATTAAAGAGGTGGAGGCGATACTCAGAGCCTTCTTCTGGTCTGGTCCTGACCTTAAAAAGACCGGAGCCAAAGTGTCTTGGGAACACTTGTGTTCCCCTTACAAAGAAGGTGGATTGGGACTTAAATCGATGCAAATCTGGAATAAATCAGCTATCTCTAAACATATTTGGTTCCTCATCTCTGGGGGGGAACAATCTATGTGGTGCCAATGGGTAAAGTCCTATCTCCTCAAAGGTAGGAACTTTTGGAATCTTAAAATTCCAAGTGACCCTTCATGGATTTGGAGGAAGATACTTACTTTAAGACCAATTGTCCATCCCTACACTAAGCACATCATTGGTGACGGCCATCTCATCTCTCTATGGTATGACAATTGGCATCCGTTGGGCCCACTTTTCCCTAAGTATGGGCCAAGGGTTGTTTATGATTCTGGGCTACCCTCTGATGCAACTGTCAGCATGATATTGAGGGGTGGCATATGGGCATTCCCTGTAACTCAAACATTTGAGTTGAATGAAATCAGAAATTCCCTTCCCACCCTTGGAACCAATACCAGTAATTGTGATACCCATCACTGGACACTCACTCCCTCTGGTAAATTTACAATTTCCTCCATGTGGAATGCTCTTAGGACCCATTACCCCCAGATTTCTTGGCACCATGTTACTTGGTTTCCTGGGCATATCCCCAGGTGCAGTGTCATGGTCTAGTTGGCTCTACAAAACAGGCTCTCCACCGAGGATAGACTTGTTTTATTTGGGGTTAAACCCTCCTCTTCTAGCATATTTTGTCTAGGGACTGAGATACATGAGCATCTATTTTTCAACTGCCCTCTGACAACTCAAGTTAGGAATATATTGTCTCTTAGATTCCCAACTAACTGGAATGTACTTTCATGGACCCATTGGTTGAGCTTATTGTGCAATTTGAGAGGTAAAAGCTTGTCCAATGTCATCACCAAACTCTTATTCACTGTCTTTGTGTACCAAATTTGGTTGGAGCGCAATTATAGGAAATTTCAGAATGTTAGTTGCCCTCCTAACATTATTGCAACTAAGATAATTAATGAAGTGAGATATAAATTGCTATCTCTCTACAATTTGCCCAAGGACTCCCACTTTGATTATTTGGTGTCATTCTGGCAACTTAAGTAACTAAGAGTACCAGATACATTAGTGGATACATTAGCCCATAATTGCTGCATCTACAATTTGGTTCCCATTCATATTCCTGTTGGTTACATTAATCCATAACTGTTGCTAATTTAGCTAACTTTGTGATTCGTGCAGGTATCTCTATCATTTTTCTGCTTGGTTGAGGCTCATAACACTCCTATTACATATGGAGCTTATCACTCATCAAGCACAGGGCTTGCTGCAACAGAGTGGTTCTTGCCGCCGTTGGTCATTCTCAACTTTGCATCCTGGCCGGTTTCGGCAAAGCAGCCTTCACTGGTCCCCATTCCAACTCCTCTCACGGTTGAGGCTCCTAATACGGATGGTAAGTACCTTACTCTCATTTGTTCTTTTAGTGGCAGGGACCTCCTATGTTAGTGTTGGTTCACATGGTTTTGGCTATATACAACATCTTAGTTAGGATTTGAGTTGTGCGTACCACCATATATGTGATGCTAGTGTTTTGAGTGCTAGAGCCTCATCCATTCTTTGCGAGTGGAGGTAATAATTTGTGGGGGAGCATTGTGAGGATTAGTTGAGGGAGTTCGGACCCTTAGAGAGTGAATTGGAAGTTGCGAGATTTCCGAGGGCGTTGTAGTGAGAGCCATATATAACTTAGGCGTCCAGATTGCTCACCAGTTTGCTCTGAGATTGCTCACCAGTTTGCTCTGTGTATGCCCACGCACATGATAGATTTTGTTACGGCTGCACTTTGCTTATGCTATATCGATTTCTGTATGGTTGTTGATGCACCTGTGGTAATTCTCCTCTGCTGTCATTAGTAGTTCCACTTTCCTACTGCTGATACTTCTCTTCTAGCATATCATATGCTGCTACTGTTTGTTTGGCAGTTGTGTATACTACTGTATTATATATTTGCTGCCATAAGTGCATTGTGCCTTCTGCTACTGCCATATTGTCCATTTAGTTAGCTTCAGTTTGTAGCTGTTGTTTGAGGTTGTTACAGGATATCTTGTTTCTGGCTGCTCAATTTTCATACGAAACTCTGCCCAAATTTTTAAAGAACTGGTTGCACTTTTAGGTTAGGCCTAGCCTTGGGGGGCTGTCCCTAGGCTTAATTGATCCCCCTTTGGGAGGGGGGCGTCCTCCCGTTAACAGGTTACTGGGAAACATATGCTTACTTTGAAGCATGTAATGCGAAAGTCTCAAACAAGGAATCATTTCCCTTTGTTATGCAAGTTGGGCTAGGTCCAATGAACCCCAAGATTGACCTCAAGTTGTGCTGAAGTGTTCTGTTCATGCAAGTTGTTTTGGCAAGGTTCTGTCCATGCAAGTCGTCTTGATCACAAGTTGAATTCGTGAAGAGTTCTTTGAAGCAAGTGGAGACATACTTTATGCTTAATGATAATACAGTCTAGCTCCTTTTGAGAGTTTCTAATCCATCTTCTTTATGGGTTAGAAACTCTTTCAGTTTTATATTTTGAAGTTGATGCTTCATAGTTATGATTATGTTTTAGGTTTCCTAGCCATGTTTTGGCAAGATTCCCATATTACACCCCATGTAGCCTTATGGCCTTCCTCTCACTCTTAGCCGTTTGGCTTAGTTTTTTCTTGTATTTTTCTTTCTTTTGTTTCGTCCTCCTAGGGTATGCCCCTTGTAGGCTGTATATTCGGTTAGCCTTTTTTATTTTCAAGCTGATTTACCCAAAAAAAAAAAAAATCAATGGTTACCCCCTATATGCACGGTGTGTAATGTTTTTGGGCACACCTGTAAGCCAAAAATTGAACCTCTAGCCACCAACAACTCTGAAGCTTGGAAAGTAATAGGGGATGCTCTTGGTGGAGGGGGAGATGCTCTAGCCGCTGTCACTAAGGAGGTTCCACTTACTCAATCTTCTGAAGTTCATTGTGTAGATGAGGAGAATGATAACTCAGATGCAGAGATTGAAAGGGACATCCCAAGCCCTGTGCAAGTGGTCAAGGATACTCATATACCTCCCAGTGGTTTCTCTGGTTGCTGCTACTGTTGATGAGTCCAATTCTAAGGACATCAGCATGGGAAGAGAGATGGGTTCCAAACTTCCCATTGATCTTGACCCTAGATCTCTAAACTCTTTTGTTGGCAGCATAGGTTCAACAGAGGTGATGGGAGACTTCAGTCACAATTCAAATAGAAGGAAAGGGAGGAAGAAGAATAAGGGCGTTTCAGCAGCCCTCTCCTCGTCAAATTAGCATTGATACAGGTCATTGTATCCCTTTTGGGCATACATTACTACTTCCTAATCCTTGCCATTTCATTTCTCTTTTAATAATACTATGACTTGCTCTTCAGTTCACATTGGTTTTTGGAATTTAAGAGGTCTTGATGATTCGCTTAAGGAAAAAGAAGCAAAGTTTTTTTTTGAGTAACAATGGCTTGTCTTTGTTTGGTTTGATTGAACACAAAATCAAACAACCTAATGCTAGTAGATTCTTTCATTTTATCTGTCCTAATTGGAGCTACATTCATAATTATGATCATGCTCCAATTGGGAGGATTTTTGTTTGTTGGAACCCCCTGATCATGACTGTTAAGGCCTTGACTCAATCTGCTCAATTGATGCATTGTGAGGTTTGTGTTCTGAGTAGTGACCTTAGGTTCCTCGCTACTTTTGTTTACGGTGCCAATACGTATATTGAGAGACAAGAACTCTGGAGCTCTCTGGTCAATCTCAAAAGCCCTGCTCCTTGGATAGTTCTTGGGGACTTCAACTCTATGAGGTATCCCCAAGAAAAATCTGGACCTATCTCACATTGGCCTGCCCACATGGATGACTTTAATACCTGCATATACAACATTGAGCTTGATGATCTGAGATATTCTGAGTGTTTCTTCACTTGGTCCAATCGACAAGCTCTGCCAAATCATGTATCCACTAAGATAGACAGAGTTCTTGTGAATGACAGTTGGAATAGGACTCTTCCATATATATTTTTTTGGGTAAATAAGCTAGAAATAAAAAGAAGACAATAGAATATACAGCCTACAAGGGGCATACCCCAGGAGGACAAAAGGAAAACAAAAGAAAGAAAAAGGAAAACATGAAATTCGAAACTTATGCCAAAAGGCTACAAGAACTATGAGGAAACTTAACATGTGAATCCTAACCATCTATGATAGATGGACAAGAAACACATGACAAGAGTAAGGTAAGATCTAAGTACAACAATTAATGAAGACAGCACAGTGATGCACTTGATGCACTTGAGGACACCACTCTATAAATCTGCTGCTGTAATGCCAATACTTCTTCTGCACAATACTGTTGCATCAACACAAGGACTGCTGTGTTTAACAGCAGCTGCTGCATTGACATTGAGCCTTGACCACTACAAACTACCGCTGCACTAAGTACAAATCTGCTGCTGCAGCAACTGCAAAACTGATCCGCAGCAACTATGATCTGCAGTAGCTGGATAGTATCAACATTTGTAGAATGGAATGGATGGCTCCGTGGCAGAGATCTAAGGCATTGAGTAAATGGAATGGATGACTCCTTGAAAAATAGCGTATCATGAATCCTAGAGACAAGGCTAGGATCCTAGCAATGCATCATGCCAAGGGACAACCCCCCAAGGCTAGGTACGGGAGGAAGCCCCCTCCCAAAGGGTATCATACATGCCAAGGGACAGCCCCCCTCGGCTAGGCCATTAAACCACTGAAACTCACCCAACTCTTTATTGCATGAAATCCTAGCAAAATTTGGACAGCATCTTGTTTGAAAAGGTGATATCCCATGTGGAAGTGATCCTAACTAGGGTGGCCTAAATAGCAGCTCTGCCCATAGGGTGGCAGTCCTCAAAGCAGACAGAGTAACAGCATAGCAAAATAACAATTCCAAGGAATGCCTCCTTCCAAGGAGACAATATAACAAAGCAACAAATTCCGAGGAATGCCTCCTTCCAAGGAGACAGAAAAACAGAATATACACCCCAAGCGATTCAGTCCTTACACCAAAAATTCCACACTGGAGGGGCTCGTCCTCACTTCATAATCGCAGAACCAAATGGGTTATCATTGATTGGATGAGCAATCACAAAACTGGATGAGGTTCGTCCTCATCTCTCCTAACCGTACAAGAACCATCTTCTGATGGTGTTCACAAAGCTCCAGCCATATTGTGGAGCTGCCTCAATCGCCAAGGGTTCTAGAGGGAATACACAAACGCACTACAGATTGGGGGTTCGTTTCTATTACTGCTGTTGTCTTCCTTGCGTATCAGTTCTCTCTCATTTATGTGTCGATGATGGCACGGTGGAGGAGGTAATACCACTTTGGATCCTGGTGCATAGGTGAGTCTATAACAATAATGGAGTTGAGCTTCTGTTCTTGTGCATTTGAACCTTTTCCTCTGAAATTCCTAGTGCCCTTTTGGGGTTGTTTTAACTCAGCGAGCTACTTCTGTTGGGATTTAACTTTGGGAAATTTTACCCCAATTTTATTAGTTAACTTGTGTTCTGAATTTTTGAGCACTGCTTATCTTGGTGTTCATATTTTCTGGGTTACACCTGCAAATCTGGGTTGACGATGAAGCTAATGGAGTTCTGGAGAAGGAAAGCAAAGTGGGTCCCATGGTTGCATGTGTCTCACGCGCTAGTTAAGAGACGGGGTAGTGGCAATTGGTGGGCCCATTTCACGCAAATGGTTCACCAGATAAAAGCATCGCATGCTTTGCTTTTTAAGAAAGTGGGTTTGTGTCCCACCAACTCTGCAAAGTAGACAGCATTTTCCCACCGTACAGCTAAGAAATTTGGGCAGGAAAGAAGATTTTCGGTGGGTTTTCCATGGGTCCCAATGTCTTTGTTTTACACGCAACAAAAAGGCAGTTATTTTATTATCCAAAAAAAAAGGCAGTTATTTTTGTCTTGGTTCATGGGTAACGTGAAAGCACATGGGTGGCAGCATGTGTAAGCATGGGTCTTGGTGTTTTCACCTCCCCCAGTAAACAAGTACTCCAAATCGAGATTATCTAGAGTCTCCTACGGTCCTTTTCCTTTGCTATTACAAACATGGGGTATTAATTATTCGGTTCAAAGGGTGTGATAGCTATTACTTTTGCAGTAGATTATTCGGCCCAACATTTCAATGCAACTCAAAGTCCGATCGGTGAATGGCATTGTGTCATTGATTTCAACCAAGTGAGGGTGGTCCGCACTCCACAAATTTGAATTTTTGTTTTAAATGTATCCGTTTCCCTATCCCAGCGGGTTGTGCTGGATTTCAAATCCCCTGGCAGTTTGTGCCAGGGGTACGCAATTTTTTTTGTTTTTCTTTATTTTATTTTGTTCTCCCTAGGGTATGCCCCTTGTAGGCTGTACATTCATTTAACCCCTTTTATTTTCAAGCTAAATTACCCCCCCAAAAAAAGAATAACAGAATATCAAAGTAACAATTCCAAGGAATGCCTCCTTCCAAGGAGACAATATAACAAAGTAACAACTTCCATGGAATGCCTCCTTCCAAGGAGACAATATATCAAGTATAATTCAACAGATATTGCAATGATAATCATACCAAATATAGCAGAGATAACCAAGGAATGCCTCCTTCCTCGGAGACGGAGCAATAAAACCAATGAGCATAAACATGAACAGAATCAACATAATAACCTATGGTATGGTTGCCCTGAAATATCTAGAAACAGTAATTCATGTGAGGGTTAGTAAAACCAACAACCAACAAAACCATCATGCATTCATAAATCAACATTCTACTTAGATATGAAGGTAATAACATTCAATCAATCCCCCACTTAGTTAACAACCACTGAGACTGAGATCCTCGAGGGAGATTACCCAAGGATAAGAGTCTGCATCTCACTAAGGATTGAATTTTGCTAATCACAGTAGGAACAGAGCATGATGCATTTTGGAAATTACGAACATTTCTCTCGATCCATACCTGATAGACTGTGGTAGAAAATATTAATTTGGTGATCAAATTCTTAAGTGATTTGCCTCTGATATTTGAAATCTGATTAATCCAGTTAGTCCAAGATCTTGGATGCCAATTTTCATTAATGTGATTGAGAATTCTAGACCAGACTTGTGAGGTGAAAGGGCAGTTGAAGAATAGATGATCATGGCTTTCCACACCGTGGCAAAAACTACAACAAGAAACAGGAATGGTACCAAACAACACCAGTTTGTCTCCAGTATAGAGTCTGTTGTGTATTGCAAACCAAGTAATCATGCTACACTTAGGAATGTGGCCAGGAAACCATATGCTCTTGTGCCAAGAGACCTTGGGATAGTGTGTTCTGAGTTCCTCCCATAAAGATGATATAATGAACTCACCATGGGAGTTAAGTGTCCACTTGTGTTTATCTTCAATTCCATGATTTGGATTCGGGAGAGAGCTGATGGTGTCCCTAATTTCATTAAGTTCCAAGGTTTGAGTAATGGGGAGGCACCAATTGGAACCTCTAATAATGGATGCTACTATGGCATCCCTGGTGAGGCCAGAGTCATAGATAACTCTAGGGCCAAATCTATTGGCAATGGGGCCAATGGGATGCCAATTATCAAACCACAAAGAGGTGGATTTGCCATTACCAATAGTAATCTTAATATGTTCTTGTACAGTGGGTCTAAGATTGAGAAGTTTCCTCCAAACCCAAGAGGGAGAACTAGGCATCTTAGCTTCCCAAAAGTTTTTTCCTTTAAGTAAGTAGGACTTGACCCACTGACACCACATGGATTGTTCCCCACCAGAGATAAGGAACCAAATGTGCTTAGCAATGGCAGCTTTATTCCAAACAAGAATGGATTTGAAACCTAATCCTCCTTCATGCTTAGCAATGGCAGCTTTGGAGAGAACTGTTGACTCTTCTTAACCCAGCCCCTTGGGTTGTCTTAGGCGACTTCAATGTCATAAGATTCCCCACCGAGAAGTTTGGTGGCATCCCACTGTGCCCTCCCCATGTTGATGAATTCAATCACTGTTTATACACTTGTGGCCTTGAGGACCTGAGGTTCACGGGGTGTCATCTTACTTGGTCTAATAGGCAGCAACCCCCCAATTATCTCTTCCAAGATTGATAGGGTTTTAATTAATGAGGAGTGGATTAAATCTTATCCTTATTCTTTTGCCCATTTTCCTACCCCTGGGATATCTGATCACTCTCCTGGAGTGGTCTACATCACACCTATGCCAAAACCATCTCCCAAACCTTTTAGGTTTTTTAACTTCCTTGCAGATCATCCATTGTTTCTCCCAACTGTTCAAAAAGTTTGGAGAACTTTCATATTAGGAAACCCAATGTACTGTGTTTATGAGAGGCTTAAGCTTCTCCAAGTTGAGTTTAAGAAACTGAATATTAAGGAATTCAACGACATCTCTGATAGAGCACTGAAATCCAAAACCCAACTTGATAGATTACAGTTGGATCTTAGCAATAATCCCAACCCTACCACTCAACTTGAGGAGAGGAAAGTCTTCAAGATGTTCCTCAATCTCTCCAGAGCTGAGGAAAGTTTTGCTAGACAAAAATCCAGGATTCAGTGGTTGAAACTTGGAGATCAATGTACCTTTTTTTTCTTCAAATCAATAAACAACAACAGGAACAGGAGTAAAATCACTAGTCTGGTCATTGATGGTTCAACTATTACTCATGATATAGTTACCATTAAGGATTCTTTTGTCACTTACTACACTAATTTGCTTGGCAAACCACATGATTTCCCCTACAATGGCTTTGATAGAATCAGTCTTTTAATCACTAACAAGTTGACCGATGTCCAGCGTATGTCTATGATCCATGAGATCACTGACTCTGAAATCAAAGGCACTGTCTTGGAACTTAATCCTCAGAAGTCTCCCGACCCTGATGGGTTTAATGCTAATTTTTTCCATACGGCATGGCCCATCGTGGGCCATGACATTATTGCAGCAGTAAGAAACTTCTTTAAATCTGGCCAACTGCTTGCTAAAGCCAATGCCACCATTGTTGCCCTTGTTCCTAAAATTCCTAACCCGTCTAAGGTTAGTGATTATAGGCCAATTTCTTGTTGCAACATCATCTACAAGTGCATTGCAAGAATTTTAGCTAAAAGACTGCAAGTTGCCCTTCCCTCTCTTATTGATTGTGTTCAATCTGGGTTTGTCAAGGGTAGGAGAATAGCTAACAACATTTTCCTAACTCAGGAACTTATGAGAGGTTACCACAAATCATCCCCCTCCCCTAGATGTGCTATGAAAGTAGACATAATGAAAGCTTATGATAATGTCAAATGGGAATTTTTGTGGGATGTCCTTAAATGCATGAATTTTCATCCTCGAATGATCAAATGGCTTCATGCATGTGTTACCACAGCGAATTACTCTTTAAACATAAATGGGGAACCCACTGGTTATATCAAGGGGAAG
Source organism: Vaccinium macrocarpon (assembly GCA_022606695.1). Lineage (NCBI taxonomy): Eukaryota > Viridiplantae > Streptophyta > Magnoliopsida > Ericales > Ericaceae > Vaccinium > Vaccinium macrocarpon. The sequence continues at coordinate 23,223,849 of CM040180.1, read as the reverse complement.
AGAGGCCTAAGACAAGGGGATCCACTCTCCTCTTACTTATTTGTAATAGTCATGGAAGTTCTAACATGCATCCTCAAAGAAAAAGCTATGCTTCCGGACTTTCAATTTCATTGGAGATGTAGCCAAACTAAGATTATTAATTTATGCTTTGCAGATGACCTTATGATTTTTTGCAAAGGTGAGTTGAATTCTGTTACACATATTAAGGCAGCCCTTCATGAGTTTGAATCTCTATCTGGCCTCTCTCCTAGTCCCGTAAGAGCAAAGCAGTGTTCTTTCTCGCGCTCAAAGATAACACCAGGGAAGGCATCCTCCAAATTTTAGGCTTTAATGAAGGCACTTTACCTGTAAGATATTTAGGTGTTCCCCTGTTGTCCACCAAACTAAAACATAGTGACTGTAAGGCCATGATTGATAGGATCACATCAAAAACTAAAACCTGGACCAATAGGGACCTTTTCTATGCTGGGAGAGTGCAATTGATTAAAAATGTACTCTTTTCTATGCAGACCTACTGGTCATCTCTGTTTATACTCCCTAAAAAGGTCATCAAGGAGGTGGAGGCCATCCTCAGAGCCTTTCTCTGGACTGGCCCTGACCTTAAAAAGTCTGGTGCTAAAGTGTCTTGGGAGCATTTATGCTCTCCCAAACAGGAGGGTGGTTTGGGCCTCAAATCCATTCAGGTATGGAACAAGGCTGCCGTGGCTAAACATATTTGGTTCCTCATCTCTGGAGGGGAACAATCTATGTGGTGCCAGTGGGTTAAGTCTTACTTTTTAAAAAAGAAAAGTTTTTGGGAAGTCAAAATCCCAAGTGACCCATCTTGGGTTTGGAGGAAACTGTTTGATCTCAGACCTTTTTTTTTTTTTTTGGGTAATTTAGCTTGAAATTAAAAGGGGTTAAGCGAATGTACAGCCTACAAGGGGCATACCCCAGGGAGGACAAAAAGAAAATAAAGAAAAAAGTGCGTACTCCCCGGCACAGCCCGCCGGGGTGGGAATATGCTGGTCCTAACACAACCCGTCAGGATAGGAATAAAATGGACAAAACATTAATAGGCACAAAGGCCAATTGTTGATTTTCAGCACAAATGCTGCCAATTTCGGACAGTATTTCAGGCATATAGCCTTTTGTAGCTTACTCCATGCGTGAAATCAAGGGGCCCACAGAGGGCTGATGTTGGCCGAAACCTGCTGTTATACAGCTGCACGTGAAAGTACAACTGGAACGCAATTTGCAAATGCACTCAAATGCTTTAGTGGGCCCATGTAGACCATGCTTCCTTTTAATATCTCGATATATGCCCAGCAGTAATCCACTCTCCCATAAATTATGACTAGTCAACCCTTTCTATAACCACTATGCGTGTGGGGTCCCCTTTTCTAAAATTGTGCTTGTTATAATTCAAGTGCCCACCAGACAAAGCAAGTGAGCATTCTGATAGACCCGTTGTGCAAATGGGCCTATTATGATCTGGAGGATCACCCTTACACATTGAAGTAATGATGCGTACACACTGCCATTTGTGGGGGAGTACAACTGTACCCCTCAGTAGTAAATCACGTGTAACACTATATGTGCATTGCCCACTCTCGCATTGGGGAACCATGAACCCACGCTCTACCCTCCCAGGCTTGGGAGCTCAAGAACAGGACATCGAAACCCAGTCTCAGAAAATTCTCCAAATTATTTCCAGGTAAACCCAGGAATAAATCAACAACATACCTTAATCCATCTCTTACAGATGCACAAGAGAGATTAGGCCTTTCTCACAAAGCATACCTTAGCAACCAGAACCGGATATGGTATTACCCTTAGCGCCGTGCCACCAACGACACCTAACGGGAGGAACTAGCCACAGTGGTAAGCCCTGTATGAAAGATGGTGCCCGGATTCGAGTGCCTTTGTGGGAAGGATTGCAGGTAGATGAATCAAATGTGGAATGGTATTACCAATTCCATGGTCTCCGAAGAGATTGAAAATGCAAAACTCACCGGATAGGGAGCTCCATCTGATGAAAGAACTCCTTGGCTTGAAACCATCAAATTGATGGGTTGTACTCTTGAGAGAGATGAGGATGAACCTCATTGATGATGAACCCCATTGTCTCGAACAGATTTGTGTGGAACAAATCCACACCAAGGAAACTCAATCCAGACCCTTTGTTGATGGTAAATAACCCCACGGCAAACCTAGGTTTTCTACCTCACGGGATGTTGGATGAACTGGGTATAACCCAGATTGAGGAATTGTTGTTTCTTGTTCGATTTACGGAAAGGATGGATGGATAGGAGTGGGACAAATCCACTGATGAAGCTTTTAAAACCAACAGAATGTTGGATATTTGTAAAAAAATTGTGTAGGGAAATAAGGGGAGTGCATTCTCTCTCTAATTCTAGAGAGAGAAGCTCTCAACCCCTTGATCTCAGACCTATTGTTCATCCTCTTCTCAAGATTTCCATTGGTAATGGCTTATCCACATCATTTTGGTTTGATAACTGGCACCCTTTGGGGCCATTGACTGAGAAGTTTAGCCCTAGGTCCTTTTATGGCTCTGGTCTTCTTAGGCTTTGTTCTCCAATACATTTTATGCCATAAAATGAGAATTCTCATTTTAGTTGGGGTTTTATGGAATGGTCATAAAATGACATTGTTTTCCCAATACATTTTATGTAGTTTTTCCAATACATTTTATGGAATGGTCATAAAATGACATGTCATTTTATGCATTGAGAAAACAATGTCATAAAACCTCCCATTTTATGGCATAAAATGGGTTGAAGAACAAGGCCTTAAGGACTCTAAGGTTTCAACAGTCATTAAGGATTCCCAATGGGCCTTTCCCATCTCCCGGTCCTTGGAGCTCACGGAGATCAAATCTAAACTTTACCTCCTCCCCCCTCCAGTTGGGGATAGGAGTGACCTTCTCAAATGGTCTCTCACTACCAATGGGGACTTTACCATCTCTTCCCTTTGGAACCACCTGAGGAATCCCTTCCCCAAAGTCCATTGGCATAAATGTATATGGTTCCCTGGACACATTCCTAAATGTAGTCTAATTTCATGGGTTGCCATCCGGAACAGACTCTACACTGAAGATAGATTGGTCATTTTTGGTACTAAGTCTATCTCCTGCTGTAGTTTCTGTAATGGCAGTGAAAGTCACAGTCACCTATTCTTTAATTGTCCATACACATCCCAGGTGTGGTTCCAGGTGCTTGGTCTTATTAATGTCTCTTGGTCGGCCAGGTCTTGGTCTTGTTGGATTGATCATTTGGCGACTATAAGGGGCAGATCTCTCAAAGCTCTAATCACCAAACTTGTTTTTATAACTTCAGTTTACCATATCTGGATTGAGAGGAATGTGCGCAAATTCCAAAACACTGCATGTCCAGTTCCTGTTGTTGTAAGTAAGATCTACTCTATGGTCAGACTTCGGTTACTATCCCTAGGGCACCTCCCTCAAGGACCACAATACCACTGATTGCGTACTAAATGGAATCTTGTTGGATAACTCTGAATGTACTAATTCTTAGTCAAGACTTTGTTGATACATGTATTTTATTTACAGGGCCAAATTCAGCAGAGACACATTCAGCAGCATCCAAGTTTCAAAAGTTTCAAAAGGGATTTAAGTGGAGGATACAAGAGACTGGATCTCTTATTTTATTGCCGCTTGCTGCTGATTACTACACCTTGCTGCTGCTTACTGCTGGTTACTTCATTAGTTAACATATGTGTTGAAAGATGTTGCACTATGATATCTGGTAGTGTTGGAGCTATGTTGTATTTTTGTTATCTGCACCTGGGTGCCATATTACAAACGAGATGCTGCCCAAATTTTCCCAGGGGTTTGCAGAATTTCCACATTGTTACATGCCCATGTATGCATCATTGGATAGTTGACCCAATACTCGGGTTGTGCTTGCACTCTCATATGTACCCTGCTCATGAACCTTGTTCTATCTCGTAAATGAGTGACTGCATCTATTTTCGTGCCATTTGATATGGTTTTGGCCTAGCCTACAAATCCCAAGTTTGGAATGTTTTGGTAACCAATTACCCAGCTCTGGGCGTGATCAAATTCAGTTCGGCTGTCCTAGTTATGGCCCATCCAAACAAGCAATCATCATTGGGCCGCCAATGCCCAAGTCATAGGTTATTGAAGGATAGTCATTCTATCTCCTCAAGCTCCAGAGAGGAGAACTAACTTATGTCTTACATTGTTCTTAGTCTAGCTTTTGTTTGTTTCGGTTCCTTCTTTCATAGGATTGGAAACTTTGGATTTTTGCATAGTCCTTGTAGCCATTTGGCTTAGGTGTTCAATTTTGTTCTTTCTTTTGTTTTTCTTTTCTTTTCCTCCTGGGGGATGCCCCTTGTAGGCTGTACATTCGTTTAGCCCCTTTTATTTTCACGCTGATTTACCCAAAAAAATGCTCCCATAATACTTTAGCCCCAGTCTTCTTGAGATCGGGACCAAACCATATAAAGGATCTAAGAATGGTCTCAACCTCTTTGATGACTTTCTTAGGAAGTATAAAGAGAGCAGACCAATAAGTTTGCATTGAGAAAAGGACATTTTTTATCAGTTGGACCCTACCAGCATATGTCAAATCTCTATTGGTCCAAGATTTTGTCCTAGAAGTAATTTTGTCAATCATGGATTTGCAATCAATATATTTCAACTTGGTGGATAGGAGTGGGACACCCAAGTATCTCACAGGCAATGTGCCTTCTTTGAAACCTAACAGGTGGAGGATTTCATTTCTAGTAGTGAAGTGGACACCAGAAAAGAAAACATTACTTTTACCGGGACTAGGGGTTAGTCCAGATAATGATTCAAACTCACAGAGGGAATCATGAATATGTTTAACTGAGCTCACATCACCTCTGCAAAATAGCATAAGATCATCCGCAAAACACAAGTTAATAATTTTGGGCTGATTGCATCTCCAATGGAATCTAAAGTCAGGTTTACAAAACCTATCTTTCCAAATGCAAGTGAGTACCTCCATGAAAATCACAAAAAGGTAAGATGACAAAGGGTCACCTTGCCTGAGACCTCTTGCACCTTTAATATTGCCGGTAGGCTCACCATTTATATTTAGAGTGTAACTAGCAGTGGTGACACAGGACTTTAACCAATTGATCATCTTAGGGTGAAAATTCATACATGTAAGTGTATCCCATAGGAACTCCCATCTCACATTCTCATAGGCTTTCATAATGTCAACCTTCATACCACATTTAGGCGATGAGGTGGACTTATGGTACCCATGCATGATTTCTTGTGTAAGGAAAATGTTATCTGCGATCCTCCTGCCCTTAACAAAACCAGATTGAACTGGATCAATAAGAACGGGAAGCACACTCTGAAGTCTTTTAGCAAGAATCTTGGCAATACACTTGTAAATTGTATTGCAGCAAGAAATTGGTCTGAAATCATTAACCATAGTGGGATTAGGAATTTTGGGCACAAGAGCAACAATGGTGGCATTAGCTCTCCTCAATAGTTTCCCGACCTGAAGAAGTTCTTGATAGCTGTAGTGACCTCATGCCCAACAACCTGCCAGGATTTTTGAAAAAAGCAAGCATTATAGCCATCAGGGCCAGGGGCCTTATGAGGATTAAAACTCATGAAGGTATCTTTAATCTCCAAGTTGGATACATCATGAATCATGGCCAAACTCTGATCATTGGTAAGCCTCTTGGTAATGAGTTGATTGATTCTATCATAACCAGCATAGGTAGAGGTGTGAGGCTTACCTAACAAGTTAGAGTAGAAATTGAGAAAAGAGTCCTTAATAATATTCATATCATGAGTAGTGGTGGAGTCACTCAAAACCAGGCTTGTGATCTTACTTCTATTTCTATTGTTATTAATATTCTTGAAGAAGAATGAAGTGCATTGGTCATCGAGCTTTAGCCATTGAATCCTAGATTTTTGTCTAGCTAAACTCTCCTTGGCTCTAGAAAGGGTGAGGAATTGCTTGTATACCAATTTTTCTTCCATCTGAGTGGCAATGTGAGTAGGATCAAAACCAAGCTTAATCTGTAATGATTCAAGCTGGTTCTTAGTGGTTAACACTCTCTCAGAGATAGCACTGAAGTCTCTATGATTCAACTCTTTAAGGTCAACTTGTAGCCTTCTAAGCTTCTCAGTAAGACAAAACATTGGATTCCCAATAATTACTTGCCTCCACACCCTTTGTACTGTGGAGAGAAAGGAAGGGTGATCTGCTAAAAAATCAAAAAACCTAAATGGTCTTCTAGGAGGAGGAGGGTGGGGAGAGATATGGACCACAGTAGGGGAGTGGTCAGAGATCCCAGGGGTAGGGAAAAAAGCTGTGGAGGAGATATGGGTCTTGAGCCATTTGTCATTGACAAGAACTCTGTCAAGTTTCGTAGAAATATGATTTGGAGGATCCTGTCTATTAGACCACGTATACAAGCAACCAGAGTATCTCAAATCGTCAACCTCACAAGAGTAGAGGCAATTATTGAGATCGTCCATATGGGGGGGCAATGAGTATTCCCCCCGACTTTCTCAATGGGATTCCTAATGGCGTTAAAATCCCCAAGAATTACCCAAGGATCATAATCTTTCAAATTAACAAGACCATTCCAAAGGTCAATTCTTTCAGAGTGATCATTAGCCCCATATACAAAGGTACACAAAAAAACAATGTCGTCAAGAATGGAATGCACCTCACAATGTACAAGTTGACTGGTCATATGGAGAATCTTCACATTCAGAATATGAGGATTCCAACATACCAGAATTCTCCCAATGGGAGCATGGGAGGAATTATGCACATGCTGCCAATGTGGACAGACAACATTCACAATTCTTTTGATATTAGGTTCTTTGATTTTGTGCTCAATCAGACCTATCAGAGATAAATCATTTTTTTTTAAAATAGTTGGGTTGCCTTTTGCTTGAGAGGGTCATTCAGACCTCTCAAATTCCAAAAACCAAAGTGTAATTGTGGTTGTGAACTAAGCATGAGGATTATTAAACTAAAGCAGTAAGTAGATGGCATGAGATAGAAGGAATTAAAATACTGCCCAAAAAGGATATAATGGAAATATCACCTCCCTTTGGGAGGTACAAATCTTCCAAAGTGCCGCTTCTTTTTATTCTTGTTCTTCTTGGTGTTACTTCCTGCAGATTGTGGGCAAGGAGGGGGGCAGCTTGCTGCACCATGACTGCCCGAATCTACACTATGTTTCTCAGGGACCTTGAACACCGGGAGATGAGTGTTGGGACATTCACCTTCTAGTATATCTTCACAGTCCTCTGAGAATTTAACTACTTCCTGATTCCCAGCAGTAGAGATGGGCAATTTATCTGAAATTTGCAAAGGAGGAGAGGTAATTACTACCCTGGATACAGCATCCAATGCTGCACTCCCTCCCTTATCTAGAGCCAGTTGCACTTGACGCTGGATGATCGGATCCTTATTAGCAATGTTTATTTTGTTTCCAACTATTTGCCAAATCTCCTTAGGACTGGTTGGGGTTGGAGCTGGGATTGGATCTAGAGCTGGTGCTGGTTTAGGATGACAAGTGTGTCCAAAAACCTTACACTCTGAACACTTGGGGGGTAGCCATTGGTACTCCACCCTAATAGTCACGGCTTCACCATTAGCTTTCACAATAATTTCATCCGGAAGTTCATCACCTGCAGCTATCTCAACACATATTCTAGCAAAATCTATCCTCTTCTTACTAGCTGTAGCCTCATCAACATGTATCGGCCTTCCAATAGAACTGGCTATGCGACTGAATCCAGATTCAGTCCAACATTCAAGTGGGAGTTTATGAAGTTTAACCCAAGCTGGAATGGATGACGGATGTTTGGTAGTGGGAATCAACATTTTCTTCCAATCAGTAAGAACCAAGTATATTTTAGAAAAGAAATATGGCCCCCCTTCTAATACCTGCAATTTAGTTGCTTCATCCTTGAACTCGAAAAAGAAACAAGCCCCAATTTGCTTTGATGCCGTTGGTGCATTATCCTTCCGGATGGCACGCGGCAAAAGAGTATACAAATGATTGTAAGGCATTCTCCCATCCAAAAAGTAACCAATAAGGCAGTGGTTCCATAAGTTGGAATCTACATCAGAGTCATCGAGCTCAACCACGGCTTCTCTGCCTTGCTGCATATCTGGATAGTGCTCCAGCTTCATAGACTTTGAGGGTGCTTGTGCTTTGAAAAGTGAAGCCCAGTTATGTGTTTTGCCTGAATTACCCATGCCTTTTGGTTCCTTAGAGTGGTCCTGACTAGGAAGTTTGTTTATATGCTCAACAAACTCCCCTTCCAGATTAACAGGAGAACTAGAAGTAGCTATCCCAGAGTTCAAAAAAGTCTCCTGTACCTGAAGAATGTGAGACTTGAATTGAGAGAGGCTGACACTGACCCCTGACTTGAGTAACTCATCCTCCAATGACTGAACCAAAGAAGTAATACGGTCTTCAGATGCTAGTTTCTCCCCTTCTTTCTGAAAAATAGCCTGTAGCTTACGGGAAGGGCTAGTACCATATCGTGTGGGACTAGGAGGATCTAGTTTGTGAACGTCTGGTGTTGAATCAGAATGAATAGGGTTAGGGTTTTTTGGATTTGGGGGAGGTAGTTGATCTGGGGTTGCATAAACAAGTTTCTGGATAGAATACTGTGAGAAGTTGTTTGAAACTTGAGGGGCCTTGATAGTTGGGGTGCTGGCTGATGAACAAGGGGTAATAGTGGGTGACGATGAGTCCCGGGATAGGGCGTTCGGGTTTGGGTTTATTGAAAAATCAGAAGAGTTCAGGCCAAATGGGTAGATATCGAGAGGAGTGAAGGGAGTACCTTGGTTAGGGACTGAGTTGTTGTCCGATACTTGGTTAGGGTTTAGGATGTGCGAAGATGGGCTGGCGATTTGCAGATCTGGCTTGATTCTCTGCGGGTAAACGCTTGATTGGATAAGACAAGGTTTGGTGAAGCCTTTGTGCTAGTAGAAGTGATTCGGGCATCAGGGATGAAGTTCGAGAAGCGTTGAGGGCTGGCTATGCCGATCTCTTGTATTCCCGACTGTGGGTCTTGGGAGTGGTGAATAATGGATTGGAGGTGAGAGTCTCTCCTTTGCTTCATACGTAGTTCATTGGAATCAATTGCTCGTGACAGAGATCCCTCTGTAATAATCGTTGCGGGTGAATCCTCCATGGGAGAGCTCGACCTCGAGATTCAAAGGGAAGAAGCTCTGACAGAATCGCCTAGAGAGAGAAAGTCTGACATTTCAAACGGTCTTTCCTACTCCTGGTATATCTGACCATTCCCCAACCCTAGTTTACCTTACTCCTCCCCCTAAGAGAAGTTTCAGACCTTTCAAATTCTTTGATTTCCTAATTGAGCACCCTCAGTTTCTCACCACTGTCCAGAAGGTTTGGAGGGAAGTTATCTTAGGTAATCCCATGTTCTGCATTGTTCAAAAACTCAGAATTTTGTAGAATGAGCTTAAGGCCCTCAATACCAAGGATTATAGCTCCTGGCCACATTCCTAAGTGTAGCATGATTACTTGGCTTGCAATACACAATAGACTCTATACTGGAGACAAACTGGTGTTGTTTGGTACCATTCTTGTTTCCTGTTGTAGTTTTTGCCACGGTGTGGAAAGCCATGATCATCTATTCTTCAACTGCCCTTTCACCTCACAAGTTTGGTCTGGAATTCTCACTCACATTAATGAAATTTGGCATCCAAGATCTTGGACTAACTGGATTAATCAGATTTCAAATATCAGAGGCAAATCACTTACGAATTTGATCACCAAATTAATATTTTCTACCACAGTTTATCAGGTATGGATCGAGAGAAATGTTCGTAATTTCCAAAATGCATCATGCTCTGTTCCTACTGTGATTAGCAAAATTCAATCCTTAGTGAGATGCAGACTCTTATCCTTGGGTAATCTCCCTTGAGGATCTCAGTCTCAGTGGTTGTTAACTAAGTGGGGGATTGATTGAACGTTATTACCTTCATATCTACGTAGAATGTTGGTTTTTGAATGAATGATGGTTTTGTTGGTTGTTGGTTTTACTAACCCTCACATGAATTACTGTTTCTAGATATTTCAGGGCAACCATACCACAGGTTATTATGCTGATTCTGTTCATGTTTATGCTCATTTGTTTATGCTCATTGGTTTTATTGCTCCGTCTCCGAGGAAGGAGGCATTCCTTGGTTATCTCTGCTATATTTGGTATGAATATCATTGCAATATTTGTTGAATTATTCTTGATATATTGTCTCCTTGGAAGGAGGCATTCCATGGAAGTTGTTACTTTGTTATATTGTCTCCTTGGAAGGAGGCATTCTTTGGAATTGTTACTTTGTTATTCTGTTACTCTGTCTCCTTGGAAGGAGACATTCCTCGGAATTTTTTTTTTTTGGGTAAATAAGCGAGAAAATAAAAGGGGCTAAACGAATATACAGCCTACAAGGGGCATACCCCAGGAGGACAAAGCAAAACAAACAAAGAAAGGGAAAGAAAAGAAAAGAAAGAAATTGCGTGAATTAAAAAGGGGTGGCCACTAGGGCTACATGAGGGATAGGTAACGGCTGGAAATTTAACACAAAATAGACCAAGGAGTTTCTAAGCCTTCTAAGAGAAGACTCAGAAACTCCCACAAAACTATAGACTTTGACGTCCGAATGTCTTCACATTGATGTTAGAATCAAGCTTCTCACAAAGCAACCGAGATGAAAGAACAATGTCCCTTGACTCTAAAATTCAGTAGTTGTACAGCAGCGGCTGACTTGATCTTCAAGAACCCAGATCTTATCATGGGAATGGGCATGTTGGAACACTACAAGCACAGCTCCTGGAAGGAAGCCAACCGGCATAGCGGCAGCAGGAGCATTCAGATGTAGCGTGTATCAATACAGATCTGGAAATTCGGCATGACCTTTAGACATGAAGGACCACTGCCACAGACCTGTTGCTGGATGTGTGAACTATCCGAACAAAGCAAACCATAGACAACATAAGCACGAGATTAATCCCCAAGGGACAGCCCCCCTTGGGTAGGCCACTCCTCCAACCAATTGCTAACCTAAGCTAGAACAGCACTGATGAAGATATACACTGCCCAAAAATTGGCAGCACCTTGTTTGAATTTTGGTAGCCCATGATAACAAAAGGAAGCCTACAGAAGGAGTATCTAGAATTCATATAACCTACAACAGCTCTGTCCAGTGAGATGGCAATCCATAAGCAATCAGTAAAATGATGAGACAAGTTCATGAACAAACATACAACCAGGAATTTTGGCTTGTAAACTACTGCAGCAACATTGGGATGCATCTAAGCAAAATGAGTAATAATCATAATAACAAACAGCAGCGGACACTCTGCTCAATCATTGCAAACCGTGACATAATAGATCAACCAAACTAGCATACGAGCATAGCACACTCTGCTCAATCATTGCAAACCGTGACATAATAGATCAACCAATCATCCTCGGAATTTGTTTCTTTGTTATATTGTCTCCTTGGAAGGAGGCATTCCTTGGAATTGTTATTTTGCTATGCTGTTACTCTGTCTGCTTTGAGGACTACCACCCTATGGGCAGAGCTGCTAGTTAGGCCACCCTAGTTAGGATCACTTCCACATGGGATATCATCTTTTCAAACAAGATGTTGTCCAAATTTTGCTAGGATTTCATGCAATAAAGGGTTGGGTGAGTTTCAGTGGTTTAATGGCCTAGCCGAGGGGGGCTGTCCCTTGGCATGTATGATCCCCTTTGGGAGGGGGCTTCCTCCTGTACCTAGCCTTGGGGGGTTGTCCCTTGGCATGATGGCATGATGCATTGCTAGGCTCCTAGCCTTGTCTCTAGGATTCATGGTACGCTATTTGTCAAGGAGTCATCCATTCCATATACTCAATGCCTTAGATCTCTGCCACGGAGCCATCCATTCCATTCTACCAATGTTGATGCTATCCAGCTACTGCAGATCATAGTTGCTGCGGATCAGTTTTGCAGTTGCGGCAGCAGCAGATTTGTACTTAGTGCAGCGACAGTCTATATGTTGGTGCAGTAGTTTGGTGCAGCAGGAGTATTGGCGTAGCAACAGCAGTTTGTAGTGGTCAAGGCTCAATGTCAATGCTACAGCTGCTGTTAAACACAACAATCCTTGTTCTTGTCCATCTATCTTAGAAGGATAGGATTCTCATGTTTTTTTTTTGGATAAATCAGCTTGAAAATAAGAAGAGGGAAAAGGATATACAGCCTACAAGGGGCATACCCCTGGAGGACAAAACAAAACTAAGAAATAAAAGAAAGAAAAGTAAATGCCAAAGGCAAACAAAGGAAAGCTGGCCAAGTGGCTACAAGGAAGCCTTTCGGCTCAAAATGAGAATACCTAAGATAAACCTAGATATGTAACTCAACTCCAGCAATAAACTAGAGGTAATCCTTTCCTTCCCCCTTTTTTGATAGCATTAAATATTTCCCATTGGCCAAAAGACAGTTTGCTTGAGATCCTTGGGGGAGATTCACCAGGGACATCAATCTATGTCTTATGACTGAGTGGATCTTGCTCACCACCCCAGATATAGAACATGCAGTATTTTGAAATTTACGTACATTCCTCTCAATCCAAATGTGGTATGCAGTAGTGGTAAACAGAAGTCTAATTAAAAGTGCATTCAGAGTTTTGCCTTGATTGTTGCTAATAGAGCAATCCAATTAACCCACGTTTTGGGATGCCAATGAATATTGATCCTAGCAATTAAGAGTGCCCAGACTTGGGATGTGAATGGACAATTGAAAAACAGGTGATCATGACTCTCATTGCTTGTGCAGAAGCTACAATTAGAAGCAGTCTTAGTGCCAAATAGAACAAGTCTGTCCTCAGTGTACAATCTACCTTGGATAGCCAACCAAGTGATAAAACTACATTTAGGGATATGGCCAGGGAACCAAACGTTAGAGCTCCAGGGAACCTTAGGGAGAGGGGCCCTAAGAATGTTCCACAAAGAGCTCACAGTGAACTCTCCATTAGCAGTGAGAGTCCACCTATGAAGGTCAACTTTGTTGGCAATAGGATTAGGGAAAGTAGTGAGGCCAGCCCTCACTTCATTAATCTCCCATGTTTGGGTGATAGGGAGAGCCCATTTGGAGTTCCTAATAATTGAGGAAACCTTGGAGTTCTTGGGGAGTCCAAGGTCATACATGACCCTATCCCCAAATCTAGAAGCTAGAGGGCCTAGTGGATGCCAATTGTCATACCAAAGGGAAGAGTTATGGCCATCGCCTACAATAACTTTAATAAAGGGATGAACAATGCTCTTGAGATTGAGAAGTTTCCTCCAAGTCCATGTAGGATTGCTAGGCATTTTAAGTTGCCAGAAGTTGTTGCCCTTGAGTAAGTAGGACTTGACCCATTTGCACCACATGGATTGCTCACCACCAAAAATAATGAACCAAATGTGCTTAGACACAGCAGCCTTGTTCCAAATTTGCATAGACTTGAAACCAAGGCCACCTTCCTCCTTTGGGGCACATAAGTGTTCCTAGGAAACTTTGGCACCTGTTTTCTTAAGATCCGCCTGCACCAAAAGGAAGGCTCTCAAAGACGCACTCAACCTCCTTAATGACCTTCTTAGGGAGTATGAACAAGGAGGTCCAATAAGTTTGCATGGAAAACAATACATCTTGATCAATTGGAACTCTCCCAGCATAATTTAGGTCTCTATTGGTCCAAGACTTTGTTTTGGATATAATCCTATCCACCAATGGCTTGCAATCCAAATGAGACAATTTGGTGGAAAGAAAAGGAACTCCAAGATATTTAACAGGAAAAACACCTTCAATGAAACCAAGCACACTCAATATACAACTTCTAGTGGAAGAATCTACCCCAGAGAAGAAGATGTGACTCTTGTTAGGTCTAGGTCTCAATCCAGACATGGATTCAAATTCAGTGAGAGATGTGTGGATGTGTCTGACAGATCCAATATCCCCCTTGCAGAATACCATAAGATCATCTGCAAAACAGAGGTTAATGATTTTGTTTTCGCTGCACCTCCAATGGAAATGGAAATCAGGTTGCACTGATTTTTCTCTAAGTATGCAAGTAAGCACTTCCATTACAATTACAAATAAATAAGAGGATCACCTTGTCTAAGGCCCCTCTTGCCCTCAATAAATCCCGTATTCTCCCCATTAATACTTAGTGTGTAGTTGGCAGTGGTGACACAAGTTTGAAGCCATTTAATCATTATAGGATGGAAGTTCATGGTAGATAGGACATCCCAAAGGAAATCCAATCAAACATTGTCATAGGCTTTCATAATGTCCACCTTCATCGCACACCTAGGTGTAGGAGAAGATTTATGATACCCATGCATAATCTCCTGAGTTAGAAAAATATTGTCTACAATCCTTCTGCCCTTAACAAATCCTGATTGGATAGGATCAATAAGGAAAGGAAGAGCATTCTGGAGCCTTTTAGCAAGAATTTTTGCTATATGCTTGTAAATGATGTTGCAACAAGAAATAGGTCTAAAGTCTCCAACCTTAGAGGGGTTGGGGACCTTAGGAACCAAAGCCACAACAGTTGCATTAACCTTCCTTAACAATTTGCTCGACCTAAAGAAGTTCTTGACTGCAGCTATGAATTCATACCCAACAATGGGCCATGCTTTCTGAAAGAAGCCAGCATTAAAACCATCAGAACCAGGGGCTTTTTTAGGGTTCAAGGCTAAAAATGTTTCCTTAATTTCAGCATCAGTAATGTTTTGAACCATTGCCAGACTCTGCTCATCGGTTAATACTCTTTGGATAAGTTCTTTAACTCTTCCAGCACCATCATATTGGGAACTATGAGGGGTCCCCAGAAGATCTTTATAAAATCAACAAAGGTGGACTTAATTACTGGTATATCCTGGGTAATGGTAGAATCACTGAGAGTAAGACTAGTGATCATGCTCCTATTTCTGTTGTTGCTAACAGACTTGAAGAAAAAGGACGTGCACTGATCCCCAAGATTAAGCCACTGAATTCTGGATTTTTGCTTTGCTAGACTCTCTTCAGCCTTAGACAATATGAGAAATTGTCTAAAAGCATCTTTTCTTCAAATTTTGTTTGACAGATCCAAAGGATTGGACCCCAAATCTTTCTGTAAACCATCAAGCTGAAATTTGGCATTTTTGACCCTATCTGAGATGGCACTGAACTCCTTAGCGTTAAGCTTTTTAAATTCAATTTTAAGCATTCTGAGTTTCTCACTAACACAGTACAATAACATAGGGAAGAAACATAGGGTGATCAACCAAGAAATCAAAAAACTTGAACGGCTTAGAGGAGGGCTTGGTAGAGGGAGTAAGGCTTACTACTGATGGTGAATGGTTAGATAGTCTAGGGGTAGGGAAGAAGGCACTGGAATAAGGGAAGAGTTTCATCCAACTCTCATTTACCAACACCCTATCAATTTTGGTTGAGATGTGTTCAAGTCCAACCTGCCTATTGGACCATGTATAGTAACAGCCAAGAAACCTAAGATCATCAAGTTCACAAGCGTAGAGATTGTTGTTAAAGTCATCCATATGGGGAGGCGAACTAGGTGAACCACCAGCTTTCTCCCTAGGGGACCTAATGGCATTGAAGTCACCTAAAGTAACCCAAGGAAATGTGGTCTTGACACTGAGCATACTACTCCATAATTCTTGTCTATCCATATGGTTATTTGCACCGTAGACAAAAGTAGTAAAGAATCTCAACCCAGTGTGAAGTGCTTGGACCTCACAATGGATGTATTGACTGGATTTACTCAACACATTAACATCAAGAACATGAGGATCCCAGCAAACAAAAATTCTACCAATGGAAGCATGGTCATAGTTGTGTGCAAAATGCCACTAAGGACAGACAAAACTCAAAACTCTCTTAGCATTGACCTCTTTAATTTTATGCTCTAATAGACCAATCAAGGACATTTTATTATTAGTAATGAGTTTCTTTGCTTCTTTTTGTTTGAGTGTGTCATTTAGGCCTCGTAAGTTCCAAAAACCAAGTTGCAAAGCAGCAGTCATAGAAAAACTAGAGGTAAGCTAATCTATATAGCAGAAGATAGGAAATATTTAATGCTATCAAAAAAGGAGGAAGGAAAGGATTACCTAAGATTCTCATGTTAAGTTTCCTCATAGTTCTTGTAGCCATTTGGCATAAGTTTCGAATTTCATGTTTTCCTTTTCTTTCTTTTGTTTTCCTTTTGTCCTCCTGGGGTATGCCCCTTATAGGCTGTATATTCTGTTGTCTTCTTTTTATTTCAAGCTTATTTACCCAAAAAAAAAAAAAAAACTTGAAATCCTTCAAAAACAGTTGGGCATTGACCCTACCAATCCAGCTACTCAGTCTCAGGAAAGAACTATTTATAAACAATTTATGGTTTTGTCTAGGGTTGAGGAGTGCCTTGCTAGACAAAAGTCTAGAATTCAGTGGCTCAAGCTTGGTGACCAGTGTACCTCCTTCTTTTTCAAATCTATTAACAATACCAGGAATAGGAGCAAAATCACTACACTGACCATTAGTGATTCTTCTGTCACACATGACCCAAAAAAGATTAGGGCTACCTTTGTTGAATTCTATACTGCTCTATTGGGTACTCCTCATCACACTCCATATTATGGGGCTTCTAGAGTAGATCAACTTATCACAAAGAAGTTGACTGCTGATCAGAGCATTGCTATGGTGCATGAGATCTCTAATACTGAAATTAAGGACACTTTTTTGTCTCTTAATCCCCAAAAAGCACTTGGCCCTAATGGTTACAATGCTGGCTTCTTTCAAAAAGCTTGGCCTATAGTGGGGCACGATGTAATTGCAGCCATTAAGAACTTTTTTAGGTCTGGCCAGCTCTTGAAAAAAGTAAATTCCACAATTGTGGCTCTTGTTCCTAAAGTTCCTAACCCATCCAAAGTGGGTAATTTTAGACCAATATCTTATTGTAATACCATCTATAAATGCATTGCCAAAATTTTGTCTAAAAGAATCCAACTTGCTCTCCCCTCTCTTATTGATCCAGTTCAATCTGGTTTTGTAAAAGGCAGGAGAATAGTAGACAATATTTTCCTCACTCAGGAGCTTATGAGAGGTTATCACACCTCCTCATCCACCCCTAGATGTGCTTTGAAAGTTGATATCATGAAAGCTTATGACAATGTTAGATGGGAATTTCTATGGGATATTCTCACTAGCATGAATTTTCATCCTAAAATGATCCAATGGATTCAAGCTTGTGTGACCACTGCAAGTTATAGCCTCAAATGGTGAACCCACAGACCATATACCTGGTAAGAGGGGTCTTCGTCAAGGGGATCCTCTTTCCTCCTACCTCTTTGACATTGTCATGGAGACTCTGACTTGCATTCTAAAAGAGAAAGCTAAGCTTCCTGATTTCCACTTTCACTGGAGATGTGAACGCACCAACATAATCAATCTGTGTTTTGCTGATGACCTCATGATCTTCTACACACTGTTTCAGCCATCCAGAATACTAACCAAACATCCATAATCGTTCACCCCCAAACCCAAAATCAAGTTCAAGCTTTCAATCAAGTCAAAAGGTAGTGAAAACCTCACTGTTTTGGTCATTCTGAGGAAGACCAGTAGGTTCAAACAAGTTCTTTATACTTGCATTGGGCTTACAGGGTCTAAAACAACCAAATAAAACACTTTCAAAATCTGCAATCACAGTAGGGGTTGAGCGCTCAAGGCTCTAACCTTGAGCGCTCAAGCTCTTCTTGAGCAGCTTGATATTTATGTCTTTTTCTTGTAGAGTATCGTCGTAAATTAACTAGAAGGTGTGTGTGAGTTGTTATTTCTGTGCTTATGATCTGAATCCCTCTCTCTTCCATTCACAAGCATTTCCTTTATTAATTTGTGGTGATTCTCCTCTTTTCATCATTCTTTAAGAGATCAAACCACCTGTTTTCACTTGACTCTCGATGAAAAATGTTTTATTAATGTTTTATCTTGTAAAGAATGAGAAAAGAAGCTGTAAAAATGGTCAAACTCACAGAAGCCAGAAACTGGTTTGAGCAATCAATCCACGAGCCTTGAGCACTCAAACTGGTTTGGAAGCGCTCAAGCCATCACCCTTGAGCGCTTAACCCCTATTTTGGGATCCAGGTTGTAAATAAGTATCTCATGTTCTATAATCTCTTGTGTCGAAGTACGGTTTCTGTTGTTATTTACTTTTTTTTTGATAAATCAGCTTGAAATAAAAAGAGGAAAGAGGATATACAGCCTACAAGGGGCATACCCCAGGAGGACAAAACAAAACAAAGAAAAGAAAAGAAAAAGAAAGAAAAGTACATGCCAACGGCAAACAAGGAAACTGGCCAAGTGGCTACAAGGAAGCCTTTCGGCTCAAAATGATAATACCTAAGGTAAACCTAGATATGTTTCTTCATCAGCAAAAAAACTAGAGATGAGAATCCTAGCCAAAGGATGTAGCAACAGACACGAAACTTGAACATAATCTTGGACATGATGCATGGGAGAACATCAACTGCTGCAACCTGCTGCAGCCTATAACACCACGGAGATCAAGATCTGGAGGAATTTGGGCAGCATAACAGCTGAATTTTACCATCCCAGGAAAAACAGGAGTCTGCCCAAGTTTGGCAGCCCATAACTACAGATTTTTGGAGGAAAAGCCCCCTCCCAGAAGGGACAAAAACATGATCTGGGACAGCCCCCCAAGGCTAGGCCATAAATCACAACATTGTGGATGCTGATCAGACACACAGCAGTCCAGATTATGCCAAACAGGAAGTAATACAGCAAGATACGTAGACAATGTAGGTACGAGCATCCACCGTACCTATTGTTATCATCATCACCCATGTAGATCACGTGCACGAGCATCCACCGTAGATTCGCATCTTTTGTGTATATATTGTTGTTATGTGATTCCCATCCCCGATTCCCCATTTATGTGGATAAATCGAATTTCAAATATTTTCAAAATCCCACAAAATGTTGAGTAGAGACCGGTTCACGGACTGGGCGAGAAGGGTGCCATAAAACCCTTTCCCTCTCGTAACCAAACCCTCAAATCCGAGAAATCTTTGGTTCCGTTATGATCGGTAAAATCTTTTCCAATGAGCAAATGAGTCACATTTTAATCGGTTTCTCAGGTTCGGACCTCAAATCCGGTGGCGACTCTAACAATCACAATCTTTTCAAACGCGAGATCGATACATCTTCGTGGGCCGTCCACAGTGAGAGAGATTGTGACTGAAGACTGTTAATTTTGGTTGCGAGCTTTAGCTCAATCATGCCAACTTTTAGAAACCTCGAAATTTAAAAGGGATACAAAAGTTAGAACTAGACATAATAGGAAAAAAAAATAGAGACAACTACCACTAAATAATTTCCACTTGGGTCAACTTTTTTTTTTTTTTTCCCCTATCAAATAGCCTAATCCTAAAGTGCCTAAACTATAAATCTTAAACTCAAAGTGCCTAAACACTAAAATCAAATGAGAGCATGAGAGAATGACGTCATCAACTGTCTTAGGCGATTCGGGCGACTTTCACGATCTCTGTAAAAAAAAACCCTAGTTTGGTGAGTATGTCATCTTCTCCCATGGCCGATGATCTAGGTCTCAAAGCTACTGATTCAAATGAAGTAAGAAGGAAACAACTGGCGCATGTAGCCACTCCCCAGCGGTACTCAGATCTCGTTTCTGATGTACGTGACACTCCTTCTAGTGTAACAACTCTAGGGGATGCTATCCATAGCAAGTTGTTGATACCTGGTGTGGCTTACACTACACCCACCAAATTTACGCCTTTTAAACCCCTAGACCTATACCCACAGAACCTCAAAATCCCTAATCGTGTTGAAGATCCATCCAGCCTGAATGGATTGAAACCAGTATCTGGCCCTTGTAGCCCAACTGCTATCCCTACATCTACAAGCGAACTGTAAGAGGTCTTCCAAAGCCCGACAAAAGTTAGCCCTAACTCTGCTCAGGAATTGAAGGATGTATTCCAGCAAACAAAGGAGCAATTGGAGGGAGAAAAAAGAATAGCAGCCCTAGTCCAATCACTTGAAGCTGAAATGCAGAGATCAGGAACCCGTGTGGATTGCTCAGACCTCAAAACTCAACTCATTCGTCTCCAGACAAAACAAATCCCTGCCGATAGTCAACCCTCCTCCACATCAATTACTAATCTAATGATCTTCTCAAGGTAAGTTTTCACTACCCCTCTACATCCACGGATCCACCTATCCACCCACAATCCATAGATAATCTTGACCCCAAACTCCCAAAACCCAATAACAACCAACAACCAAAATCTAAGGGTTGGGCATCTCTTTTCAAATCCCAAGGTCCCTCCAAGGTGATGAATCTATGTCACTACCCAGAATTACAACAAGGGGATGACCCAGTGGTTAAAATGGATGAAACTGACCTAAATGATGGAAATTGGAGTAACTGCCTTGTCGGGTATTTTTTAGATGGCAAAATGCCATTCCCTTTACTAATTGCCACAGCCAGAAGTATTTGGAAAGAGCATGGTAGGATTAACATCAAACAGATTGGGGCTTGCTACTTTTTTGAGTTTCAAGATGAGGAAACTAAACGCAAGGTGTTAGAAAGTGGACCTTATTTCTTTTCCCGTAGGTACTTGGTCCTTAAAAATTGGCACAGAATGATGGAGCCATCTACTGAACACCCCTCCACCATTCCAGCTTGGGTTAAGATCCACAAGCTCCCTTTGGAATGTTGGACAGAAGATGGTTTTAGCCGGGTTGCTAGTACCATCGGTAAGCCTCTCAATGTGGACATTGCTACAACTAATCAACAGAGAATAGACTTTGCTAGGGTCTGTGTGGAGATTTCAGCCGAGGCTGATCTTCCCAAGACTATCCATATTACAGATGGGTGTCAATCTGTCAAGGTGGGGGTAGAATACCAGTGGTTACCCCCTAAGTGTGGAGTGTGTAAAGTTTTCGGACATGTATGTAAGCCAAAGCCAGACCCCCAGCCCTCTATTAATGATGAGGAGTGGAAGCTGATTGGAAAGGCTCTTGGAAGAGGTGGAGGGGTGCTTGAAGCAGTTTCAAAATCTGTCCCAAACGCCACGGGTCCTGCATTCAATGTAATCCCTGATGGTGGTGTGGAGGAGGACTCCATTAGTGAAGGGTCAGAGGTCCATGAGGACCTTAAGCCTTCTCTCTCCTCTCCCAGGAATACCCATTCTAGTGCTACTTACAAGATTAACAGCCTCCCGCCACAAGAGGCAAAGATCTTTACAATCGGCCGCATACCATCGAGAATGGGGAGAACTGTAAAGGGGGCAAATCTACCATGGGGGTCAGTCCTTCCCCTGATCCTCAACCAAAACCACCTAATATAAATCCTGCAAAGGGGAAAAATGAGGTAGCATAAGGTGCTTCAAATTCTAGGAGTTCATTTAGTAAGAAGAAGGGCAAAAAGCAAAACAGGGGTGCTCCATCCCCCTCCTTGTCAGGTAAGCACTAAAGCATGCTTATGTACTTTTTGGGCAGCATTCTTATCTTTCTAATCTTTGCCTTTTTGTCATGAATAAATTACCTCTGCATTTTGGGTGTTGAAACATGAGGGGTCTAAATGACCCTATTAAGCAAAAAGAAGTTACATCTTTTGTAAGAACGAATAACTTGTCACTTTTTGGTCTCTTAGAACATAAAATAAAAGATGCTAAATGTTCTAAGATCATTAACTCCATGTTCCCATCCTGGTCTTTTGTTCATAACTTTGCTATTGCTCCTAATGGTAGAATCTGTGTTGTTTGGGATCCTTCTATGCTTAATTTAATTGTTGAGAGGCAGTCAAGTCAATTCATTCACTGTAGTATTCAGTCTGTTTCTGGTGATACTAAATTTATGTCTACCTTTGTGTACGGGTCCAATCTCTACTTGGAGAGAAAGGACCTCTGGAATGAATTGACTGTTTGTAATACTTGTGAACCTTGGATTATCTTAGGTGATTTTAATGCCCCGAGGTTCGCTACTGATAAGTTTGGTGGTGATCTTCATTGGCCTCCCCATATGGAGGATCTCCAGAATTGTATGGTTACAAATGAGCTTGAGGATCTTAGGTACTCTGGGTGTTTTTTCACTTGGTCTAACAAACAAGAGCCCACACAGTATATCTCTTCCAAGATTGATAGGGTTCTGGTCAATGAGCAATGGATCAATAGTTTCTCTTGCTCCAACGCTCATTTCCCCTCCCCTGGGATCTCTGATCACTCCCCAGCTGTGGTCTTTGTGAACCCAGACCCCAGGAGAACCAAGAAACCTTTTAAGTTCTTTAATTTTCTTGCTCAACATCCCGATTTTTTTATCACTGTTCAGAATATGTGGCGCAGGATTGTTCTTGGTAATCCTATGTTTGTTGTCTGTGAAAAACTCAGAATCCTTCAATCAGAACTTAAGAAACTAAATAATAGAGATTTCAGCGACATATCCAAAAGAACTGCTGCTGCTAAGCTTGAGCTGGACAATATCCAGAGAGACCTGAGTCATGATCCCACTGACTCTGTCAAACAGGCCCAAGAGAGGATTCTTTGTAAGCAATACTTTACACTTGTTAGAGCTGAAGAAAGCTTTGCTAAGCAGAAATCTAGGATTCTTTGGCTTAAGTCTGGAGATCAATGCACCTCCTATTTCTTTAAAACCATTTCAAACAATAGAAATAGAAGGAGAATCACTAGTCTGGTCCTTACTGATAATACCACTACGCATGATCCTAGTGAGATTAAATCCGCATTTGTTACATTTTACACCAACCTCTTGGGGTCAGTCCATTCCACTATCTACAGAGGTACTACAAGAGTCAATCAACTAATTTCATCCAGACTTGGTGATGCCCAGAGGGATGCTATGGTTGCTGAGGTCTCTAATCTTGAGATCAAAGAAACCTTTTTGTCTTTGAATCCTAACAAAGCACCTGGCCCTAATGGATACAATGCCAGTTTTTTCCAAAAAACTTGGGACGTGATTGGGCATGAGGTCATTTCTGTTGTTAGGAATTTCTTCAGATCTGGCAAACTTCTCACTAAGGCTAATTCAACCACTGTTGCCCTTGTCCCTAAAATCCCTAATCCCTCCAAGGTGGGGGATTATAGGCCCATTTCCTACTGCAATACAATCTATAAGTGCATAGCTAAAATCCTTGCTTCAAGGATTCAAGTTGTGCTGCCTCATCTCATTGACCCTGTCCAATCAGGTTTTGTTAAAGGAAGAATAATCGCTGATAACATTTTTCTGACTCAAGAACTTATGAGAGATTATCATAAGCATTCTTCTTCTCCCAAGTGCGCATTGAAAGTTGATATTATGAAAGCTTATGATAATGTCAAGTGGGATTTCCTTTGGGATATTTTACTTTCAATGAACTTTCACCCCCAAATGATCCAATGGATCAAAGCATGTATAACCACAGCTAGTTACACGTTAAGCATCAATGGTGAGGCCGTTGGTTCCATTAAAGGGCAAAGAGGATTAAGGCAAGGTGATCCCCTGTCCTCATATCTCTGTCATTATCATGGAAATGCTCACCCAAATCCTTAAAGAGAAGTCTCTAAGTCCCAACTTCCGTTTCCACTGGAGATGCGAGAAAACAAAAATTATAAACTTGTGCTTTGCAGATGATCTCATGATCTTTTGCAAAGGTGACATTGGCTCCATTCAATGCATTCAAGATGCACTTTCTGAATTTGAGGCCTTGTCTGGTCTATCTCCTAGTCCTGGCAAGAGCAACATATTCTTCTCTGGGGTATCCACTACCATAAACATGCAATTCTTGAGAATTTGGGTTTCCTTGAGGGCTCTCTCCCCGTCAGATATCTTGGTGTTCCCCCTATATCCACTAAGCTTAAATACTCTGACTGTAAGATTCTCATTGACAAAATCACTAGCCGTACCAAGTCTTGGGCTAACAAGTATCTCTCATATGCTGGGAGATCCAAACTCATTAAGTCCGTGTTATTCTCCATGCAGACTTATTGGTCCTCCGTCTTCTTGCTCCCCAAGAAAGTTGTCAAAGAAGTCGAGGCTATCCTTAGATCCTTTTTCTGGACTGGTTCAGATCTAAGGCACACAGGTGCCAAAGTCTCCTGGGAACACCTTTGTTCCCCCAGAAAAGAAGGAGGATTAGGGTTTAAATCCTTACAAATTTGGAATCAAGCGGCTATTGCCAAGCACATTTGGTTTATCATCTCTGGGGGGGAGCAATCAATGTGGTGTCCGTGGGTTAAATCCTACTTGCTTAAGGGGAAAAGCTTCTAGAGAGTGAGAATACCAAGTAGTCCATCTTGGACTTGGAGAAAATTACTTCAGCTCCGTCCTCTCATCCAATCTTTTATCAAGTATAGGATTGGCGATGGCAAAACTACCTTCCTTTGGTATGACAATTGGCATCCCTCTGGTCCTCTAATTGAGAAATTTGGCAATCGTATAGTTTATGATATTGGCTTATCAGATAATGCCATGGTCTCCACCATTCTCCATTCACCTAATCGATGGAATTTCCCAATCACACAGACTTGGGAGCTGAATGAGATAAGATCTCAATTACCTCCTCTCAATGATCAAATTTCCACTAATCCTGACTCATGTGTCTGGACTCTCACTCAGAATGGTGTGTTCTCCATCTCTTCTCTGTGGGAACATATTAGGGTCAAATTTCCTACTATTGGGTGGAACAATGTAGTATGGTTCCATTCCCACATTCCCAAATGCAGCCTCATTAGTTGGCTTGCCATTCAAAATAGGCTTCCTACTGAGGATAGGCTTGTTCTATTTGGCATCAAGTCCAATTCTTGTTGCAGTTTTTGCCCTGGTGAGGAGGATCATGATCACCTGTTTTTTAATTGCCCTTTTACCAAGCAAATTTGGGATACGGTCTCCCTCAAATCTCACCTTACTTGGCAGCCCCAATCCCTCTCAAACCTAGTTAATCTACTCTCTTCCAATAAGAAGAAAGATTTGAAGAGCACATTAATCAAATTGACTTTTACTGTCTCTCTTTACTACATATGGATTGAGAGAAACCATAGGAAGTTCCAAAACATCCACCTCACTGTGCCCTCCTTGGTACACAAGATCTGCTCTGAAATTAGGTATAGATTGTTTTTTTTTTTTTGGGTAATTTAGCTTGAAATTAAAAGGGGTTAAGCGAATGTACAACCTACAAGGGGCATACCCCAGGGAGGACAAAATAAAAATAAATAAATAAAATTGCGTACTCCCCGGCACAACCCGCCGGGGTGGGAAAATAGGAATTCCAGCACAACCCACTGGGATAGGTAAAATAAGCATCCAGTAGCAAAATAACTTGTGTGTAAAATTTGTCCATGTGAAATACAACTGCATCTCACTGCCTTTTGCATCTGTCCCAATTGGACTTTACAACCGAACCCACCAATCAAAAGATAGAGTGAAGTTTTATGCTTGTGAGTTCATGGGCCATGGACCCACAAAACTTGCATGAAATGGTAAAAAAGGACATAACATTTGTGCTTGGATAGTGGGACCCCGTGGGCTCCATTTAATGTTTTCACTTGCAAAGGAGGTGCTGCCCCTTTTGTGCCACCGAATTGGGGAAAATATTACTTGTTTATTGAGAGGGAGAGAGCACCAAGACAAGTACCATCTCCTTCCGAGAAACTCAACTTTCGATGCCTGCTTTTCCAGAAGCAAGCTGTCCTATTTGAACATTTTCAACCGAAAGGCTATTGCTATAACAACTGTTGCTAGTTCTTTTTTGAACAGAGAATGCCCACGCGCATGAAGAGTGTGAAACACACACTCTCTACTACTCCACTGAATTTCCGGACAAACTCAGGAGAAAACTTCAAACTTTTCCAAATTTGCAAGGGGCGTGGGCCCCACAATCTTCTTCTCCAGGAAGAATATGGAGAACAGTTGAACTAAACTAACCCAAACTGGGGCCAATCTGGGTTCATGCAGTATAGCAACATCAAAGTCGATTACCAAGTCCCTGGAAATGGAATAAGTACGGACCAGTCACCAAGGTTAGCTTTAAACAGATGGATAGGAGAATTTAGGAACTACATCACCGGATAACCCGTAGCAACTAGAACCAAGTGAGGTATTACCCCACCGTCGTGCCACCTACTGCACTTAACGGTAGGAACTGAGCGCAGGGGAGGGCCAGTTTCATATTCCGAGAACTCAAACCTCCGTGAAAAGCTTTTCCTAGTGTTGGTTTTGTGATTGTTGAAACCCACCACCATTATGGTGAGCTGGTTTGCTATGTGGACCTGGATCTATTGGAGCTTGATGCTCAACGTGAACCAGAGCCCCTTATAGATGATGCCTGACTTGTGAACTTGCTACCCCATGGCTTGCTGTAGAATGAGGAGAACTACTGAGTTTTGTTGCAACAGCTTGAACTTTTGAGCAGATTTGGAGATGAAATCCATCCCTTCGGAGTACGTATGGGTCATGTACTCCAACAAGTTGTCTTGTACTCAAGATGGACCCATTATGGTAAGAGCTCGTTGAGTTTGTTGGTTACCCAATGAGAGAGATAGACACCAAGACATCTGAAACTCTAGTGTTGATAGAGACGAAACAGAGGAGAAGGGACCCTGATCTGCTCCATGATAGCGTGAAAATATGATTTTGGCCCTGAATCAGAAAGAATTAGGACTGATTGAAAAAATTTGGGGTAGAGATATCAAGGGGAGTGCATTCTCTCTCTAGTGTAGAGAGAGAAGCTCTCAACCCCATTCCTCTCCTTTTTGAACAAGATTTTGATAAGGCTGGACGGTATAGATTGTTATCCCTGCACAAAATGCCATCAGGAGCTAGTCCACTATTGGAAGCATGGAATATCTCAAATGTCTAAGTTTAACTCACTCACTTCATGTTGATATGAAAGCTAAGCATGCTGCCTTGTACCTTAGTTCCCTTGTTCCATAAACCTTACTAACTGATTCTCCAAGTGACAGGTGACAGGTTGCTCAAGATGGATTTGCTCTTAATAGAGTTATTGTCCTATTCTTATGACCCAATTGGGTAGTTGTGCATGCAGGTATTTGACTCTGATTTTAAGAGGATCTTTATTAATGCTATTGCTCAGCTCCTTGATGAGATTGATGCTTGTTTTGAGTTGTGTGATCTACTTAAAGTGTGAAACCCTTGTGAGATGTGTGCTTGAGCCACTGATTTTCCTTTTGAGTGGAGGTAATAGTTAGTGGGGGCACATTGAGAGGTTTAGATGAGGGAGATTGGACCTTTTAGAGAGAGAATTGAAGTGGTAAGGTTTGAGGGAGATGAAGGGTGAGCCTCAAATTTAAGTATCTGCAATTCACATCATTATCATTATGTTTTATCCTTCCATTGGTCTGTTCAGCACTGTTGTGTGCTGCTGTGCAATATGTAGTCTGGGGAACTAATGTTTCATGTAATGTCTTACTGATTTGTGGTTCACTAGATCATAATTATTTGTAGTTATGGGCTGCCATATCTGGGCAGACATCTGTTTTCTGGGTTGACAAATGTCAGCCGTTATGCTGCCCAAATTTCCCCATATCTTGATCTCCATATTGCATTAGCTCAAATTTGCCGCGAAGATTACTTAGTGGTGCAGCTGGCTTCGATAGCTTGTGGTAGCAGCAGCCTTATGGAGCAAAATTGGCCCCAAAGTTTAAATTCATCAGAAGTTCAAGCACCAATTGTAGCTCTGTACAGTAGCAGTTACCCTCCTAGTGACATGTCCATGCACCATCACCGCAGATTAGATCACGGACAACAAACCGGAAGCGGCGAAGTGGCGATTAATGCGGTACTGGAAGCGGCGGTGTGCATTAGTGTGCGCAGTTGTCTAGTTAATAGCGATTAATGCGGCTAGGTTGGCGGCTCCTGCGCGGTAAAAGCAACAGCGGTAAAGAAAACAGAGAATCAGCAGCTCGGTGTAGCACTAGCAAAAAAACAAAGCAAAGCGGCTCGTGCGGCAAAAGAACAACAAAGATCAACAACAAAGCGGCTGAATTTATCCAAAAAAACGGCAGCTGGAAGCAGCCTCATTGTTCCTGTTGCATCAAACAAGATCAGCAAGCAAGATCAAGCTTCAAGGATCTTCAAGTGCTATATCCCAAGTTATCCAAGGTCTTGTCCAGGTTCATTTCCTCTAATCAAGGTCCATGCTTCAACCATACCACATGTGCTCTATTCCATTGTTATCACAACCCATAGCACAAGTTAAGGGTCTTATTTACAAGTTAATATGTAGTAATTACTTTTATTCCTCCTTAGACTCTCTAAGCTGCCTACTTGGCTTTCCCATTCCCCTTTTCTTTTGTTTTTTGTCTTTGTCCTGCCTGGGGTATGCCCTTGTAGGCTGTATATTCGTTTGCCTCTTTTTATTTTCAAGCTTGGTTTACCGAAAAAAAAAACATCTAAAAACCTATGAAAATTCCTAAACTTTGAAAACTCATTGACTGTATGATACCCTTAGTGCCTAATCACTCAAAAAACATTGACCTAGGT
Source organism: Vaccinium macrocarpon (assembly GCA_022606695.1). Lineage (NCBI taxonomy): Eukaryota > Viridiplantae > Streptophyta > Magnoliopsida > Ericales > Ericaceae > Vaccinium > Vaccinium macrocarpon. The sequence goes on along the minus strand of CM040180.1, from coordinate 23,195,282 downwards.
TTAATGTGGGTGGTTGTATCTGTCTTCAAAAAAAAAAATCAAAAAAAAAAACTTGACCTAGTGGGAATTAAGTTCCAACCCCTTACTCTTAGTGGTAAGGTAAATTTTATGAAAAAAATATAAAGGGCATGGGAAAAACATGGGAGACAAGGAGGGGGACTTACCGGCGTTGCTGGAGTTTGAAGTGTTCTATTGCGAAGTCTCAACAATGAGCTGGTATGAGATGCAGCTGAGATTCAAATCGTTAATAAAACCAGCTTGAATATCGCAAATTTAAAAATGGAGATGAAAGATAGAATTTGACAAAGTACAAAAACATATAAATAGTATAAGATAAACGGGAGAGACAAGAACAAGGACATAACATCATCGCTGGAGTTTGAACTTTCCCAACGTGAAGTGGCAACTTTGAGATGTTGGTGGGGTTGAGATCGTCGTCAAAACCTACTTCTAGAGTACGTAAATTAAAATTAAAGAATAGCAATCAAAGAATTCTACCCAATGGAAATGCCGACCAAGTGAACCATCACACTGCCTTAACACAATTTTTAATTTAAAACAGAAATAAAAACGTGTTAAACTGCAAAGGTGATTTCAAATAAAATACAAGTTTCTTTTTCCACGAACATAATCCAATGAGTTGACAATCGACACTTCTATTTGAACATAATCCAATGGCGTGTCCCATAAATTAAATTAGTTTTTTAGGAGGGACACGGCATGGACACGCGTTGCCCACATATACACTCTTTTTCGCTGTATATAAGTGCATACATGCATGCATACACGGGTATATATATATATATATATATATATATATATATATATCCTTTGAGGGTGTATATCTTATTGTTATTACTACTATGTATATATATATATATATATACTAGTAATAACAATGTAGATATCGTACCTATCAAAAGAAAAGTTTATATATCTATGTATATATATTGTTACTGCATACATATATGATTTAGTTATACATATAATTAATTAGTTATTTATTTTTTGCCGTGTCCCCCGCCGTATCTGTGTCCAACTTTTTAGAATTCATGTATTTCGTGTCCATATCTCTCTCGGTATCCGTATCCGTGTCGGTGTCCGTGCCACATAGCTCACTATTCTTCGCTCAACACCCAACTAAACAAGGAAAATAGAGGAGAAACTAGAACAAGAAAATTGAACAAAGTGAGAGAGATTGTTAATCCAATGACTGTTAATCCATTCACCTCACAGGTGTGGTCGCAAATTCTTGCTCATAGCAATGTTTACTGGCCATCCAAGTCTTGGGCTGAATGGATTAATCTAATGTCAACAATCAGAGACAGAACCCTAAAAAATTTGATCATTAAGCTTGCCTTCACAGCGTCAAAATATCAGATTTGGCTTGAAAGAAATGCACGCAAATTCCAAAATACTTCTTGCCTCATATCAACTGTGGTTAGCAAGATTTTTTTCAATGGTTAAAAGCAAACTTTTGTCCTTGGATAATTTCCCACTAGGACACCAATCACAGTGGTTGTTAACTAAATGGGGTTGAAGGATTGATCTACCCATGTGACTAACATTCTCAATGTTTAGATGTGGTTGGTGCAGGTACATATACAAGCTCACAAGCTAATGAGTGCTGCAGTAGGAGGGTATTTTGGTACTAACATACCCTGTTAGGTACCTTGTATTGCAGGTATGTCCATGGTTGATTGTTACGAACTCTTGGATATCACACAGACTTATGTTACTGTAGCTAGGTTCTCATTTACTCTTATATCTGTGTGCCACCTAGAGAGAGAGAGTTTGGACCCCTACATTTCTTGAGAGAGGAAATATGATGAATGGAGATTATGAGCTGAGGGTGCTAGGTTTTGGCTTCAGGGTTGTGTGAAAAGTAGAGTGGGAGGGAGAGGTGTACGAGGGTGTTTGTAGTGTGAGTACATACCCGCTGGAGTTCTTCCACTTTCATTCTCATTCCTTCGTTTGATGTGTATTGTTGCAAATATACTGTTGATATGTGGACTCTCAATTGGGCCCCTCTTCTGTTGTGTGCCCTCTGAGTATGCATAGTATGGCTTAAACTGCTACTGCCTAGTCTAGCTGTGTTACTACTCGCTGCTGATGATAACTTAAAAAGCGTGGTTTGTGAGCCCTCCGATTCTCTCAAGCTCTTTGCCTAGTCCCGCTAGTGTACTCTATCTTTGCCTGCGGTTTGCTCACTTGGTCGATCTTTGTCAATGTCTATTTCACTACCAGTTTGTAATTGTAATATTTTGGTGACCAGTTGTTAAGTCCAATGTTGGACCATTGTTTATTGCACTCTGTTGTTGTGATACCACTTCTGGGTAGTCATTGTGATCTACAGACTTGCCAATGTTCAATCAAAATGTTCCCCGTTGTCCATATAAACTGGTAGCACAGGATATATATTATTCATGTTACCAGTACTGTTGCTGTTGACTGTATAGTGTGCTACTGCCCATACAAGTACTGAACAATGCTCGTGTGTCCCAATTGTGATTGCTACTACTATGTCTTTGATGTCATTGATTGATTCTGCTGTTGCATTGGTTATTACACCTCTTCATTGGCAGTGGCCTTGTCTAGCCTTGAGGGGGTTGTCCCTTGGCATATTGATCCCCCTTCTGGGAGGGGGGCATCCTCCCAATTCTGGATAGTACTCGTGATGGTACTATTGTGAATTCGACGAAGAACTCTATGTAATGGAATTGCTCCTATAAGCATACGATCAAGCTTTCTGTTACTGCATATGATCAAGCATATGTAATGGAAATGCTGCTGTGAGGTATTCTGTTACTTCATATACATCGCTGCCGATGCTGCTGCTGTATTTGTTACTTGCTGTCCCCTATTGCACCGTAATGTTGCATCTACAACTTGCAACCACAATCTGCCACAGCTACTGTCTTGATGCTGTTGCCATGTTACTTCTATAGTTGCACCTGCTCATGCAATTTTATTAATTCTGTTACTGCATTCAGCTGCAGTCTGTTTTTTTTTTTTGGGTAAATGAGCTTGAAAATAAAAGAAGGCTAAGCGAATGTACAGCCTACAAGGGGCATACCCCAGGGAGGAAAAAGAAGAAAAAGAAAAGAAAAGAATGAAAAGGATAAAGAAAATTGCAAAAATTAAAGGAGGGCCACACGGGCTACATGAGGAAAACATAGGGGAAATAACTTACAATGTAAGAGCACTTACAAGAAAAGAAAAGAAATTAAGAGCCAACACATGAGGGGTAGAACCTATAGTTGAATGGGGAAATCTAATTTTGATGAGGACAAAACACAACACTTGGATTGTGATTGGGATAGACCTTCGATATTTGAACATGGTACAGACTTGGCACTCAAAATTGGGGAAGAACCTCCTGCTGTTGTACTTGACTTGGTACTTCAACATATGGCATAACACTTGGCACTTGAACTTGGGGTGGTACTTGAATTGGGAGGACATCCCCGTCCCAGAAGGGAATTATACAAAGCCAAGGGACAGCCCCCCAAGGCTAGGCCAACAGCTAGTAAATGTAGCAACTAGGGAACAAATGAAAATTGGGCAGAACCTTGTTTGAAAATGTAGCAACCCAATCGTACAGAATGCAGAAAATGAAATACAACAGCTCTGCCCAATTGGATGGCAGTCCACAAGTTAAGATATCAGAAAATGAGTCATTTCTGACCATAATAACTAAAATTAAGCACAAGCATGTATAGTGCAGCAGCATTGTGCTTCAAAATGTGCAAAGAAGAAGGTGTACATCATAGACAGATCAATACCAAAATGCATTAGCAATGCAGTATACCCGTGCAATGTATGCGATTAAAGAAAAGCAGCGGTGTATCCCGGTGCAATATGCAAATAATGCGGCAACAACGGTGCATCGGTCGCGGCGGCGGCGGTGTATCGATTACAATATGCGATTATCACGAACAATAGCGGTGCATCCAATGCGGCGGCGGCGGTGTAACGGTGCAATGTGCGATTAATGCGGCCGGCGGCGGCGGTGTATCGGTGCGGCGATAGCGGTGTAACGATTACAGTAATGCGGCCGGCGGCCGGTGTATCCGGTCTGCGATTAATGCGGTATGTGCAATGCAGTGCAGGAGCAGCAGTGACATAAAGATCTCTTCAGCCATGCAGTAGCAGAACAGGATAGGTGTACCTTGACCAACAGAGAATGGATAAAAGATGTACAATCCTAACTATGAGGCTCACACTACAACTCCCTCGAACACTCACACCTTCTATATCTCTCTACTAAGGTTCCATACTCCCTCATCAACTCACTTGATAAACTCCAAATACAACACTCTCCACTCAAAAGGAAAGTCTGAGGTTCAAAAACACTTAGCTCACTGGATACACTCAATTTAAGTTGGCCCATATAACAGAATTGAATATCCTCCTAGTACACACTATGCAATGCTTAGAACTTATACCTGCATTCAAATCTCCCAAATGGGATGTTAGTACTAAAACATCTTCCTGATCATAACATGTAGCTTCCAAGGTTGAACCATAAACATCACAGACAATAGGGAGAAGAGAGTAAGGTATCAAACCATGTACTAGAAGATAACTATCAGTCCTCTGAAGCCTTCTGTGGGAGAGTGCCTTGACTCCCAGATGACTTCCAATGTGGTATGTGTACCTGCAAACATCACTTCCCAACTGGGACATTAACCAAATATGTGTGCCAACACCATATTGGCTCCACTTGATCCTGTCACTAAAATCCGTTAGAAAAATAGATTGGTGGAGATAAACGTAAGAATCACTCATTTATGTTCCAAGCTTCACGCAAAAAGGAAGGACCTGTGGGCAGCTTAGAGAGGGATATCAATCTACATCTTATGTCAGAACAAATTTTGCTTACCACAGTAGGGACTGGATTCTGCAAATTCTAGAATTTCCTGAGATTCCTCTCTATCCAAATATGATAGAGAGTGACCGTAAAGGATAGTTTAATTAGGGTGCTCCTAAGTCCTTTACCCTTGTTGTTGGACAGCATAGAGACTAGACTTTGGAGGGTTTGGGGTTGCCAATTGAAGCATGACTTAAGAGAAACAGTGTCCCATACTTCTTTGGCGAAAGAACAATTGAAGAAAAGATGATCATGATCTTCATCCTCATTGCAGAAACTACAACAAGAGGAGTCTTTGATGCCAAACAGAACAAGCCTGTCCTCAGTGGATAGCCTGTTTTGAATGGCAAGCCAGCTGATTAGGCTACACTTTGGGATGTGAGTGTGAAAGGCTAAGCAACAAAGATTATAGTCAGATGTGGCAACTGCTAAGCAACAAAGGCTAGCATTTGCTAGGATTTGCGTTGAAGTTGAAGCTGGATCAGATCTTCCATCTCACATTCAGGTCACCACAGCTGGTGGTTCTGTGGTTGTTAATGTTGAATATCAATGGCTTCCCCAAATTTGTACCACATGTAAAGTCTTTGGTCACTCATGTGCTGATAAACCCACTTTTACAGAGCCTCAATCTTCCAAAACCAGCAGCGGGAATGTGGAAATATCCAGGGATGACTGGCTGACAGTGGGTAAGGCAGTAGATAACTGCCATGATGGGTTTAGGACTCTCTCAATCCCAGATACCTCAAGAAATGCACATACCATTCAGCTGCAGCAGTGCTCACAGGATGGCAACACCACGGATGATGAAATGGTTCTTGAGAAACCAACTCCCCATGATGGCACTACTTCCACTATGTGCCCTCCCATTGTAAAGCAGGTTGAGGTTCTTCATGAAGGACCCTCTGATCAGACTAATGGATCAGATTCTGAATTCTCAAAGAATCTAGGGATGCCTTCTAGTATTCCACCTGATCCCCATGGCACCAAACTTCTCGCAACTTGTGGCTAGGGCTAGACTTCGTGGAGTTATGAGAATCAACCGGTGATGAAGGTGATTTTACCTCTGACGAACAAGGCTTTGTAGCATCCAAAAGAGGATCTTAATTTGGGCTGGTTGGACGTGTAGGGAACTTGACTTCCGACCGAGATTTAGATCTTTGAGGGTAAACATTAGACTGCACAAAGATGGGTTTAGGTGTGTAGAGGAGAGAACTTGCCGCCGGAGGTGTATCCCGAACCTCAGCGTTTAGACCTGAAAATTTTTGAGTAGTGTTGAAGAAGGAGCTGGCTATCCCCGACTGTGGAGTTTGTGTAGATCGTACATTAGGTGCAAATCCATGCTTCTTGCGAACTTCATGAGAATCGATGGCTTTAGAACCCAAACCGTCAGCCATGGAGATGAAACCGGCTTCCAGATCTACGTGTTCCTTCCTAACCTTGTATGTATCAACAACCTTGAGATTGAGAGCATCAAAATGTGAGGATGGATCACCTTCCATGGGGATCTGACCCGTAGTTGATCCCTCCGAAACTAGGGTTTCGCACGAGGAACGGGAGATTCGCCCAAATCGCCAGAGGGGGGTGACGTCATCGTGTTTTTTCTTTTCTTTTTTAGCTTTTTAATTACTGCAGTCTGTTTTGTTTGAACATTAGTCATGCTTTGTGGTTTTTTTGTATTGTTCAGCTGCATGCTCAATCAATAGGTAAAGAGAGTTTTTTCCTGTTGTATTGGACTGACTTCCTGGCAGTCATCTGTTTTTTCTGGGTTTGTCAAAAAAACAAGCGAAATGCTGCCAAAATTTTCTCTGAATCTTGACCTATCAGTGGGGGGTTGTCCCTGAGCATCTAGACTTATTGTTAGTACTTACCCATTTAGCCTCCTTGGCTTCCTAATCCCAATGTAGCCCTTTGACCTTCCTAATCTTTTCCTTTTTGTTTTCTTTTCTTTGTCCTCCTAGGATATGCCCCTTGTAGGCTATATTTTCGCTTAGCCTCTTTTTTATTTGAAGCTTGTTTTACCGAAAAAAAAACTTTTAGATCTGAAACCTCGAAATTTAAAATTGATACAAAAGTTAGAACTGAACATAATAGGAAAAAAAATAGGGACAACTACCACTAAATAATTTCCACCAGGTCAACTTTGTTTTTTTTCCTTTCAAATAGCCTAATCCTAAAGTGCCTAAACTTTAAATCCTAAAACCAAAGTGCCCAAACCCTAAAATCAAATGAAAGCGCCTGAAGACGACTGTGTGGAAGCAATGGTTTGTTCTTCATTACTTTGGAGAAGACGACTGAAATTCACGCGCCTGGGATGTCTCTTCTATCGAGATAGACTGGAAAAGTGAGGGACCTTTGGTCCTTTGTGGAGGAACCTTACACGCAAACATCAAAGCACAGCTGTACAAGCTGTTTCATACAGGAGTACTTTTCATCACGTGGTGAAAGAGTGACCCAAATTGCATTGGCAGAGCTCGGTAAACGATGTACCTGTCTTTTTATTTTTTATTTTTGTAGGTGTACCTATCTTGGTTGTTGGTCCTACACGCACTAGCTATTTGTCACGCATTAAGCTAGGTGGGACCATGGTCCTTTGTTGGACCAATACACATATGGTCAAAGATGGAAGCCTTGGGCTTATTTTATTGCATGAAAATTGCATTGGAAGTGCTTCTTTCAAAGGGGTCCACGATTATTTCGGTTCTTTGTGGGCTACTATGTTGGAAACAAAGTAGAATAGATATTTCTACTGCTTTATGCATATTTTACCTACCCAGCGGGTTGTGCTGGAATCCCTAATTTTTCTACCCGGCGGGTTGTGTCGGGGAATATGTAATTTTTTTTTTCTCTTTTCCTTTTCTTTTCTTTATTTTGTTTTGTCCTCCCTGGGGTATTCCCCTTGAAGGCTGTACATTCGATTAACCCCTTTTAATTTCAAGCTGAATTATCCACAAAAAAAAAAACCCTATGAAAATTCCAAAACTTCTAAAACCCATTGACGGTATGATACCCTTAGTGCCTAATCGCCCGAAAAACGTAGACCTAAGTGTTATGCGGGTGGTTGTATCTGTCTTCAAAAAAAGAAAAGAAAAAACAAAGCATGACCTAGTGGGAATTAAGTTCCAACCCATTACTCTTAATGGTAAGGTAAATTTTTTGAAAAAAATACACAGGGCATAATAAAAACATTGGAGACAAGGAAGAGGACTTACCGGCGTTGCTAGAGTTTAACGCGTTCTACCGCGAAGTCTCAGCAATGAGCTGGCTAGAGATGCAGCTGAGAATCAAATCATTGTTAAAACCTGCTTGTAGAGTGCGCAAATTAAAAAATGGAGACAAAAGCTAGAACTTGACAAAGTACAAAACATATAAATGGTATAAAATAAACGGGAGAGAAGAGGACAAGGACTTAATAGCGTCGCTGGAGTTTAAACTTTTCCAACGCAAAGTGGCAACTTTGAGATGCTGGTGGGGTTCAGATCGTCATCAAAACGTGCTTCTAAAGTACGCAAATTATAATTAAAGAATAGCAATGAAAAAATGGAAATGCTGACCAAGTGAACCATCGCACCACCTTAACACAATTTATAATTTAAAATAAAAATTAAAACGTGATAAACCTCTGAGGTGATTTCAAAGAAAATACAAGTTTCCTTTTCTACGAACATAACCCAATGAGTTGATAATCTTCACCTTCTCGCTCACAATCTATGAAGCATCGACACTTCTAGAGGTCGCCATGTCAATATATCGGACACCGGGATCGCTCACCATCTATGAAGCATCGACACTTCTAGAGGTCGCCATGTCAATATATCGGACACCGGGACGCGTATTGGACACGCCATGTGGCGTGTCCCGTAAATTATGTAAGGGGGACACGGCATGGACACGCGTGTCCCACATATAAACTCTCTTTCATTGTGTATATGTATATATGTGCATTCATGCATGCATGTATGGGTATATATATTTCCTTTGAGGGTGTATATCTTATGTATATGTGTACGAGTATATATATAGTAGTAATAACAGTGTAGATATCTTACATATCAAAAGAAAAGTTTATATATCTATGTATATATACTGTTATTGCATACATATATGATTTATTTATACATATAAATAATTAGATATTTATTTTTTGCCGTGTCCCCCGCCGTATTTGTGTCCATCTTTTAAAATTCACGTATTTCGTGTCCGTATCCATGTCGGTGTCCGTGCTACATAGCTCACTATTCTTCGCTCAACACCCAACTAAAATTACTAAATAAAGGAAAATATAGGAGAAACTTGAACAAGAGAATTGAACAAAGTGAGAGAGATTGTTACTGAAGACCGTTAATTCCGGTTGTGAGCTTTAGGTCGATCATGCCAACTTTTAGATCCAAAACCTCGAAATTTAAAAGGGATACAAAAGTTAGAACTAGACGTGATAGGGAAAAAAATAGAGACAACTACCACTAAATAATTTCCACCGGGTCAACTTTGTTTTTTTTTTTTTTTGTCCTATCAAATAGCCTAATCCTAAAGTGCCTAAACTTTAAATCCTAAACTCAAAGTGCCTAAACACTAAAATCAAATGAAAGCGCCTGAACATCTAAAACCCTATGAAAATTCCTAAACTTCTAAAACTCATTGACTGTATGATACCCTTAGTTCCTAATCACTCAAAAAATGTTGACCTAGGTGTAATGTGGGTGGTTGTATCTGTCTTCAAAAAAACAAAAACAAAACAAAACTTGACCTAGTGGGAATTAAGTTCCAACCCATTACTCTTAGTGGTAAGGAAATTTTTTTGAAAAAATATGCATTGCACGGTTAAAACATGGGAGACAAGGAGGGGGACTTATCGGCATTGCTAGAGTTTGAAGTGTTATACAACGAAGTCTCAACAATGAGCTGGTTTGACATGCAGCTGAGATTCAAATCGTTAATAAAACCTGCTTGTAGAGCGCAAATTAAGAAATGGAGACAAAAGATAGAACTTGACAAAGTACAAAAACGTATAAATGGTATAAGATAAACGGGAGAGAAGAGGACAAGGACTTAACAACGTCGCTGGAGTTTGAACTTTTCTAATGCAAAGTGGCAACTTTGAGATGTTGGTGGGGTTCAGATCGTCGTCAAAACCTGCTTCTAGAGTACACAAATTAAAATTAAAGAATAGTAATGGAAATGTTGACCAAGTGAACCATCACACAGCCATAACACAATTTTTAATTTAAAACAGAAATTAAAATGTGATAAACCGCTGAGGTGATTTCAAAGAAAATACAAGTTTCCTTTTCTACGAACATAACCTAATGAGTTGATAATCTACACCTTCTCGCTCACCATCTATGAAGCATCGACACTTCTAGAGGTCGCCATGTTGAACTCGACTTGATAAACACCAGTTTGGTATTTACCACTATAAGTAACATTTTCAAACAAAATAAAGAGTTGAGTATAATAAATGAAAGGCGAAACTTGATACAGTTTCAATTTGCAACTGCTGTTCTAGCAACTTTGCTTCTTTTTCTTTCATACAAAAGTGAGAGTGCACTCAAAAGTGAATTTATATTTCCCCAAACAAAGAGGTTATCTTACAAGACCATACAAGCTTGGAAATTGAAAATTTGCGACTTCATGTTAGGAATAAGTCAAAAATAGGGGTCAAAGAACTTACCAGGTACCTAAAGAAACTGCCACAAAGAAGAGAACATAGCTGCCTTTCTGAGTTCTCCAATCAACAAGGAAATAGACAAATAAATCATAAGAACTACATTGCAGATTTGTGTCAAGGTAATTGGATTCATCTAACTTCCATCCCAAGAACATGAAGACACGCCAAAATAATCCCACACAAAAATAACAATGCCCATTTTATCCCCAACCAATGGGGCATGGGCGTGGGAGAGCAAGAGAATTCGGCAATGTATGCCAAGATACTACTCCCTCCATCGGGATTTGTTAGTTCCTTTTTGAAATTCATGTCATTTTTTATTGCTTATATCTTTCAATGTGTATCTAAAAAAATATGCAATAGGGATCTTGTTTGATAGATCTCAATTAGCTCTATAATACAAAGGTCACAAAATCATGAAACTCAAAAGATATGCAATGTGGATCTTGTTTGATAGATCTCAATTAGTTCTATAATACAAAGTTAGAAAAATCATGAAAATCATAATAAATTGAGAGATATAAGCAATAAAAAAAATTACACGAATTTCAAAAAAGGACTAACAAATCCGGATGTAAGGAGTATTTCATTGAACATATTGTATTTCTATGGTAAATGGTTAGGTCCCTTGGGCATTTCAAACACAATATGGAAAAAATACTTGCTAGGTGAATGCCAAACTAAAGATGTCAGACATAGATCTCATACCATTATCCGAGTGATCATAATGTCTCAAATAGCAATAGTACCATTATTTCAACAGTTTGACCTGTTTATATAGATTCTCTATAATGAATTGACGTGGAACAGAGAATATTGGAACTGGAAAGAGTAGACAAGGAGCATTTAGAAAAGTCCATGTATGATAAAGGAAGAACATAGTTAAACCTCAGTGTAACACAAAAGTCATTTTTTACCTGATGATTTTTTCATGTTGTGTCTCGTGTTCATAAGTAAGCATTTCGGCTGCCTTCTCACTTGGAGTCCCAACCATCAGTAAGCCACGCTAATACCAGCAGCTTCTCCAGCTACAACACTGTCGGTGTAAAGAACATTTTAATGTCGTCATAGACTTCTTCATCAGCAGTTCCAAGAGCTACCAGGCGAAGACCTAAACATGCACCATGCTAAATAACCTGCACAAGAAAAGTTTCCACACTAGAATTATTTAATTGGTAACCACTCTCATAACACATGCAAGAATTATAACTATCTAGTAGGACTGGTCAAATGAGATTTGAAAACATGATATATCGCCTGCTCTCATTAAGTATTAGATGGTTAACTAGTAACCACCAACTCGTAAAAGCTTGTGCACCTAGGGAGGGGCAACTTATCAACAACATAAATTACGATGAAATTAATGGTGCATAAAGTAAGTAAACAACTACACATTGGATTTTGAACAACAAGCACGTCCACATTGGTGCTCTGTAGACTATCCCGAGGGAATTGTTTGATAATCTCTCTGTGGTTTGCATGAATCAAGCCTAGTGCATATAGAGCACATCCTTCCGCCATTGGCCCCACTCTGTGACAACTATGGTGCCATCAGTGATTTGCCCTGTTGTAGGTGGCCTCTGTGAATAACACTAAGCCCAGCTGTTGCACTGAACTTGACCCATCCTTCCGCCACTGGCCCCACTCAGTGACAATGTATGGAGCCATCAGTGATTTACCCTGTTGTAGGTGGCTTCTGTTAATAACACCAAGCCCAGCTGTTGCACTGAACTTGGCCCAATTAGTTGCTCTGCTAAGCCAATCCTACAATTTGTGTGAAATAACAAGGGTCGATAAATAAAGTTTGCAGTCATTCAATAAATGATGATAAGAGAACGAAAAGTTAAAGCAGATTTAACAGATTCTTTCAGAGAAATGTATCAACAGTTGTTCCAGCATGCATAAGGGAATTGGCATATATTGTTCCACTGTGGCAGACATTATTTCTCATCTCTACAAACTGTTTTATTGTCTTAAGAATAAGGAGAGCTGACCTATGTGCAAAATCCACAACTCAGAGGTCCCTATTGTGTGTGAAAAATCCAAAGTAAGTAGGCTAAAAAGGATTTGTTTTCTTTTCAGAAGCTAGGACTTGGGTATTCTACGGGAGGACGCCCCCTCCCCAAGGGGGTCAAACTTGCCTAGGGACAGCCCCCCTAAGCTAGGCAAAACGTGAGCAACGATACAGGAGATATCACATTATGAACAGCTAGACTCATTAGCAGCAGCTCATAACAGTAGTGTATAGCATAGTAGTCACACTTTCAGATAATATCAATTGAAGACCATGAGGACATGACTATAGTATGGCATAACACTTTCAGTTACTAGCTAAGTAACACAGCAGCTCTGCCCAACTTTATGGCAGTCCAAGAAACAACCGTAACCCTTGACACCTTGGAGAATAGCAGCACACGTAGTTAAACTCCATGAGCAAATGACATAATAAAGAAGCTAATAAAACACAGCAATCCATATACTCGAGCAGTGATTGAACACTACTGCAGTAGATTAAAGTAGAAGCGTTGATTGGAGCCGCTGCTGCGGTATTTTTCGACATCTAGGAGTTCAATCACCAGCAGTTAATAGAATTTGGGCATCTAGAGCAGCAGCGTTTGCACAGAAATTTGGGCATGACCCGTATGTATCAAGGTAAACAAGGTCACACGCTACGGACAGATACACAGTAATCCAAACAGATAAAATGCAGTACCCCTGCCCAACAGATGGCAGTCCAGAGTGAACAACATTAGTGGCCATGCAAGAAATGCACTTAGGATGAATACCCAGCAAACTAAGCTCTGAAATATACTATAAACAATACGAACAAGATTCTCAAGACTATAGTTCTCACCTCCCAACTCCCTCACAATCTGACCTCCCTCTCTCTCTTCCCACATGTCTTGAGAATCGTAGTTGACTCACAAAACTCTCCACTCAGATCAATAAAGATGGAATGAGGCACAAATCTCACTGGTATCCCACATGTAAGTAGATCACACACATTCAAAAGGGAGCAATCCAAAGCAGTAGCAGAGGAACCAATATAAGAGTGCAAGGTAACATTTAAGGCTTTGAAAAGGGATAAGACAACAAACCAATATAGATTAGTAGGTAGCAAGGAAACAACGAAAACTTCTAAGGAGGGGCTGTGGATCGAATCTGCCCCAATCAATTTTACTTTAACCCGCAATACAAGGTACCCAACAGGGTATGTTAGTACCAAAAACCCTCCAACTGCAGCACTCATTAGCTTGTGAGCCTGTATGGACCTGCATTGAGAATGTTTGTCACATGAGAAGGTCAATCCTTCAAACCCCATTCAGTTAACAACCACTGTGATTGATGTCCTAGTGGGAAATTATCCAAGGACAAAAGTTTGCTTTTAACCATTGAGAAAATCTTGCCAACCACAGTGGATATGGGGCAAGAAGTATTTTGGAATTTGCGTGCATTTCGTTCAAGCCATATGTGATATACTGACGATGTGAAGGCAAGCTTAATGATCAAATTTTTTAGAGTTCTGCCTCTGATTGTTGACATTAGATTAATCCATTCAGTCCAAGTCTTGGAGGGCCAGTAGACATTGATATGAGCAAGAATCTGAGACCACACTTGTGAGGTGAATGGGCAATTGAAGAATAGATGGTCATGATTCTCAACCCCATTGCAGAAACTACAACTAGATATAGGAATAGTGCCAAAGAGCACCAATCTATCCCCGGTATATAGTCTATTATGAATGGCAAGCCATGAGATCATGCTACACTTGGGAACGTGACCAGAGAACCATATAGCATTGTGCCAAGGCTCCTTAGGGTAGTGTGTTCTAAGATGTTCCCACATGGAAGAAATGGTAAACTCACCATTAGCATTAAGCAACCACCTATGTTGGTCTTTCATCTCCTCATTGGTATTTGAAATCGGAGGTAATCCACCCCTGATTTCATTAAGCTCAAAGGTTTGAGTTATGGGTAAAGCCCATGTCCCCTGCTCAACTTTGAAACCTGTGAAACTTTGATACAAGAATTTTTGAAACCCTGCAACCCTGCAACATGTTAGAATTAATAGCTCTGTTCTGAGATGAGATCAAAATGCCACTGCTTTAGGATTAAAAGTTTTGTCCCCAAAGATTAACCAATGAGGTTCCACCTGGCAATCAACCAATGGTAGTGTAGGCCTTGAGGGAGGTTCTCTAGAGACAATAACCTGAGTCTAACCATAGAGTAGATCTTACTTACTACAACAAGCACTAGGCATGCAGTGTTTCAGAATTTGCGTACATTCCTCTCAATCCAGATGTGGTAAATCGAGGTTATAAAAACAAGTTTAGTAATTAAAGTTATGAGTGTTTTGCCCCTGATTGTAGCTAAGTGGTCTATCCAACAAGACCAAGACCTGGAAGGCCAAGAAACATTAACAAGCCCAAGTATCTAGACCCAAACTTGGGATGTGTATGAACAATTGAAGAATAGATGGTTGTGACTCTCACTGCCATTACAGAAACTACAGCATGAGATAGATTTAGTACCAAACAATACCAATCTATCCTCATGCCTATAGAGTCTGTTCTGGATGGCAACCCATGCTATTAGACTACATTTAGGGATATGCCTAGGAAACCAAATACCCTTATGCCAAGGGACTTCAGGGAAGGGATTCCTAAGATGGTTCCAAAGGGACGAGATAGTAAAGTCCCCTTTGGTAGTGAGGGACCATATAGGATGATCACTCTTATCCCCAACAGGAGGGGGGAGAGGGGAAAGTTTGGATCTGATCTCCATAAGCTCCAAGGTCTAGGTGATGGGGAAGGCCCATTGGGAGTCTTTTATGACTACAGAGACCTTAGAGTCACTGGGAAGACCAGAGTCACAGAAGGTCCTAGTACCATACTTCTCAGCCAATGGCCCCAATGGGTGCCAGTTATCAAACCACAAGGATGTGGACATTCCATTACCAATAGACATCTTCGAGAGAGGGTGGACAAAAGGCCTGAGAGCAAGCAATTTCCTCCACACCTGAGAGCAAGCAATTTCCAACTTGTACCAACAATTTCACAAACTATCTCACATGGGATATGTGGGACACACATATTCCATGTGAGAGAGTTTGTGCAATTGTTGGTGCAAAGTGTTGGTGCCTCTATCTTTTCTCATGTACCTATGTACGAATATCGATAAAAACAGCCAAAAAACTATCCAAACCTTAAATGGAAAGATTTCTACATGTAAACTATTTCCTTGAGAAAGATCTCTGTTGATGACATTGCAGCTATTTTTTTTTTGTTTGGGAAATCTTCATTTAACCGAAGAGCTTTTTGAAATTGCATAGTTGCTCAAAAATGGAACGTAATTTTATTTATCACAAACCATTGATGCAAGTGGGAAAAACCTGAACAAGTAGACCACCCCTAAATATTTCGAAAAGATACAATCAGAAAAGAAATGACAACACTATCCATTCAAGGATTTTATATGCTTAGGGTTAATTGATGATTTAGAATTATCAGTCAAAATGGGTTTTCACTAAAGCTTTTTACCAAACACGTAGTGATCAGGTAATGGATACCTACACTCAAAGAGATAAAAATATGTGTTTTGCATTCCCGTTTGTCACTATTCTGTCACCATTGAAGATACAAATGCACGTGTTATGAGTATATACGTTCATGACACACATGATTATTACACCAGTACACAAAGAAAGGAATAACGGGCATATAAGAAATTAAAATCTCATAAAGAAACCAACACTTTTATAGAAAAATAAATAGAAAGAAGTAGCAATAGTAATAAATTAATAAATAGAAAGAAGTAGCTATAGTAATAAACTAATGATCACAGGACATGTTAAAACTAACGCACACAATACCTTTTGAGCTAACAACACTCTATCCTCGTCCTGCTTTAACCCGGCAAACTACTTTACATCTTCAATCCGACACCAACTTCCAACACTATAACACCAATTTTTTTTTTTTTTGGGTCAATATATAACACCAACTTTACCCAAGTAGCCATAGAAATTACATACTCCCTCTGTCCCTTTTTAAGTGTGTACCTTGGGAATACGTGCAATTTCAAATCCCTAAAAAACATATTTTCCTATATAATTTTTTAATTTTCTTTATACCAAACTAAAGTACTTTAATTTGGTGGGAAAAAATTTAAAAATATTATACCAAAGTACATTTTTTAATGTCCACAAAAATACACGTTTCCCAAAGTACTCACTTAAAAAGGGACGGAGGGAGTAGTAAACTTCCAAGCAAGTTCAATTCTGTACCACTATGCAATTATCTTGGTTAACATTCTGATTATTCCCATGAAATGAGTAAAAACTTTAATAGGGAAGAAGACATTAGGGTTCAAATGTTTTGAAGGAAAAGCAGAAAATAGGTAAAGACATCGCGATTGCTAACTTCTGGCTATGGTTCAGAAATTTGAAAGAGTAAGGAACTTATCTCGCGGCGCTTCCCGTGTAGGGGTGTGCTTTTGGCGACGCAAGTGTTGTAGATCTGCAGATTGGAGCGGTGATTGGAGGAGAGAGTCCTGATGGAAGAAGAAAATGGAAGAGAAGAGAAGAGAGATAATGCATTTATTTGCTTGATTTCAAATTTTGAAATGTGTTTAAAAATGGTCAAAAGCAAAGGACACTTTGCACTCATCAATGTTTGTTCCTGTGTTTCATACTCCATTGAGAGAGCCAATTATCCAGTTTTTTCCTTTGTGGCTGCTACCTCTTTGACAGAAAAGATTGGAGCCATCCATTCTTGCATTTTAAATCCAACAGTCCAAAATACATTAAGTTCAAAAAAGATAAGCTTTCTTTTTATAGAGATAGATGTTAAAAAAGCTAAATGTCCAACTATGAAGCACCAATGACCTAAAGAAAAATACTACAATATCCCAATACGGAAAAAGAAGTAAGACACCTGTGCCTAAAGGCACTTACCAAAACATTTATACCAAACCTAATCCAGCCTATATTCTCGACTACAAACCACCTTGATCACCCGCCCGAACTCAACTCTTTCCAACATGTGCCTTTAAATAACCAAATAGTGCTTAAGTCTCAATCTATTGGGTCCACCACCTTTACCTTTAAATAACAACTATCAAAACTGACCCATACATTTCCAATAGGTGTTTTTAGTGTGTGTGTGTGTGTGTTGGGGGGAGCAATTTACAACATTCATTGGAATCACATTATGTGGTTTCCATCTCATATTCCTAAATGTAGTCTGATAACTTGGATTGCCATCCAAAACAGACTGTCCATTGAGGATAGGCTTGTTCTCTTTGGTATTAAAACCTCTTCCAATTGTAGTTTATTTGCCCACGATGAAGAATCCCATGATCAATCTCTTCTTTAACTGTCCATTTACCAAGCAGGTGTGGGATTCAGTGAGCTTTAAATCTCAATTCACCTGGCAGACACATAATTTATCCACGTTGGTTGCCCAGATCTCTGTATTGAAAGGTAGAGGTCTGAAAAGTACCCTGGCTAAATTGTCTTTCATTGTCTCTTTATATCACATATTTGGATAAAGAGAAATATCAGGAAATTCCAAGGGGTGCAACTCAGTATACCCTCCATAGTGATTAAAATATGCACCGACATTAGGTACAAGCTGATGTCCCTCCATAAGCTACCACATGGATCATTATCATTATTGGAATCTTGGAACCTACCAACCCATTGAATTTTAAAATCACTTCACTTTTGGAATTTGGCTGCATTGTTATTGTTTTAATCATTTGGTCTCTTAGACAGGTTCTCCAACAATTGCAGAGTGGTGGCATGTTTATCTAATGACCCAATTGGGAAGTGTGTGAGTGCAGGTCTTGAAATGATTTCATTGATGCTTCATAGAATTGGTTTCTTGGTTAGTTTGAGATTGACTGAGGGGCCACCAATAATGCATATACTTGTGTTTGAACTTCACCATATATGCTCAGAATTTCTGGAAAATATGCATTATTCATGTGCCAAAATTGATGTGTTACTGCTGCATGTTATCGTTGCTCCTCGGTTTGATCCTTGGGGCTTATCATTGCACCTTGGTTTGATCAAACCGTGAGCAGTATACTGTGGACAATGATGTGTCCATGTACAGTATACTGTTGTGGTGTTGCTCGCACAATAAACTCAGTTATTACACTACCATTATACTGTTGGCATTGGTGTTACTAATGCATATGACATTGATACTTCATTGATGCTACATAGAATTGGTTTCTTGGTTAGTTTGTGATTGACTGAGGGGCCACCAATAATGCATAAATCATACTTGTGGTTGAACTCCACCATTTATGCTTAGAATTTCTGGAAATATGCATTATTCATGTACCAAAACTGATGTGTCACTGCTGCATGTTATCATTGCTCCTCGGTTTGATCCTTGGGGGTTTGTCCCTAAAGTTCAAACCATGAGCAGTATACTGTGGGCAGTGCTGTGTCCATGTACAGTATACTGCTGTGGTGTTGCTCATGCAATGAACTCAGTTATTACACTACCATTATATTGTTGGTACAGGAATTGTGTTGATTATCATGGGCTGTCGAAAATTCAAGCGAGATTCTGCCAAAATTTTCAATTTCTGGGGCAATGTTATTGCTGCCATAGATCCCTAGTTGATGCTTAGTTCTTGTTCATTTAGGCATATATATGTGTGATGTCTATATTGTTTCAGAGGGTGCTAAGCACATTGGATCGGCCTAGCCATGGGGGGATGTCCCTGGCAATGTTTGATCCCCTTCTGGCAGGGGGTTTCTTCCCTAGACCTATCGCTAGGGGGTTGTCCCAGTGAAATAATACAGGGCTAAAGCTGCGATAGCCTTGGTTTTTTTTTTTGGGTAAATAAGCTTGAAAAAAAAAGGGGCTAACCGAATATACAGCCTACAAGGGGCATACCCCAGGAGGACAAAAGAAAAGAAAGGAAAGTAAATGAGCTTACGCTAACTGGCTACAAGGAGCAAAATGATAGATAGCCTGAGTGTTTCTTAACCTTCTAAAGAGATGATTAAGAAACAACAGAGAAGTGAAGTACTATACTAGCCTAGCAACAAAAGTGTGAATCAGCAAAAGATGAACAACATCATATCAAAGGGTGCTTCAATATCCTTGTGCATTGCTTCAAGTATCCTTATGCAGTACTTCAAGTATCTTAGTAGTGCAGCAATGGAAGCTTTGATGGGATGAAACAAAGAATAGTAGTAGCAAATGCGGGGTGCAGCCTCTATGATGGGAGGACGCCCCCCCCCAAAGGGATCAAACATGCCTAGGGACAACCCCCAAGGCTAGGTTAAAGCAAATCAAACAACATGTTCATAATCCAATACACACAAGATCAAGCACTTGGAATTTTCGTGGATTTTTAAGATCTTGCTAGGAAATGTAGCATCCCAGCTTACAACTCTACATAACGTCAACACAACATGAAAATGTAAAAGTACTAGTTACAGCAGCTCTGCCCAAACAATGGCAGCCCACAATGGAATAGACATAATGTAGCAAGCAATAGTGATGGTCACTGCAGGATTTGCTCACTACAGCTCATGGAATTCACCATAACAACAAAGAACAACGATCAATATGCAAAAAGAGCGAGAGAGATGCAAAGAAGAAATATATAATACAACCGGGGCTAGTGTAGGGGAGGGAAAAAAGCAAAGAAGAAATGGATAACAAAAGTAAAACAATTGCAGCAGTATGCGTGCTTGAAGAGATCCGAATAATGATGTAATGCAAGAATGCGGCGGTATACCACTGCAAGAAGCGGTCAAGTGAGAATGCAAGATGCCTTGGTTTGCTATTTTGCGCCGTACAATGGAGCCGCCCACGCAATGGTAGACATTACAGTGACTCATCTAACTACAAGGCTGTGAAATAATTACCATTGGTGTCCTCCGAACCAAGTTTCTCGGTACCAAAGAGTAAAGTGAGCTTCAATCGTCCACAATCATATATTTCACTAGAATCTGGATTCCAGCCTTCTTGTTTTGGGTGTTTATTTTCCATCTCTTAGATGGGGCATAAACACTTTATCTTATTTTGTAGTAGTTATTATATCCCCTTCTTACATCTTCCCCTTTTTTTATAGCCTTTTGGCCCACCCATCCACGCCTTTATATTTCTCCCACTTGTAGCCTTGGGCCATCCCGCACTATTTTTACTTTCCTTTTCCTTTTTGTCCTCTTGGGGTATGTCCCTTGTAGGCTGTACATCTGGTTAGCCTTTTTTCTATTTCAAGCTTTATTTACCAAAAAAAAAAAAATTTACAACATTAAATTGAAGAGAGAAGAGAGTAAAACATTGGAACACATTATGTGAAGCTCACTCAAGACATATTAGATGTGCCCTAAGGGGAAGAAGATGATGCAAGCACAACACAGTGAAAACAACATACCTAGTGAAGGAAGGGTTGAGAGCTTATGCACTCCCCTTCTTTCCTCTCATAATTTTTCACAAAATCTACCAAACTTTGTTTGGTTCATCAGGAGCCATGGAACATTGATCTACAGCTTCTATTACTCAACCCCGTAGATCTATTATAGGGGTAACTTCATGCCCTATTTGATCTAAATACTTTTTCAGATTTTCAACTCCACGCCCACCCTTGGGTCAACTACTGTCATGGGGTTTTGTCCAACACTGGCAAACCGGGTCTCCACCAAAGGGGTCAATTTTTCCATCGATTTATCCCAAATGCAAGTGTTCCATGGAGGTTTTCACGTACTAATGAGCTGGAGTTTAGTTCTAGCACAACCATTGCTCTTCCTCGCGTATCAGTTCTACTCCGCTATGTGTCGATAGTGTCACGGTGGAGGAGGTAATTCCATTGTGGTTCCTAGCGCCACAAGTAAGTCTATAGAAGTATTAGATATGGGTTTCTCTCATATGCGTTGAATCTATTCTCTTGGAACCTTTGAGCTCCATTTTGGAGCTATTTTACATTAATTTGTTCATATTATTCAATAATTTCTGTTGGGATTTTTTCAAATATACAGAAATATATACTTAAAACTATTTTGGGTGTTTTATATATATTAATGAAGTCTTGAATTGCCTAGTTTATTTTGATTGGACAGTCGTAGGACTTGTGGCAACGATAGTGTGGTGGAGATCATAACTTATCAACAAGGAGGGATAAATAGATTGATAGAATGGTGAAGAGGTGTGATCCGACGGTTTATATTTAAAGCTTGAAAGGCTGTAATAATAACTGCCATATGGCAGTTATTGCTGGCAGAAAGTGGCAGTTAGTGACTGTTAGATTCAAATCCTAACAGTCACAATTCTTCATTTGAAAAGTCACTTATCTTTCCTTCTATAAAATGGCAGATTTGCAGCCATTTTAAGGATAGAAAACTTTCCAACAATCTCTCCTCTATTCTAAGGCTCTCAAGTACTTCTCATATAGTGTTTTTTCATACTTTTCCTTAGTTCTATTGTCCTGCAGAAAATAGAATTCAGATTCTTGTTCGACTACAAAAATTTGAAGGGATTCGGGCCTTCCTTCGTTAGTGCAAACGCAGCAAGGCATTAGGTTAAAGTCCTAGGCTTCATTGTATCCTGGAGGCGATTCGTTAGTAACCTGGTGCACATCAAATTCCCAAATTTGGTGGGGTGAATTACGTCTTAAGGAAAGCGTGTTTAACGTGCCTTGAAGCATTTTGTTCTTTGTTCTTCTTACTACTTGATTCCGCACCAGCGTACTAACAATTTCAGATTGATATCTGGAGTTCTTGTGTAATATCTGGGTTTATTTTGAGGAAGAAGAACTGCTGGTTCTTCATGTTCTACTTGGGGAAGAAACAGTGGGACCCACACCGCTTATCAACTCTCGCACCATGTAAAATTTACATGGGTTTCACGCATGTTTTTGCACGTGGATCTGGTAATTCACATTGTCAAAAGTAGTAGTTGTTCAGCTAGCAGTAGCCTTTCGGTGGAAAGGTCCAAATCAACTTGGTCAATGTGCTACCCCAGCTGTACCGAATATAAATGGAGGAGGCATCATGAGCTAGTTAAAAAGGGGGTCCACCACTGCCCCTTTTGATTCAAATCAAAGTCTCCGTAAACTGAATCGTAAGTTATGAATTGGCCGTAAACTTTTGGTCCTTAAATGGATTGCCTTTCCTTGGAACTGTGACTTGCAGTTCGGTCATAGGATTCATACCAATCCAGACCTCTGAGGCGGTGGCAAGAGAGTTTTGATCAATTTATATGTGACAACCAGATTTTGTCATTAAAAAAAGAAGAAAAGAAGTGTTTTTATCAGAGTGCACATCGAATACGTGGATTTTGTTTGTAAGGGAAAAACTTATTTTTATCACAGTTTGCAGCGCAAGCATGATTTTTAATTTGAAGGAAAACTATGTATATTTTTGAACGGCAAAAGTACCTAGCGATATTGTGATAACTTAGCAACCCTTATTAAGCGGATTGAGTTAGACAAATTTAGAAAAATGAATAGTCTGTCACATAATAAAACAAATGTATAACCGGTCATAGTTCAGAAGAAAATGAAGATCAAATTTAGATATGAACGCAATCTGTCATGCATACAAAAAGCACACTGAGTCGATCTAGCACTAAGCAACATCCCAACTAGAAGAAAAAAAAAAAGGGTCTAAGACTTTCCAAATAAATGACAATTACTATCCACAAATACCAATATTAAATAAAGAAAACAAGCAGGTACCTCCAAAGGATCTGAGGCTACGAGAACTTCACCGGGAACCTTCTCTACATGATTAGATACCCCCCTGCTAGAGTAATTATGTGGAGTCTGGGCACGGGCCCTCCTTTCGCTAACACCATAACCATCGCTATGACTTTCCTCAAAAATTTGTGAAGCAGCTCCCTAGCAAATCTAGTCACAAGAGAGAATTTCTCCAATACTTGAATTGAAAGATCTCGAGCAGGATCCTGAACCTTTTTCCTCTGCCTCCCATTGCTCTGAACATGACTGGCACTTCCAACAAAGGAAGCTCCATCTGTCCGCTCTTGATTTGCAATTGAAAGGGACTCACCAACGAGGGACGAAGATAACCCCCTTGCCACACCAACAGCCCAAGACAACTCCAAAGAGGTGAGAGTTCTCTTCCCAGCAACAAAACAAAACCAAGAAAACATTCAAGGGAATCCACCCGCACACCAAGGAAAAAGAAAAGGCACACTTCAAATATTTGAGTGCAAGCATAATAAATCAAAGCAATATATTCATTTTTAAAAAGGCTTGAGGAATTAAAAAAAAAAAAAAAAAACATTACTCAAGGGCTAAAAAAGCACTAACAGCATAGTACAAACTTAGGCTGGCCACCTTTTTCCATAAACCAAAAACGAAGGCAGAATGCATGCTGAGGAGAAAGATATAATGCTTTTGTAATTTTAACATCAGTAAGAGAGCTCAATTTCCGCATATTAAAGAGGAAAGAATGATCTTCAGTCCTTGAACGTCAATGGGAATGTTGTATCTCTCACGCCCCAAATCCGGGAGCATGACCGGTCGTGAACCAGGAAATAATTCTTGGAACACGAAGCCAATACAATAAAAATAAAAATAATAATTTTACACAACCCAAATAAATCAAATTGAATCCTGCATTATAAAATTAAATTGGAGACCAAAATCAACATTTTTGTAGCCAATGAACAATATCTCAAATTCTCCATACTCCAAATTTATTAACAAAATTTAAATAAACAAAAGTGCAGAAGCTATTTAACATGACTAAAAGAAATAAAAATGCAAATGCCCTAGAGGTCCAAACAGTGGGTCCTGACACCATCTCAGAGTGCACTATGATGCTCCCCGAACTAACCTGAAAAGAATATGGAATAAATCCGTCAGCTCACAGCTCAATGAGTAGTTAAGCATGCTATGGGTTAGAACACAATGTGGCATACATATCAAAGAATGATAGTGAGAGCTCCAAAGAAATGGTTTCAAATAACAAAGGTCGGTGGCTCAACAAGTGGTTTCAAGGATATGAATTTCTGATTAACGAATAACAAGGACAATAATTGATTCACAAAAATATGCATTTACACCAACCATTTTGTCCAAAAATACCAGAACAACGAACAACAATAGATAGAGTCTCAACCAAATTATGTGGGAACCATAATAATAATAACCATCGCCAAATGCTAATTATTTTCTCAAGGCTTAGCCCGTTGGATCTAATACCGTACATAGAGTCACCTTAGGATGGCGCCTGAGTCTTTTCCCTAAGCCGATCCGGAGTAAGGTCACGGGGTATTTCACAAGTCTTTTCCCTATCCGTTGAGCACTAGAGTCACAGGGTATTTCACAAGTCTTTTCCCTAGTGGCCAAAGTCACCACAGGATGGCGCCGGGGTCTTTTCCTTGGACTTTCACAAATATAATACATGGTCCCAACACAAGAGAACCGTGGAATCAACGAACAGACAATATGAAAATAAAAATCAACCAATCAACTGCAAATATTTCAATTAATCTAGTATGCCAAAAGGTACGTCAATCATCAATACGAATAAGATAACGATTATCCATCACAACGAATAAAATAATCGGTCAAGAATCGATAGGCTCAAAACGAATCCAAATGAAGGGATCACATGATTAACTACTCACTTGGGGTCCAAAAGAATGTAACTCGAACACTTAAAACAAGCTAACCTGAACAAAATAGAACATGTAATCACTAATTATTTCAAGCATAGAATTATCCCTAGCAATATAGAACTACCCTAAAATGGGAGTAAACCTAAAACCAAAACTATTTTAAGTCGTGAAATTCAAACCAAATTGGTATATATGCAAATTCCAATTAACTAACTCCCACATACACATGAAATCACTATCCTCCAAAAAACAATTGACACAATATAACAATTCCTAATGGAGTAAACACTTGCTGCCTTGATCATATTCGAGAATACTAATTCTCCACCCATGTGCACCCTTGTATCATTAAAACCCACGTACACTACCATGGTGATGCAATCGAGGCCACAAATCAACTTCTTCATTTTACCCAATCATTTTGTTAACCTCCTATCCACACCATCCTTCACAAACACACACCGCTGCACTCAAAGGCACACTACCATCTCTTTCTTTCATCCCACCCCGACATGTACACAGCCGTACGGTCATGATTGCTATAAGAAAGATCAAGAGAAAAGGAAACAAGAAGGGGAATAATATTACCTCAAAGGAAAATAATGTCGAGCACCTCTTAAACTTTTTGGCTGCTCTCTCTCTCTCTCTCTCTGATCTCTTATGCCTGCTGCCCTTCTTAAGCCGCAACCTATGGCTCTAAAATATAAACCCTAGAGCTCTCAACTTGTAACAAAAATAAACCCCACTCTTCTATTCTTTATATCTAAATATCTCTATTGCTAGGAATTCATAATTTAGGCCCAACTTATAATTGCAACAAAAGCCTAACCCACACCTAAATGATAGTCAGCCCTATACTAAAATTAAGCTGTCCATTATATATACACCCGTGTAACAATGTTCAATTTAACTTAACTATATTTATAAAAACAAAATATAAGTTATTTGATTTTTTTTAAGAACACCAAAAATAAATATAGTATATAATACTTTGTAATTTATTTATTAGAAAGAAGTTTGAAACTGGAAAATGGAAGAATTTATTTAGTTATAATTTTTTTTAAATGAAAAAGTCAGGATGTCACAGTATCAACGGAGCATACCACTAGAAGAAATGACCCTCCGGTAATTGCAAAGTAGATTCCAGTGTTTAGTAAGTCAAACAATCAATAAACAGTAAACTACATTTTTGGGTTAGCCAACATTTTATGGCAGAAACTAAGGCGATTGTCCCAAGGCTGCAGTAATTTTGAGTTTATTCATGTCTACCACAACGGTTGTGGTCCCTCTGGAAGTGTTCCACACTGCTCTAAATCCATAGATCAATCCAGTAAACACCTTCTTGTGGATATTTAGTCAAGCACAGTCGGATTAAAAATTACATTTAAAGTTACCTCAATTGCATATCCAGTTTCCACCATAACTTCAGTTGTAAACATAAAATGCCTTTAGTTACATAAGGACGCATAATATCAAGTACGTGGCTAGTGACAAAGTAACCTCAAAAGGCATAACAGCCTCCGACAATGCAATGGAAGGTTGGGGGTGAAAGCTCCAAAATATTTAGGACATGCATCACGGTTATGCATGTCTACTTTGAAGACAACTATAATATTGAGGTACAATACATAGGTGCAGTGCTGTTCAATTTTGGAAGGATTTATTGAATGTAGCACTGGCCAAAACACTTTATATAGGAGCAAGAACAACTCAATATGACGCACACCTGCAGACGATCTTGAATGTCATTCACAAGAAACACATTTGCATCTTCTACCAACCTGAAAACATATATCACTATGGTAAATATATACTAAATGACTGATCTAGAGAATTTGAAAGAGAGTGTGCAACACCAAAAAAGCTCCAAAAGGAAGTCAATGTAGCAATCAAATGAAATATTCTGCCATATTTATGTCAAAGGAAGGAGGAACTCATGAAATACTAAAGAAATTTTTTTCTCCTTTTCGTTTTTTTTTTTTTTGGATAAGTAAGCTTGAAATTAAAAAAGGCTAAATGAATGTACAGCCTACAAGGGGCATACCCCAAGGAGGACAAAGAAAAAAAAGAAAAAGAAAAGAAAATTGGATGAAATAAAGGGGTGGTCACTAGGACTACATGAGGAAAACGTAGGCGAATTACAAGATAAGCCAAAATACAACTACGGCAATACCAATGGAACATTAAAATTCAATAACTAACTACTGGACCCAGCAGTAGTAGTAGAAAAAGAGTTGAGAGCATCCTAGATACAACAACAATCAAGAGTAACAACAATAGCAACAATAGAAGCGGATTGCAACAACCCTTGCAACCCGAATAATATCAAGAGTAGACAACATGTGTGAGCATTCAGTACAACAGCCCTTGTACTAAATATATAGATAAAAACAATAGGTTGCAACAGCCCTTGCAACCCAAATGATATCAACATGCATTGAAACGTGAGAGGTACATAAAACAAACAGCATAATAACCGTGTGGAGGCAGAACAGCAATCCAATTGATATAGCAACACTGCTCACTGCTGCAGTAAATCAGACCACGATGGACAATGAGTGAGTAGTAATTGACCCCTCCATGGAACCTTTAGTGTTTAGATTTTGAGGAAGACCGTTGCTGGGCAAGTTTTCTAGCCTTCTTTTGTAGCTTTTTTTTATCTTTCGGATGTTGGAACATCACTTGAATAGCACTCAAAGGGATTTATGACTGGAGAGAAGGGACTTTCATAGTCAGTATCATCTTCAAAGTTGGTATCTTTGATGTCCTCAAAAAAGGGGTTCTTGTCTAGAGGAATATCATTATCCAGTAAATGAGTATCTATCTCTTGGTTCTCTTCATCAGGAGGAGTGACCTCCTCCAACACATGAAAAGAATTGGTGTGAAGCTCATTCAACATAGAAGATACCATTTTGGATTGTGGTTCACATTTTGTAGGAAGAAATGGAGTAACAATTTGAGTATCAAAGTCTGTTGGGACATGATTTGGGGGAGCAGGAGCACTTAGCACCATAGCTAGAGGTGGGGTTGAGTACTTATGCTAGGGAACTTGGGTTGCGGTCTTGTTAGTAGAAGTTGGGGTGGATCTAGAGGGGGTCACTGAGACTGAATGATAGGGTAATATGGGAGGCTTGGGGGCATTCTGAATAGTATTTAGGGGGGTTTAGGGGGTTTCAAAGATTGATTAGGATATGGAACAAACTTGTTTCCAGTGGTTGAGATATCGTTTGAAAGCTTCTCTTTACCTTCTATTAACTCACCAGGAGGAGGTTTAGAGTCAACTTTTGGTTGGCAAGTATGACCAAACACATTACAAACTTGGCAACTCGAAGGTAACCATTGATATTCAATCCCAACCGTGACTGATTCAATTTTGACTGCAATAGTAATATCATTTGGGAGTTCATCTGCTGCATCTACTTCAATGCAAATACGAGCAAAATCCAAACGTTTTTTCTTGGTTGTGGCCTCATCCACATGAATAGGTTTCCCTATGGTACTGGCAATCTTGCTAAAGCCCACTCTAGTCTAGAATTCGAATGGAAGTCGATGAAATTTGACCCATACTGGAATCGTAGGTGGGTGGTTTGTGGTGGGAACTAGCATTCTCTTCCACTCCTTGAGGACCAGATACCTTCGAGAGAAAAAGTAGGGTCCACCTTCTAAAACCTTCAATTTGGACTCCTCATCTTAGAATTCAAATAAATAACATGAGCCAACTTGTTTCACAGTAAATTTACCATGATCCCTCCAAACTGTATGGGCTGTAGATCTGAGCAGCAGTAAGGGCATCTTCCCATCAAGGAAGTGACCTAATAAGCTGTGTTTCCATGCACCATCGTCCAGCTGGGTCTCATCAAACTCCACAGAAGCATCTTTGCCCTTTTGAAGCTTTGGGAAATGGTGGAGTTTCAGGGAGTTAGAGGGAGCGGAGCTTGAGCAGTAAACAGGGAAGCCCATTTGTTGGGTTTGCCCTGATTTTGAACAAAATGGGGTTGGGTGTTAGGGTTATTGTAGGGAATAGGGTGAGTATGTACCTCCTCGTGGGTAACTTCTGTAGTAGTAAGAGTTAGATTTTGGGACGAGATTTTTTCAGTGGAGATGGAGGAAACCTCTAGCGAACGATAAAGGGGAAGAGTTGTACCTGGATTGAGTTCCCGCAAGCAGATTGAGATGTTCTTTCTCAAGCTCCAAACCTGCGGATTGATTGAGACTCGCTTGCTTCCTCCTTACCCATAGGAATTCAAAGCATTGGATCTGGTAACTGCCAAAGATGAGTTAGGGTTAACCAATTGAGAGAGGTTAGGGAAGACATCTGGGTTTTGCAAATCGGGAGGATTAGAAGGTATGAAGTTGGTGGTTGGTTGAAGTACCCTAGCATTTGTCTGTTGAGGATAGACGATTGTTTTAGCTCCGAAACCAGAAGCAATAGAGATTGACCCGTCGGACATATGGATTCCATCTTCCCCAAAGGTAGAGATTTGAACAGTGTCTTCTAGAGGGGTATCTCGCACGTTGGGACACAGACCTGAGTGTGTTGGGCTTGAGACCCCCAACTTTGGGGTTTGCACCGAAGTGGCTATGGTTGCCATCGAGACTTCTTTGTTTACTGTTGATCACTCCTGAAATCGCCATTCCTAGAGAGGAGGAG
Organism: Vaccinium macrocarpon; assembly: GCA_022606695.1. Lineage (NCBI taxonomy): Eukaryota > Viridiplantae > Streptophyta > Magnoliopsida > Ericales > Ericaceae > Vaccinium > Vaccinium macrocarpon. The sequence continues at coordinate 23,165,473 of CM040180.1, read as the reverse complement.
GAGCATTTTGTTCTCCTCTTTTAAGATTTCTTTGCTTACAGTGAGATTTCCAACATTTCTCCTCTTCGTTTTGTTTGCCTCCCCAGATGGTTCTGATAAGGCATGATAAAATGGAGGCAACATACTCATAAGTCTTGGATCATCGATAAAGTCAACCCCTTCTGTATTTTTACCCAGAAGCCTTGTCCCTAGGAATCACTCCCTTGGTGACCTCTGGCCTACTTCTATGGACTACACATTGCAGCTAGTAGTTTCATTTACCCTGCTAAGAACCATGTCTTTTGAACAAAGTAATAGTTAGGATACTCAAATTTGATGGGTTATAGTTTCCCACTAATAGGAAAACACCATTTTTATTTCTTTTTATAATGTTCTCAATAGTCTCTTCAAATGGTAGGAACCACTAATTTTTCCGCATGTGGCAATTCGTCTCAACTTTTTTCGGCCACATATATTTTTGCTTCAACCTTTGAAACTCCAAAGTGCTGTTGAGGATTTGGAGGGCGACTGTTAGCAAAACAAACTCGGGATGCCCATCCTTGCAGCTCTTTGCTTGTGTCGTCCTTATGAACAAAAACTTCAATAAAACATAACGAATCTTTCTGCACTCCTGTCATTGTCGCAATTGCTTCTAGAATACCAAATGGTTCCTAGTTTGAGAAAGCTCAAGTTCAGTAAACCAAACCACAACCCGGAGCACCAAGAAGGTTAATTGTTTTTCTCGGGCATTTAATAGATACTACCTAGATGGGATAGGTTGATCATAGATCAACATAAGCCCATGCTGTCAAAAAGGCTCCAGAACGCTCTTCCATTACTTATTGACCCTGTTCAATCAGGTTTTGTGAAGGGTAGACGAATTGCTGACAATATATTTCTTACGCAAGAACTAATGAGAGGGTATCATAAATCCTCTCCCTCAACCAGATGTGCACTGAAAGTTGATATAATGAAAGCCTATGACAATGTTAGGTGGGATCTTCTATGGGACATTCTTAAGTCCATGAATTTTCACCCTAAAATGATAAAGTGGATACAATCATGTGTAACCACAACTAATTACTCATTGAGTATTAATGGTGAGCCAACTGGGTACATTAAAGGTAGAAAGGGCCTTAGGCAAGGGGATCCCCTGTCCTCCCATCTTTTTGTCATTGTCATGGAGGTGTTGACTAGTATCTTGAGGGAGAAAGCCACTCTCCCCGACTTCCATTTTCATTGGAGGTGTAGCAAGACTAAGCTCATTAATCTCTGCTTTGCTGACGATCTTATGATCTTTAGTAAAGGGGATTTGGATTCTGTTAAACATATACAAGCTTCCCTCCTGGAGTTTGAGGCCCTCTCTGGACTTTCTCCTAGCCCTGGGAAGAGTAGTGCCTTCTTTTCTGGAGTTGATCACTCCACTAGAGAAGGCATCCTCGCTATTCTTGGCTTTAAGGAAGGTTTTTTTCCTGTCAAGTATCTCGACGTGCCTCTCCTTTCCACCAAGCTCAAGCAGCAAGACTGCAAAGACATGGTCGCAAGAATAACTTCTAGGACAAAGTCCTGGACTAATAGGGACTTAACTTACACTGGGAGAGTCCAATTAATAAAGAATGTTCTTTTCTCCATGCAGACATATTGGTCCTCTACATTTATCTTGCCCAAGAAAGTCATAAAAGATGTTGAAGCTATTCTTCGGTCCTTCCTTTGGTCTGGTCCAGATCTTAAAAAATCTAGGGCCAAAGTGTCTTAGGAACACTTGTGTTCTCCCAAACAGGAGGGTGGACTTGGCTTCAAAGCCTTCCAGGTTTGGAATAAGGCTGCTATTGCAAAGCACATATGGTTTCTAATCTCAGGTGGTGAGCAGTCTATGTGGTGCCAATGGGTCAAGTCATATTTTCTCAAGGGCAAAAGCTTGTGGGAGGTTAAAATGCCAAGTAACCCCTCTTGGGTTTGGAGGAAGATCCTCAACCTTAGATCAATTGTGCACCATCACATTAAAGTGTCCATAGGCAATGGAAAGTCTACATCCCTATGGTATGACAATTGGACTAACTTAGGTCCTCTTGCCAATAGGTATGGCTCTAGGGTGATGTATGACTCTGGACTACCTAAGGATACTACTGTGTCTGCTATCATCAGAGATACATCATGGGCATTCCCCATTACTCAAACATTAGAACTCAATGAGATTAGGTCCAGTATTCAATCTCTTCCTGGCCCAATTAGAGATTCGGAGGATCAACATATTTGGATGCTGAATTCCAGTGGGAAATTCACTATATCCTCACTATGGAACCACCTTAGAACTTCATTCCCTAAAGTTTATTGGAGTAAATGCATTTGGTTCCCTGGGCATATACCTAAGTGCAGCTTCATTACCTGGGTTGCAATTCAACATAGACTATATACTGAGGACAGACTTGTCTTGTTTGGTACTAAGACAGTCTCTTGTTGCTCATTCTGCTCGGGGAGTGAAAGTCATGACCATCTCTTCTTTAATTGTCCCTTTTCAACACAAGTAGGGAATCAAACTCAGGCCTTCCTTGAGTTAAAGTGGTCGTCTAGATCTTGGGATAGTTGGGTCGCTCATATCTCAACAATCAAAGGCAAGAATTTGAAATCTCTAATTATCAAATTGGCTTTCATAACCACCATTTATCACATATGGATAGAGAGAAATGCGCGTAAGTTTCAAAACATAGCATGTCCAATCACAGCCGTGGTGTACAAGATACACTCAATGGTTAGGACCAGATTGTTGACTCTAGCAAAGCTTCCATCTGATCATCACTCACAAAGGCTCCTAACCATTTGGGGTATCTCTTAAGTAATGTGGTTATAGGTGTCTTTGCTACTGACAATTGTTTTGTAGATGCATTCAGATCAGGCTAGAGAAATTGTAACATTCAGATTTTCAGCAAGCAAGGGTCACTAGCTATTACTACTCATAGTATCAGGTGAATTATCTTAAACCTTTTGACTGTTGGTTTGGAGACTGAAGCCTGTACTTGCAAGCCTAACCCTTGCAGTGTGGATGGTTTTTATGAGTTGTGTGAGCCACTAAATAGAGAGCCTAAGTGAGTGAGTGCTTGTGCCCCTGATTTCTTTGTGAGAGGAGGTAATAGTAAGAGGGGGCGAATGGTGAGATTTAGCTGAGGGTGTTTGGTCCCTTAGAGAGTGATAGAAGTGTGAGGTTTCGAGGAAGGGGAAGGGCGAGCCTCTAAATTCTCTAGGTAGATACTCTGCATAGACTTTACAGCATTGCTTTCTGAGCATTACGAAACTAGCATCCAGCTTGTCATATATATTTGCGGATTTGATTGCTGATCCTTGTTTTGTGTTATGCATTTGTATAGGTAGGCAGTTGTAGCTCAATTTCTTAGTGATGGGCTATGCTAGGCCTTTCAATGTGTGCATTCCAGCTACTGTTATTATGTTGTGTGCTTACTAGTAGCGATATACTCTGTCGTTATTATGTTGTAAGTTCCATCCAGGACCGCATTTAGTGTGGTATGCTTTTAATAGTTCAATGTCCAGATTTAGTCATTGTAGGTTACTGTTCAGTAGTTCAATCTACAGCAGGTTTTGTCTAGAACCTAATCTGCAGTTCTCAAGTTTTGGTGCTGTAATTTTGCTTATCGGGGGCTGTCCCCTCGAATATAGAACTCCTTGGGGGGGGGAAGTCCTCCCAATTAGGTAGTATAATTTGCAGATGGTATTCTCTATTGTTCAAGGCTCACGGTTTACTGCTCCTTACTGCATCTGACTGTTGCTCGGTATTGCACACCAACTCTGCTACTACATTAATGCCATCACCAGGAAGTTACAATATTTTTTGCCGACTGCTGCTTGCTGCTGCAAGCTATGTTTCTTCTATAGTTGCACCTGCTCATACCATTTTGTTAATGATGCTATTGCATTCGGCTGCAGTCAGTTTTGATTGAACATTAGTCATGCTTAGTGGTATTTTTGTATGGACAGCTAAATGCTCAATCCTGTTGTGTTGGACTGACTTCCTGGGCAGTCATCTGTTATTTCTGGGTTTGTCAAAAAACAAGCGAAATGCTGCCAAAATTTTCTTAGAATATTGACCTATCAGTGGAGGTTGTCCCTGAGCATCTAGACCTTTTGTTAGTACTTTTCCATTTAGCCTCCTTGGCTTCCCAATCCCACAGTAGCCCTTTAGCCTTCCTAATTTTTCCTTTTTATTTTCTTTTCTTTGTCCTCCTGGGGTATGCCCCTTGTAGGCTGTATATTCGCTTAGCCCCGTTTTATTTCAAGCTTGGTTTACAAAAAAAAAAAAAAAACTTAAGAGTCCGAAATTATTGAAAAACTTGTAATACTATTCCAACACCTGGAGTACTAATTTTCCTTTTCTTTTGGGTCTCTACAACAACTGTTGGGGTATTACTTTAAGAATCATATAGCGTTTGCATATGTTCTTCATCTACGGGAACTAGTGATCCAGAATCTGAAACATGTTTTTAATGTTTCCCAAAAAGGGGGGTTTTTTTTTTCTACCGAAAAAAGGGGTTTTTGAAACCACGGATCCTGCAATTACTGCAGTGTCTCCACTTTAGCATTTCCTGTTAATGAGCTTGTCTTAATTATTGTTGATCGGAAAAAGAAAAAAAAACTTGTCTTAATTATATGAAGAATGCATTTACTCTATACAAAACATGGAAAAAGAAAAGATACAGGAAAGAGAGATCATCAAGGGGTAGTACTTGATCCATCTGCTTTGAAGAACAACAAATGGGCTCCAAATCTATCTTAACATCAAATTTAAGAGGTCTTAAGCACCAATTAACCCATTATATTACTGATCAAAGCCTTTTCAATGACAGATTGGAGATAGGAAACATAAATAAAACAATAAATTTAAATTTAAATCCTTGTAGCCTTCTTTTTAATAAGAAATGGTTGGGGGAGTCGAATATTGGGTCAGACAAATCAGATCAATCAACTTGACCAACTTCTCATCCTATAGAAGGCCTAATTTTATTTTTTTTTATAGATAAACCAGCTTTAAAATAAAAGGGGCTAAACGAATATACAGCCTACAAGGGGCATACCCCAGGGAGGACAAAAGGAAAAGAAAAAAAAAAGGAAAAGAAAATAAAGTGGTTGGGTTTGGGAGGCCAAACGGCTACAGTGGGAGTAGACATTACAGTTACATCTGGGAAATAGACCATGGTTTGGAAATTCTACTACAACAAATAACTACTAAATAACTTTTAGGAAAAATTAGGCCTAATTTCTGCTACTACAGCAAAGTTTTGCAAGCAGACCTTCTGGTTATGTCCATGGTGGTCAATCATCTTATGTTAAGCAATGCTTGTGTCAGATAATGCGCTACATAACATGTCGAAGGGCTGTACATCAAGGTTTTGTGCAAGGATTTTGTGAAGGAGAAATAAAATGAAAGGTACTATATTCCATAATTTGAATTTCGTTGGCCTTGCCTTTTTTTTCCATCTTAACAGAACCCTCTAATCTGAGAAAGAAATGTGGTCACTAGAGATGCTTGCTAGAATGTACAAGATATAGTCGGCTAGTCACTCTTTTCAATGCACACAAAGAACCTAGCAATCTTGTTATAATGGATTTAGTTGTTGTGGCATTTCCTAGAATTTAGTTGATATCTCTTGTACCAAAAATGATTGGGGAAAACCACATTCCTTTTATTCTTGGAAGGCACAAAAAACAGTGAAAAGGAAATAAGCAGCAATGTCGCATTTCTTTGCTTACCTGAACGTCCTTGAAAAGCATGTTGCCTCTAAGAGGTTCATTATTCTCTTGTTTCAGACCAATGCCAGGAGGGACAAATATTCTACGGTAATTCTCATAAGCAAGTCTGTTCTTCTTCAACTTCTTGGCCAAAGCAGTTGAGAAGTCTGCCATGAAAACCCAACCCAGTGAAGGTCCATTACCAATAGTAACGCGATTGGGCTGCACTATCACATATTTCAGCAAAGAATACCCAACCAAGATGTAATCATAGATGATGGGCCCACAAATACATATGCATCGGTGGGACCTCATTTGCGATAGGCTGGTGCTCACAAAGACCCCAAGATGTCCCATTTAAGTGCGGATGGTGCTCTGGTTGCCACAAGGATAGGTTTCACAGCCTTGTTTAGAAACTCGGCCATCGCTTCTGCTGCAACCTCCAGTTCTAATTTGTTGATCAGCCTGCATAAAATATGAGAACTGGGTAGTTTTGAAGTTGAGAGAGGAAATAAACATCAAAAGACGATGTCAAGCTCAATGACATGGAAAGACTATTGATCAAATACTAAGGCAGCACTAAAAAGAGGGCGTGGGCAATAGATCAACCGCAAAAGGCATTCTCAATTAGAATGAACACATGAGAAAGCACCTCAATGCATTCATGTAAGTGAAAGTTAGATTCCTTCTTTCATACCTGATCGTAACACTTACCAAAAAGATCTGACCCTATTATATGAAAAAAACAATCCCCATACAAATTCAAGTAGTTCAAAAAAAGAGTTATTCCATTCTTTTTCTTTTTCCTTTTTTGCTCAGTAACTCCATTCATACTTGATCTCAAAAAAGAAAAAAAGAAAAAAGGTGAAGGCGTGTGTTCTCTTCAATGAACACATGAGAAAGCCCCCAATACCTTCTTTAGGAAACAGATAAAATTACTGTTTCATTCTTGATCTCAAAACATGCGGGGAGAAAAAAGAAAGAAGACTAAAACATACGCATTTTGTTTACAGGCTAATATTAGCAAATCAGGTTAATATTTGACTTATTCTCTAGTCAAATTCCCAGCGAAACTAGGGCTCCTGCAGCAGCCAACCATGAGAGTATTCACTCTGTAGAATCGCAGTATATGTCTCTTTGCCTCTGAATCAAGAATATACCACACACAAACATGATGTGTTTTAGGACTCATAGAAGTACACATTAACCATAATTTGGCTTTCAATATGTAGCTACATCTATTTAAAGCATCTACCACACAATCACTAGTATCGAGTTTTCAACTCTAATTTCCTAATGTGATAATCAAACAGAATTTTTGTTAATTCTTAGTAAGTAGAAGTAGTTTTTTTAACTTCCATTCCCAGATATTGGGTGCGTACTTTAAAGAATTCACACTGGGAAGTTTGTCTTCGTATTGTGAAATACCTTAAGGCTCATCCTGGACATGGTTTGTTTTATCAGTCTAATGGTCATTTGCATATTGAAGCCTTTACCGACACTGATTGGGCAGGATCACCATCTGATAGACGATCCACTACTGGGTACTGTACTTTTGTTGGAGGCAATTTAGTCACATGGAAAAGCAAAAAACAAACAGTGGTCGCAAGGTCCAGCGCAGAAGCAGAGTATCGGGCCATGGCGCACACATCTTGTGAGATTGTGTGGTTGAGAGCTTTACTCAAAGAGTTAGGTTTTGATGTGGAGTTACATGTTCCTATGTATTGTGATAATCAAGCGGTGATTCATATTGCTTCGAATCCAATATTCCATGAGAGAACTAAACATATTGAAGTTGATTGTCACATTGATCGTGAGAAGATAGATGGTGGTGTGTTGTCTACTCCATTTGTTCCTACAGGAGCTCAGTTGGCTGATATCTTCACCAAACCATTGTTTAAACCGCGTTTAGAGTTTTTATTTAACAAGCTGGGATTTTGTGATATTTATTCTCTAGCTTGAGGGGGAGCGTTAGAATAGCTTTTGTCCCACATGGCCTAGCTACATATTGTATTCTTCTCTCTCATAATATAAATAAAGTCTTCTGTGTTTGGGTTCATTAACACCCTTACACTTCTCTCTCTCTCTCTCTCTCTCTCTCTCTCTCTCTCTCTCTCTCTCTCTCTCTCTCTCTCTCTCTTTCCTAAATAACAGGGTTTGACACAGAGATCAAAACCCTTCATTATATATTTCTCTACTCACTCTGATGATCTACGCCCTTTTCCCTAATCCCAGTTCCCCTATCACAATCGTAGACATGAAGAATACATGAATAGACACAAAGCAAACCTAAAATGCACACTAAAAATTTAGAAGACCAAAGGAATTTCTTGTGAACTCAAATTTTCTTAGTTAATCAATCCTCCAACTATGCCTTTTTACAGTAAAAGATATTTGTATATTAAACAACGGTTGATTACTTTTTATATTAGAACTGCCATGAAGCATACGACCAAGGGATGTGGCTGTTCTGTTTCCTTTTATTATCCAGCATGGTCACCAGGAATTCCAATGAGGATCTGGAGAATTCCAACCTTTAGAAGATCGCACCAAGGTCTTCCAGGATTAGGTAGTTTTTCATCCCTAATATTCCCTTTGAAAAATATCTCATGGAAAGACAACTAAAACTAATATGAAAATTACATGACCAGATTCACCCTTTTTTGATTTCAGAGTACTTTTATGGGTTGCACTCGACAAAGCAATCTAGCTAACGTACATACACCACCCCCAGAAAACAAAACCCCAAAACATGCACGCACAACCTCAATATGCACCGTACCGAATTCAAAACACGAGGTACATGGTAAATGTAAGAAATTCCTCTAACTGTAGATCTAAAGATAGAAATAGCATTAAGTAAAAAGTTGAGCTTACCTGCACCAACAGAAGAACAAGAACATCAAAAGAGGATCTTGCGAACACCACCAAAATGCAACATCAACCAGAAGGAATGAGACTTAACTCCCATCCGCATTTACTCAATCTCGAAAGAATACATAGCAGATACATCCCATCCGAATTCATTAGAGGCATAAAAATCTCTCTTCAACGTGGCGGAAAAGAGAAACAAAGGAAAGACAATGTAAGGGATTAAGGTGATCTCCAACCTTTAATGGCAAATCCAACACTCACCTACAAAATCACAACCTCCCCACATATGTCCATTCTAGAAGAACAATGAAATTAAAAAATACTATTGAATATATCTTTTTTCAGTTCATATCAGCCACGCAAACTTAAAAATACCCACATGAAAGATATTCGACTAAAAATTTTAAAATACATACGAAATAGACATAGGAAAAAGATCAAAGTCATAGTTTGGGACTCACCTACTACAATTGCAGTCCGCACCGGTGAACTGGATTTGGTCGGAATACCCTATTGTGGAGAGAAGGGGAAAAACAAAACATACTTTAGGGTATCAAAAGCATTGTTGGAGATAGGTTATGGTTCAAAAAAGAAACCGTAGTTTAAGGTTTGAAAAATGAAAACATAGAAATTGTGACTAGATAAGCCCCCAAAAGTGTTAATCATGGGGCTTATCTCACTTCTTTTCGATCACGCACACACATATTACATTCCTTTTTACATTTGATTTTTGCGCGAGGGTGTTTTTGCAAGTTTCAGGTAAAAGGCGAGAATAGGATGTGCCTTAAGGTCAAGGTTGAACCAAGGGATGTTCGAGCACCCTAGGCCACACAACATACCACCACCGAGTCCCGAGAGTCAAGGAATGAAGCATTGAACAAGACTCAGGAAGCCTAGAAGTCACGATTACAAGCCGAGAAGGTCAAGGGATCAAGGCAGAAAAATCTCAGATTTTTGCCCTTTCAACCAGTTGAAGCTTTTTGCTCAACTGGTTGAAGCGGAACAGAAAGATTTTCAACCGGTTGACACATTTTGCTAAACCGGTTGAAGCTTCAATTTTCTGCAAATTTTTTCCCTATCAAGAAATATCTTGTTGCATTTTTTTAATATCTTGGCACGACTTTTGGGGCCTTTATAAGGCCTTCAACCTCAGAACTTTAGGGTTAGACTTAATTTTCACCTTCTCTCTCTACCTCCATTAATGCTCACCTAGTTTCTCTACCTTCTCTCTACATTTTCAAGCCTTTACACTTTGTTGCAAGGTAAACCATCTTTATTAATGTTGTAGTACTTGTCGAGACCTTTATATAAATCTAGTTTATTTTCGTTTTTGTTGGTTAATTTGTTTTCTCGTTCCTCTAGCTAATTCCTTTAAAATCTCTAGTTTTTCATTAAAGTTGTTGATTTTCTCAAGTACTAATGTTGTAGGTAGATACAAAATCTTCACTAAATATTAGTTTATAAAGTCATATGTCATGATTTTCATTTCCTTTGCAAAATTAGTTATGTTTTACGTAGTTATGATTGAGTAGTCGTTATAGGCTCGGTCATGGGGTGCTAATCACCCCATGACTTAGGTTGATTCACTCTTCTCACCATATTGCGAACTTTGCATGTTAATCAAAGAGTTAGAATTAATTTTATGTATCAAAATTTGGATTAGTTAATCCCGTTGATCACACGTAGCCAAGGGCTAGACCATTTGGCACGTGTGATGCTTCGGGCTATGTCAATCAAAATGTTTATATAAATGGCACAAAAATCCTATTCTTTGAGAAACACCATTTCCAGTTAAATGAGTTTTAAGTACCAAACCTTCCGTTCGGGGTCGTGTAACGACGCCCCGAGCCGGTTATTTTAGAGGAGAATGAATCGGCCTAAGGCATGGGTGTTTTGAACTCCTTGACTTAGCCTTGTGTTTAATCAGTCTTTTTAATCACGCGTCTTTAACGAAGTTAAGTGAAATCCACCCCCTAAACTACAAAAGCCAAGTTTGCCGCTTTAAGGCTAAAACCCTCACTTGCGAATCAATTTGCACGTTCAGCACATTAGGTCCCTGTGGACTCGACCCAGACTTCCGGTTACTATGCCGCGAGTCACCTGAACCCTACGCTTGGGGTAATCACATTGATACACAATCCAAGGACGCAAGCATTACTGGATGAGAGAACGACGAACTCACTTGGTTCGATAACCTAAAAATCAGTCTAAGGAGCATTAGTGCATCGCTCGAATGGAGGCCACTCAGAGAGAGAGAGAGAGAGAGAGAGAGAGAGAGAGAGAGAGAGAGAGAGAGAGAGAGAGAGAGAGAGAGAGAGAGAGAGAGGGAAGCAGTGTATGAGAGGAGGGAGCGAAAGAGATATTTACCCATAATAAACCAAAGGCCACGCTGTCTTCTGCTTTTGAGAGAGAACCCTCGACAAGCCCGTCCGCAAATGAAGTCCACTTGTGCGAAACAAAAGACAATTCTGACCCTCCCATTTACACTTGAAGGTGGAAACTGAGAGGGTCCAATTGGATTTCGCGTTTGAGCATCTGGACTACCACATTGAATGGATTGCTTACAAGTCTAGGCCAGAGTCCTTGGGCCTCTGGGCTAGAGCCTTTTGGTAGCATTAGTTACATAGAGCCACATCAGTCACATAGAGCCCATACCAGTTCTATTTGCTCACAGTTTGATTATCATTGTTTTGCGTGTTTCTCCTCCCTCTTTTCAAGATGGACTAGAAACACCTAGTTATCTAGTTATGTAGTTTATGTCTAGTCTGTGTACACATTTATTATCCCTCCCCAATGTCGCCAAGTTTGCCATCCCTATTGTTTTCTTTTCTTTTCTTTTGTTGTTTTCTTTTTGTCCTCCTGGGGTATGCCACTTGTAAGCTGTATATCCGTTTAGCCACTTTTTATTTTCAAGTTTATTTACCACAAAAAAAAAAACCATGCCAACGTTGGGAGGACGGTGGAATCACACACAACGTTCTTAGTCTTTCTAGGTTTTTGGATATCCTCGATCTAGAAGTTCTAGGCTGGAGGTTTTTGCATCACAAATTAGCTGTTCCATCGGCACACATTCTCTAAATGGACCCTGAGAGTGCAATTAAACCACCTCCATGTTTTTTTTCCTTATTTAGGCTTAGGTTCTTGGTCCTACAAAGCTATGATGCAAGATGATGCTGTTACTGATAAAGAGGAAGAGACTTTTATAGTATAAGCTACATTTGAAGATGGTGCCAAGAGATAATCAAAATTCATGGGTTGTGGATCCGTGGGAAAGGAAAATCGATAAGGAACATGTTTGGTCAAGTTCTACTCTTACGTCATCTTATATTGAAAAATATGCAAAAATGAATATCGAAGGCAGGGTAAAAAGTTGAATTTGCATTCAATGGAAGACTTAAAAAAAAAAAAAAGTGAATAGAGGGTTGGATTGGCAATCAAAAAACAAGTATTTGAAATTCTTCTAAACCAAAGCTCTTTTTGCCACCTTCTCTAGGGAAAATACAATCGATACACCCCGGGCCAAAACCTTAATACGGAAATGGCAGACTTAAGAAAATGTACAATATCCTAAGCTTGACGGTTATAATTGGTAAACTGAAAATGAAAATTTTATGTAAAGTAAGAAACCAACCACGTGTGGTGGCAGGCCTTCCGAATAAGACGGCCCTTGGTTTCATCTTTCGTGCCATTAGTCGATATCAAAACCAAGTTGACAACATAATTAGCATCGAGATGATTACTTGCAAATAAGAGCAGAATCCTCAATCTTCTCAAAAGCCAATTTGTTTAGTCTTCCAATGAAACCAGATCTGAATCCCCTCTAAAAGGCAGTGATAACTGATAAGCATTAAGACGATTAAGAACCTTTTCTGATAAACACATAAGGTTGCAGAAAATGAACACCGCCATTGGTTCCTAATAATGAATATCATGGGTCATGAAATCATAAATGATGAAAATCTAAAGTCAAAAGGAATTTAAGTTCAGACCTCAACCACCACAGCTGAAAGGGATTTTCTGATCCGGGCAAGCTCTAATCTAATCCGATACACATCCAATGTAACAAAAGAAAGAACAAAGGAGAAAACATCAACACGCATAAAGAGAAAGAGAGATACCACCTAACATCTGCATCGAGGCTCCTATTATAGAGGTCACACCTGGATAAAGAGAAATAGCCAAGAAATCAATTCCTTCCTAGTTCCCGTTTATATACTCAGGAACATGGGGATTCACAAGGCCATTAACAAAAAAAGGAAAACCAGAAAACTGAATTATTCCCATCATGTGTATGTGATTTTTTTTCCTCGTAATTGCACAATCTATATTAGAACACATTTAAGAGACCCTTAGGAGCAAATAGTACACAAGTACACTAAATGGTTACCTAACCAAAGCAGTACACAAGCCAAGGACCAAAGATCTGAGGCATAGCGAATATCAAATTTTGACCCATATTCTAAGTTGGTGGCTTATATTACGTAGTAACCTAAACAACAACCCTCGACAAAAAAATGCAAGGGTTTCCAAGGTGTCATCTCTTAAACTTTAATCCCCTTAGAACTTACTAATGTGATACCACACTGAAGCAAGGAGTAAAGCTACTGCATATCATAATTTTTCAGCTACTTGCAATCTCTCTAATCAAACTCCAAACATTTTCAATTCAAAATATCAACTTTTCATTCATTTATAAAGATTTCATATACCAATTTAAATGCATCAGATCATATCCAAATCAATACAGATTAAAAAGATTAAAAAAAATACAAGAGTACAACGAAGGAGAAGAATCAAGCTGCACAGGAATCAACCGACGAGAAAAGGCAAGCCTGACTTTGAAAGGAAGGAAAGCAATCAATTCTACGGCTTAATAATCTGCAAATCAAAATGACAACAAAAGAACAACATCCAACTCTAAGTTCATGTTTTATTTTTGGGTAAATCAGCTTGAAATATATATATATATATAAAAAAAAGCTAAGCGACTATATAGCCTACAAGGGGCATACCCCGGGAGGACTCAAGAGAGAGAAAAAAAAATAGAAAAAATAAAAATGCGTAATCGCCGACCCAATCCACCGGGATGGGATAATAGGGAAGGGATGGCCATATTTGGCTACAATGGGATGTTGTAATGGCCGGGGGTAGACTTAAAATGGAAAATGTTTCCAAACCATCTAAGAAGATGATAGAAAAACTGATGCAAACCGGAATATACCATAGATATTCTAGAGAGAGAAACTCCCAAATGGGATACAAATAGTTAAAAACTCTTGATAATATATTCTTAAAATGATAAAAGCTACCAAATGAAAGACTCACACCCCTATTTATAGACTCAAGACCTTACTAATTCTAAAGACACTAGAAATGGCAATAGTACCCTTAAATTGTACTGCATCAAGACTCCCCCTCTAAAGAAAACAACTTGTCCTCAAGTTGGACAACACGACTCAAACAACTAAATAAAGAAAAACAAGGAACTGTAGAAGTATTTATTATGCACCTCCAAAGTAGGCATGTGGCTACATTTCCTTAATCCGCGTCATCCTCATGCAATAACCCATCTTCAATATGAGCTTCATTTTAAGAACATTCACCGCATCCATACTCGTGTGCGAATAGGTCACCCATTTGGCTTGCCCCTTATGAGCCACAATATCCTCGAAGTAGCACTCAACACATACTCCCAAAGTATCTCTCAAACAATTCCTTTTAGAATTTAAAGAAGGCATCTCCACATTATATTCAAAGTTTGCTTGATTGAAGACCATGCCTAAAGGATCAAAAAGTTGCCTCAAGTACTCTTTACCCCTCTTTGGCCACTCTTGAACTAGATCGGGTACCAAGGCAGTACAAACTCGAACATCTAGGGCAAACTTGGGAGGCAACACTTCTGAACCCGCTTCAACCAACAATTCATCAAGTTGTGGAGTGTCTAAATCATTCTCATAAGGTTGTGCATGTATATACGATTTATTTATACATATAATTATACATGTATAAAGGTAAAGGTGTATATGTTATGTATATCTGTACGCATATATATTCAAGTAATAACAGTGTAGATATCTTACATATAAAACGAAATTGTATATATCTATGTATCGATATTGTTACTGCATGCATATACGATTTATTTATACATATAATTATTTATTTATTTATTTATTTATTTTTGGCATGTCCCCCGCCGTATCTATGTCCATTTTTTAGAATTCACGGGTTTCGTATCCGTATTCGTGTTGGTGTTCGTGCTACATAGATTATACTATTTTTAGCTCAACACCCAACTAAGCAAATTATAATAGGGGAGAAACCAGAATAAGAAAATTGAACAAAGAGAGAGACTGTTACCGAAGACCCTTAATGTTGTTTGCAAGCATTAGGTCGATCAAATCAACTTTTAGATCCAAAACCTCGAAATTTAAAAGTGATACAAAAGTTAGAACTAGACAAAATAGGGGGGAAAAAAGGGACATTTACCACTAAATAATTCCCACCGGGTCAACTTTGTTTTTTTTTTTTTTAATTGCCTAAACTTAAAGTGTCAAAACCATAAATCCTTAACCAAAGTGCCTAAACCCTAAATCTTTAACCCAAAGTGTCTAAACCCTAAAACCAATTGAAAGCGCCTAAACATCCAAAACCATATGAAAATTCCTAAACATCTAAAACCCTTTGACCATATCGTACCCTTAGTGCCTAATCACTCAAAAAACGTTGACCTAGGTGTAATACGAGTGGTTGTATCTGTCTTAAATAAAAAACAAAACAAAACAAAACTTAATCTAGTAGGAATTAAGTTCCAACTCATTACTCCTAGTGGTAAGGTAATATTCCTAAAACAAAATATATGGGGCATAAGAAAAACACATGAGACACACTCAGGGGTTACCCCGGCGGTTAGGGCGAGTGCCTAACTTTGGGGGTAATCCCTTTGGTCAGGAGTTCGATTCCCCGCATTGAGAATACCTGTGCTAAGTGGGGGGCCGTGATTGGTGTAGGTTATGCCAGCTCTCTCTGAGGTTTGGGTCGTGCAATGGGTCCAATTATTGGCCTGCTGTAGGGCTGTTCCTCGGTTATAAAAAAAACACATGAGACAAGGAGAGGGACTTACCGACGTTGCTAGAGTTTGAAGTGTTCTACCTCGAAGTCGCGGCAATGAAATTTGGTTTTGAGAATTTCTTTGGGATTCAAATCGTTGCTAGAACTTTGTTTGCAAAGCACATAAATTTAAAAATAGAAACGAAAGTTAAAAACTTGACCAAGTGCAAAAACATATAAATAGTATAAGATAAGCGGGAAGGACAAGGACTTAACAGCGTCATTTGGAGATTGAACTTTTCCAGCGTGAAGTGGCAACAATAATTTGGTTTGAGATCTTTGGTGGGGTTGGTCGTTGCCAAAAACTGCTTCCAAAGTACACAAATTAAAATTAAAAAATAGCAATTGAATCATTCTACCCAATAGAAATGTTGACCAAGAAAAACATCACAGGCCTTAACACAATTTCTAATTTAAAACATAAATTAAAATGTGACAAATCGATGAGGTGATTTCAAAGAAAATACAAGTTTCCTATTTCTATAAACATAATTCAATGAGTTGATAATCTACACCATCTCGCTCACCATCTTTGAAGCATCGACACTTCTAGAGGTCATCACGTCCACGTATCGAACACGGGAATGCGTATTGGACATGCCACATGGCATGTCCCTTATATTAAATTATTTTTTGAAGGGGGACACGACGTGGACACGTGTGTCCCACATATATACTCTCTTTCGCTGTATATATGCACACATGAAAATACTTACAGGTATATATATTTCCTTCAAGGGTGTATATGTTATATATATATATATGTGTGTGTGTGTGTGTGTGTGTGTGTATATATATATATATGTGTGTGTGTATATATATATATATGTGTGTGTGTGTATATATATATATATATATGTACAAATATATATACTAGTTATAAAAGTGTTGATATCTTACAGATAAAAAGAAAAGTGTATATATCTATGTATCAATATTGTTACTGCATGCATATACGATTTATTTTTACATATAATTATTTATTTATTTTTGGCGTGTCCCCCGCCGTATCTATATCTCTCTCAGTGTTTGTATCTGTGTCGGTATCTGTGCTACATAGCTCATTATTCTTAGCTCAACACCCAACTAAGCAAAGAAAAATAGAGGAGAAAATTGAACAAAGTGTGTGATTATTTTCGAAGGCCGTTAATTCCGTTTGGGAGCATTAGGTCAATAATGTAAACTTTTAGATCCAAAACCTCGAAATTTAAAAGTGATACAAAAGTTAGAACTCGACAAAATAGGGAAAAAAAATAGTGGCTCTATTCGGTTACAAGGTGCAGTTTTGTTTTGGAAAACTAGGGCAAAACCTGAGTGATTTTGTTTGAAATTCAAAATGGCTTTTGTGTTCCCTTTTTTTTTTTGGGTAAATAAGCTTGAAATAAAAAAGGGGCTAACCGAATATACAGCCTACAAGGGGCATACCCCAGGAGGAAAGAAAATAAAAAGAAAAAAGAAATGAATAACCTAAGCCAACTGGCAATATAAACTATGGGAAATATAACATATGTTTCTGGCCCTTCTAGAGAAGACGGAATAGAAACACATGACAAAATACAACTTAATACAAGACGTGATAAAGTCTTAAAAATCACGATTGAGCTTGGAAGCTTGTAAGCACTGAATTAACTTGAGACAATTGCACAACCTGGAATCTGGAAATTGCAGCAAGGAGTATCTGGGCAGCTGAACGGCAAGCAATCAATATGGAAAATTGCAGCACTTACAATGGGAGGACACCCCCCTCCCCAAAGGTTATCAAACAATGCCAAGGGACATCCCCCCAAGGCTAGGCCAAAATAAGGTGTACAACCTAGAAAATCCATGACAATAGCAGATACAACTTTTTAGATGGACAATAACTAAAAGGAACGGCCAAATTCTGGGAAAATTGGACAGCATATCATTTGGGTTTTGACAATCCCCAGGAACCATGACTGTCCAGAACAAGGACATCATAACAGCAGATCCAATCAACAGCCACTAGCAGTGAACACAAGCAATTGGGCACTAGCAGCAAGCAAGTACTAGGAGTAATAACAGACAAACATACTTCTATACAAAAACCAACTACAAAAACAGAGCTCTAAATGGACAACAGAGCTTCTGATAGATCAAGATAGTAATCTGAACTTCATATCAAAGCGGAGGCGGCAAAAGTTCGGGATCAAATGGCGATCTGAATGTAGATCTGCGGTATTATGGCGGTCGCGATGCGAGAGATCAAACGGTACAGCAGTAGTAGCATAACAGAATGCAGATCACATCATTTGGCAAGCCGTAGCAGTATAATAATGGCAGACAAAACTACATGGGGAATTTGGCATGACCTATTGACATTTGGTACAACTACCACAGGATTTAACTCCCATCAAACAGGAATTTGGCATGACTGCTCGAAAAATGGACATATACCACAAACAGAAGCTACAACAGCAGACACGGAGGAATGGGTACCTCCCAAGTGTAGCAGCAATCAGTCAATGGAGCAATAAAGAATGGCAAAGGTAGCAGTAATTGGAATCGTAATCTCAAATCTTTCTACCTCACCACCTGCACTCCCTCGAGAACTGACCTCCCACTCTCTTTTCTCTCTTGATCTGAGATTATGGAAACTCTCAACAAGGAAAAAAGGTCCAAATCTCATAGAAATCACACATTTTGAGTAGATCTCACTCTCCTCTGCATATATGATTATAAATTAACAGACAACATGGCTATGAGCAAACCACCACACCACCTGTATTTAAAAACCCAACTGGGATATTAGTTTTCAATTGAAATATGATGATTTGCTGAGCATATTTTTAGATCCTGGGACCTGCAATACAAAACCCAACTGGGTGATTAGTCAAACCATGTCTCCAAGATTTCAGCCTTGTTTTAGCACCTGTAAGACCCTGTAAGACAATCGTGGGACAATCATGAGACAAATCATGTGGCCCACTCTCCCAAGCATCGCTGGAGAAGAAACCTGCTAACTCTTCAAAGAAAAGAAGGAAGAGGAGGAGGAGGCTGATTGATCAGACTGGCTGGAACTAAAGCCCCCTTCGAATGATTTTAGGGTTTTTCAATCTTTGATGGATGTTGTTATGTCGATAATATGTGTAGCTTTACCTAAATATTATCTAGTGCACTTGGAACATGGCCTTTTTTTTTATAAAGATCAAGGGTTGGGATGAAATCTAGGCAAAATACACAAAAGCTCGCGCCTCATGCGCCTTGCGCTTTTGTGCTTAAGTGCTTGCTTCAGCGCTTAAGGTGCGCTTAATGGTTCTGCGCTTAATCGTAACCCTTTGAAGCGCTAGACATGCGTCTCGCCTTGCCTTGCGCTTAAGCGCACTTTTTAAAACATTGATTGTTAGAATTACCAACTTAAAAGAGTCTCGAGCAGATCTCTCATACCAAAAAAAAAAAACAATAACTAATGGTTTCGAAAAAACCATTGCGGAAAAATACGGTTTCAAAAATTATTTCGGATCTACTTCTTACATACGCGTAAAGTTTCATAAAGAAAGATCAGGGTTCTACCTTTGTAGTTCAAAGAACTAGAGCCTCCTGCACACCAAAGATCTTCAACCCTATGACCCAAGAGAACAATAGCCAAAGGGTTTGTGGGAACCCTAGATTTTTTCCTCCCTCTTTTCTTTCTCAACTTTCAATCAAAAGTTGCCTACACTTTTGTTGTGTTGTTGTTACCCTTCCAAGAGAGAAAGAGACGAATATATAGAGGAGGAAAACTTGGCCAATAATTCAACTTAAAAATAAATTGAATATTATCTCTAATATTAGGGCTAGGGTTGGGACCAATGGGCTTCTTGAGCACTAGCTAAAATTGGGCTTACGCTCCCTCATCTCTATGAGTGGTGGCCCAATTAAACCACAATTAATTCCACTATATAATTATGGCTGAACTCTAGGTCTCAAGAATTAATATATTATAACCCGTTAAATGCTAATACCATAATATCGAACCCCTTCACTACGCAATGTCCATAAGCAGCAATTGGTCATAATAAATTACTGTCAAACCAAAGCATACTTATATTTTAATTCCGTTGAATACTAGTTCACTCACTTTTAGTCTAGAAAAACATTCTAATGAACTTTTCATTAGAATGACTAGTACTAGATTCCAAAGACTAATCCAGTGAACTAACTCAAGGGGACATTATAAGTAATGTTCTCACAGTCTTAACATAAATCACCAAACTCACCGAGGTGTTGATCAAGTAAGACCTCACTCATTGGTGAATCAAAGTGACATACGATAGAAACTTGAGTTCATTAACTTTCTCAGGATTAAGGGCGAATTACAATTAGCAAATAAAATTCACACTAATATTGACAGTCGTTAAAATAGTGTGACTCTTATAGTGGTCCTTCAATGCATATCAAATACACCAACATATTAACTTGAAGTCTTTCACTTCAATGATTGAGATGAATCATTCTATCTTATAGAAGTTAATTATGTTGCAGTTGACCTAATAGATAGTCCTTTCTATTAGCAACTGTGAATAATTTAAATTACAAGCAATTATGATTTATATCTCCTGTATGGAAATCACATTTACATACATAAATCATATTCAATATAATTTAGGACTTTTATATTCATCTCATGAACCAATTATTCATCTCATGAAATATATCCAAACGTATGAAATAAAACATTTTATAACAATAAAGTGAAGCTCTAATTAATAACCAAAAATAACAAATTAATTGGTTCTGAGGGCATTAATCCCAACAATAACATGCTCCAGCATATACCTCAAACATCATCTCAACCTTTCAAATTCACCTCTCATCAATAAAACATTCGGAAGTGGCTTTGATCTATTTCTGCATGCAGGCAAGAGACCAATCAAAGCTCTACGAGATCAAAAACAACTCAAATACTCAGCAGCGACTAATCCTCCATCAAATTACCCCGCAAGAACACCAAAAGTTTTCTTCTTTAACCATCGTCATCTCCACCTCATACATTATAGGAACTCCAAACACTTCTTCTAGTCCTTGTTAGAATAGCTTATTAATATTACTCTACAATGTTTTTGTCCCACATTGACTAGTCAGGAAATGTATCTAGTCGTTTCATAATATAAATAAAGGTTTTTTGTGTAAGGGTTAATTGAACACCCTATACACTTCTCTCTCTCTCTCTCTCTCTCTCTCTCTCACTTCTATCATGGTATCAGAGCGCGGTCCCCATCCTCCATAGCCATCACTAAACCCTAGCCAAAAAAAAAAAAAAACCAACCCCAACACCTACCTACGAAACCCTAAATCCATCTCCGTCATCTGAAAACCAAAACACTAACCTCCGAACAAAATCGAACCCTAAGAATCCATACCCAGTTACTTCGCAACCCTAAATCGAGTTCGAAATTCCTAAACAGAACACTGTTCGCAGCAAACCCAGTTCGAAATCTGTGGTACGAACCCTATTTGAAGCAAATCCACTCTCTTTTCACTCTACGACAGTCGAAATTACTTACCCAGTTGCTGTATGTTCTCGAAATCCCATATTCTGTGGTCGTCAGTCGCTGAAAACTCTTAAACAGGATCGTTGTTGTTTCATCGCGAATAAAGTAGTTCTCGAACAGATTGTTTCCCCAGTCTATTTCTCGTCATTCCGCTGCTCAATCTCTGTTCTGTGACTTCTGTTGATTATATTTTTTGACCCATGTTGGCATGAAGACTCCTTGTTGCTGCTTTGTTTATGGGTATTAAGCTGTTGCTATCTGTTTTGTGATTAAAGTACTAGCTAATTGATCTATTGGTGGTGCTGCCTCTCCATTACACAGTTATTGGTGGTTATTGGGGTTTGCTTAATTTGGTTGCTAGTGGTTGGTTGATTTATTGGTCGATTTTGACGGTGGATAGTAGCTAATGTGGTTGTTTGATTTCAACAGTAACATATCCAGCAATGTCTGGTTGTTTGTTGCTCATAGTTTGTTTGGTATTGGCTCTTGGTGATTAGTTTCATTGGCGGTTGTTTGTGGTTAGTGGTTTGTTGTTACTGGGTGCTTTGTTACTAAGATAACTGGTTATTTATTTGATAGTTGATTCGTCTGTTGGTGGTATTCATAGTTGGTTCTACATTGGTTATTGTGGGTTATTTTGCAATGGGTGCTAATTCTCCTTCAGTTGTACCTTGTGGATTTGGTTCATCTTCTAGCCGTATTAATTTTGGATTTCGAGGTTCTGGTCGTGGTGTTTTTGATTATGGTACTCGACAGTGTACCCATTGTGGGGTTACAAATCATACAAAGGGGTATTGTTATGATCTTCATGGTTTTCCTAAAGCTCATCAGGTTACTATTTCTGAGGATGCTGGACAGTTTACTCATCCTTCTGTCGACAATAGGGTGACTATTTCTGCAAAGGAGTACCAACGCCTCATGTCACCGGTCGGGTTACGCCTTTGCTCACGCTATCTCTCGCAGGTCCTTACATTTACTTGTGTTGCATCTTCTCTTCCTTCCACTCCTTGGGTTATTGATTCAGGTGCATCAAATCATATGACTGGTAGTTCCCACATTCTTTCTGATCATCAATCTATCGGTAAACCACCTCATGTTACCCTAGCTGATGGTTCTACTACTGCTGTTATTGGTTTCGGTTCTATTCCACTTACCCCCTCTCTTACTTTGGACTCTGTCTTGCATGTTCCTCGTTTTCCATTAAATCTTCTGTCAGTTAGTAAACTTACAAAGTCTTTGAATTGTTCTGTTACTTTTTCCCCTCATGGTTGTGTGTTTCAGGATCTTAAGACGGGGAGGAAGATTGGTGGCGGTGTTGAGCGTGGTGGCCTGTATTACTTTACCGATGGTGTTCACCCTAGCTCTATTGCTCTCCAGTCATCAATTTCACCATATCAACATCATTGTCGTCTCGGTCATCCATCCCTTCAAAACCTTAAAAGGCTAGTTCCTTCATGTAGTCGTGTTAACACTTTGCCTTGTGAAGTTTGTGAGTTTAGTAAACATCATATTGTACCATTTTATCCCAGGATTGAACGTCGTGTGTCACATCCTTTTCAATTAGTTCATTCAGACATTTGGGGGCCTATTCATGTGCCCAATGTTTTTGGTTTTCAGCATTATGTTATCTTTGTTGATGATTTCTCTCGTATTACATATATTTATCTTATGAAAGAGAGATCTGAGTTGAAAACTATTTTTAAATCATTTTATATGGAAATAAAGACTCAGTTTAATACTTGCATTCCTATGTTTCGGTCTGACAATGCACGCGAATTTTTTCATAGTACTTTATCTCAGTTTTTTTTATGATCATGGGATTATTCATCAGTCATCCTGTGCTCGGACTCCACAGCAAAATGGGGTTGCCGAACGCAAGATTCGACACTTATCAGAAGTTATGTGTGCCATGTTATTTCAAATGAAAGTTCCTAAGTCTTACTGGAGTGACGCAGTTCTTACTGCATGCCATTTGATCAATCGTATGCCTTCTACTGTTCTTGGGGGTCAAATACCCCATACAGTCCTATTTCCCGGTCGGCCTCTCCACTCATTACCCCCTTGGGTTTTTGGATGTACATGTTATGTTCATACTCTTGATCCCGACCAGAGTAAATTGGACCCACGGTCCATTAAGTGCATTTTTCTTGGTTACTCTCGCACTCAGAAAGGGTATAATAAGTATTACTCTCCCACTCTTCGTCGTCACTTTGTTTGTGCAGATGTTACATTTAATGAGTCATTGCCATTTTATTCGGGTTCACAAACCCCTGTTATGGCTAAGTCTGAGTCTGTCTTTCCTATAGCAGTCCCATCTGGTTCTTCTGTGAACCCCTTGCAGGAAAAAACCCTTACAGGTGTACGTTCGTCGTAACAAAGCAATAGAGGCACCACCAGCGCCTCCTCCGTCACAAGATCTGGTAGCACCTGTCCCAACACCTCCTCCATCACAAGATCTGGTAGTTTCTTCTTCCTTATCTGACCTTGATCTTCCTATTGCTCTACATAAAGGTACTCGTACTTGCACTTCTCATCCCATTTCTCACTAAAAAACCAAAAAATAAATTGAATGAGTGGCTAACATCATATTGGTTTAATCAACAGAAGCATCAACATTAATGGACAGAAGAAAAGGCAGTGGCTGATCTTATTCATATAGAAGTTGCAATTACCTTAAGAAGCTCCGTCAAGGCTCAAACAATCTTTTATGATTTATCATCATCCAGACACAACTTGAAATTAGAAAGTTCAAAAATATTTCCATCACTTCGTGTAGTGAAATTCATATCCGAAATCATTATCCTAGATGGATCAATAATAAAAGTTCAGGTAGTTTAACTTATCCAAGGGTAGTGATTGAAGTGGTAGAGAAAAAGATTAAAAAAACAAAAAACTGAGAATAAAAGAAATTAGACACCTTCATCTCCCAAAAAAACTGCAAAACATCCATTAATTTATTGGTTTTTTCTGATGTCTCTAAACACTGGCATATACAAAAGACAATCAAATCGATAAGTACCAAACCCCATTTGTTTCCTTGAACGTCTTCAAACACTAAAATAAATTACATATAATCTGAAGAAAATGTGGCTGCAAAAAGCTACAAAATGTGGCTAACACTGATTGATTTTCTTCAAAGAAAAACACAAATTTATTCTGGCTTATTTATCTCTTTGGTCCTCAATGTATTAGCGAGTGGCCAATTTGGTCCCCAATGTATAAAGTTGTCCAATTTAATCCCCAACGTTTAAAATGTGTGTCAATTTAGTCCTCACCCCAAATGATCTTTCTCTTGTCTGTTAAAACGGAGGGTATGAATGGTATTTTACCCCCAAACACTACAACTAAATATACTAAAACATAAAACTAAATAAAAAACTAAAACTAAAACAAAAAGAAAAAGAAAAAGAAATACTCCTTGAGAACCCTAGCCGTCTTCTCCAATGTAATCCAAGCAGTCGCCGCCAGCATTTAGTCTAATGCCGTCGAACCCCATCTATCTCCTCTCACCTCACCTACTTCTCTTCTCCTCCCTCACCTCCACTTCCTCCCCATACCACTCTCTATCTCTTCCCCCCATTCCTGATTCCCGCCCGATCTGTCTCCTCATTTGCTCTTGGAACTCTGATTTTTTTTTTTTTAATTTTGAACGGCATCGTGCCAACGACACCAACTCTACTTCGGTTCACGACGTTGTGGACAAATCTACAACTGTTTCCATTCTTGCAGTACCCTCTCTCTAGCTAGTACAAACAAGGTTTCCACCCTCAAAAAGCACCAGCAATACCGTGGCAAAGGAATAAGATTTAAAGCCATAGATAAGCAAAAATGATAATACTCCCAGGATAAAGAAAACCTCAGTAGCCTCACCATCTATCATACTCCAAAAATAGCAGCTTGGCCTTCAAAACCTGGATCCACGTCAGACCCAAAAGAGGGGTCCAAATCACTCACTAGCAACTCCGGTGATGGAGTCCCAAGAGTGGTTGGGTATGCTGAGAGGAGAAGGAAGATAAGGCTACAGAGCAGAGGAGTTTTGCCGTGAAAGTGGCTAGAACGGAGACGGAGAAGACGAGGGCGACACAGTGTTGATAGAGAGATTGAGGCCAAACCAAGATTTTTTCTTGCTTTGAAGACCACTGAGTGGACTAGTGATTCAAGACCAAAGGCGAAACGAATCATCTCTTTCTCCCCATGTCTTGAATCAGGAGGAGACCCATGATTTTTGGGGCATTTTCTGGGTCTAGGTTTTGATGCCAAACATTTTGTTTTTTGTATTTAGTTTTTGTTTTTGTTTATTTAGTTATAGGGTTTGGGGGATAAAATACCATAGATACCCTCCATTTAAACAGACAAGAGGGATGGTGTTAGGGGTGGGAACCAAATTGACACATTTTTTAAACGTTGGGGATTAAATTGGACAACTTTACACATTGGGGACCAAATTGGCCACTCGCTAATACATTGGGGACTAAAAGGGAAATAAGCCAATTTATTTGTAATATATTTTACATGTACGTGTGTGGAACAATAAGATCACTCCATATCTCTAAAAGGAGGAAAACTTTGGAAGATCAAACCAAAAAGCAAGCCATCCTCTAAGTGAACCAATTTTCTTCATGTGTTCAAATTACATACCATCTGAAGAAAATGTGGCTGCAAAAAAGATTGTGGCTCACCCTGACTAGTTTTGTTCAAAGACATGGACAATTAATGTTTCTAAAAATATTGGTACCATAAACGAGGGTTTCATTACCCTTTTTTCTTTTCTTTTCTTTTTTTGCATATCAAGATCATAGACGTTAAAAAGAGAACAGTAAGAAAGGTCGTCTTACATAATCTACCTTAAATATTAAGATATGGAAAGACCATGATGTGCAATGTCATTGAATTATATAGATGAAACAATTTTTACCACATACCTTAGCAGAATTTAGGTAGTGGATGAGTCCGACCACATCTTTTATTTATTTCTCCCCCGTGTAGATGTCAGAGAAAAAATGCTGCATTTGTAGATAATTTGAAGCACAAAATAGACAATGAACCTATTAGCCATCGAAATTCACTACACTAAGGACATGAGATTTCTAATATTTGAAATACACATATGGTTGGAACGGGAAAGTTTACCAAAGAGCATGCCTAGCCTTTTCTTGATACTAGGCGGATGGCCTTGTGCTACGCACGAGTGTCGTGCCAATTGGTTTCAATATGAATGGAGCATTTGTAAGAAGTAATTGTTATAATTTACATGTAGTAGTAGTTATAATTTACATACATGTGCATGTGAACTTGGAAAGTTCCAAATACAGACATTGAAAGTGAGAGGAAATGATATACATCAAAAGTTTGCTACTGCAGAGAAGCAATGAGACAATCAAATTGACCAAACTGTCAGAAAAGAGAGAAGCCACCTCCGTCATTCTCGAAAGGGCAATCGATCGTAGATACCAACAGTAATGAACACCTATAAACTAATTTACCAAATACACATGAGAAATATGCACTCAATACCTTTGTATCTAGCTCATAAAGTATATAGGGGTATAATATAGACACAGAATTCTAAGCAACTAGTTACTCAAGCTCTTTTTGGCATATATTACCTCCTCTCTTCCTTTACTGCCAATCTAAGGCTAACAAAAAAGCAATACTGTGCAAAACACACTTGAATGAAGCTAAAATAGTTGCGAGACTCTAATCCATCAGTGCGAATCTAGAAGAGAGACCGAACTTTAACATAGCTATCAAAGCCAAACAATAGTTAACTTTTCAAACTATAACTGTTAAAGAATGTCATTTCAAATCTTAAGCTGAATGGTCTACTTTGTTATCCATAAAAATTACCACTTCCTATCCCCTCCCCCCCCCAAAAAAAAAATATATATATAAAGCTGAATAAGCCGAAAATAAGTGGAAACAAAAGGGCCATAATAGGATTGAAAAGAAAACCTTAGAGACAAAGGTGTGTTTATTGGACACTCCAAGCGTAAGAAGGACCTTCACGTAGGGGTCTGAGAATGGTTTGACTCTAGCGCATTCCTCAGCAAGGACACGTGTAAGTAATCCCCAAGGCGTAGCATGGACAACAACAGCTCAGCATTCAGTCTAGGAGCATGTCACTGCAGCTCGTTTCAGGTTGCAATCTTCAATCCATTTGCACAACTAGTTGAGACCATTCATAGGTTTTAGGTTTTCTATTTGCTAAACTGTATAGTGGTTCTTTTACACTGGAAATGTTATAAGCAGAAGCTATAAACATGAAAATGGAGCTTCCAAATGAGTATCAATTTTTTCAGCTTTTAGCAGTAGTTTTTGCCCCATAAGTGAAAGCAGAAGCTGCGCTAAGAAAGTGGACACTAAGTGACAAAATATAGCAAAGATAAGAGTGGTCTAAGAAGCTTAAACTAATAACCGTTATACAGATTCATTCAAAAAATATGATAAATTGTGATCAGTGTTAGAATAGTTTATATTTAGTTGTCCCACATTGCTTAGTTATGTTATGTAACCTGTCTCATGATAATATAAATAAAGCTCTTTTGTGTTAGGGTTAATTAAGACCCTACACGCTTTTCTCTCTCTATTCTAAATAACATGGTATCAGAGCGCGGTCCCTCAGCCACCCTAGCTACGTAACTCACATCCATCACACCCTAAACCCTATACCTTGCTGACGTCATCATCAGCCAACACCAGAATCCCTAATCGAGCCTATCGTCTCTCTCCCTGGAAACCCTAATCGATCAATACACCAATCCACCTCCAGAAACCCACCAACTGTCCTCCATAAACCATCATCGACGCTGTAAACCACCAATCGATCCCCAATCAACCTTCATAAACCCTAAACGACTATTGTATTACCTTATACAGCCCCATATGACCCAATCAACCTTCGAAATCCATACCCATTACCTAACCAGAGCCGTACGACCTTGACTTGTGCCTTTTTGTTCGACCTATACACTCGAAAGTTATACCCAGTTCATAAAACCCTAAAACGACCTTCATAATCCATCCATGGTGTTCGAAAGTTATAGATTTGTCCTCGAAATCCTTGTTTGGCTTTGGAAATTATCAAGTTAGTGCTCGAGATTGCACTTGTTGGAGCTATTCGCCGCTTTGTTGCTGCTGAATGTTGCTGGTTATTGATTCTTTAACTGTTGTTTGATCACAACTTGTTTCTGGTATGACTTGTATGGCTTTGTTGGTATTCTTTGGTGATTCTGCATCTCAATTACCAGCAGATACATGTTCTTGGTTGTTGCTTGTCACGTAGTTGGTTATTACAGGTGGTTGGCAAATTGGTAATTGGTTTTAACTTGTCAGTGATTATTTCGGTTGTTTGGTGCTCTATTATTTGGTAAAATGTCTGAAGATAAGTCTGCTTCTGCTGCTGCCTCTGGTTCTACTGCTATTGGTAGTGTTTCCAGCTCTTCTCGATATCGTGATAGGAGACCTATTACTTCCATTATTTTGAATGATAAGAATTATGCTATCTGGGCCAAGGCTGTTGAAGTCTATTTTGAGGGTGAGTCAACCTCACAGTGGCTCACTGATGATCCTCCTGCAGCAACCAATTCAACGTATGTTGCATGGAAATCTGAGGATGCTCGCATTCGCTCCGACTTATGGAATGTTATGGAGCCCCAGATCAGTGGACCTTTGATGTTTTTACCCACAGCCAAGCTTGTATGGAGACAGGCATAGGAGATGTTTTCTAGGGTTAATAATCTTCGTCGGACATATGATCTTCATCAGGAATTTTTCTCTGTGTCCATGGGTGAGCAATCTTTGGAAACTCATTATGCTAGTTTTGTGGTCTTTGTGAGGAGATCAAGATTGCTCAGCCTATTTCTGATAATATTCAAGTTATGGAGCGGCAGCGACAGTCTTTATTTGTTGCTCGATTTCTATCTAGTTTGCCATCCCCTACTTATGATTCAGTCCGATCACAGATTTTGGGAGAACGGACATTACCATCTCTTGGTGAAGTTTTCAGTCGTATTCGTCAGGCTACTATTTCTGATATTGGTTCTATGACTACTCAGTTACCTTCTGACTGTTCAGCTTTAGTTACTACTGTTTCTCGTGGTGGTTATCCTCGTAGTGGCCCAACATCAGGGGGAGCTGGTCGTAGTGGTTCCAGTCGTGATACGGGCCGTGGTAGTTTTGGTCGTGGTGGTTCTAGTCGTGATTCTGGCTGTGGAGGTCGTGCACCAGGAAGGGGTGGTCAAGGCCGTGGGAAAGTGTCTCGCCATTGTACTTGGTGCAATGCTAATAATCATACTATTGACTATTGTTGGGATCTTCATGGTCGCCCTTCCGCTCACCAGGTTACCGTTTCTGAGGATGATGGTTCACAGGTTTCTTCCAGCAACGTCCCTCGTGTAGTTACCATTCCAGAGGATGAGTATCAGCAATTTTAGCACTTCCGTTCTACTCAGACATCTGCCTCCACTGCTACGCTTGCTCAGAAAGGTCCACCCTCTGCTTACCTTGCTTCTCATACCCCTTGGGTCATTGATTCTGGTGCGTCCGATCATATGACCGGTGTTTCTACTGTCTTGTCTGATTGTCGTCCTTCTAGGACATCTTCTCGCGTTACATTGGCTGATGGTTCTACCACACAAATTGCTGGTTTGGGTTCTGTTACTTTAAATCCATCTTTTTCCTTAGATACTGTTTTACATGTTCCTCGCTTTCCCTTTAACCTTTTGTCCATTAGTAAGATTACTAAAGCTTTAAACTGTTCAGTGACCTTCTTTCGTGATTCTTGTGTCTTTCAGGATCTCAAAACGGGGAGGAAGATTGGAGGTGGAGTTGAACGTGGTGGCCTATACTATTTTCTGGATGGCGAGCAGTCTACCTCTGTTGCATTCCAATCCACCATTTCACCTTTCCAGTATCATTGTCGTCTTAGTCATCCGTCTCTTCAGAACCTTAAGCGAATGGTCCCGTCGTGTCGTCGTGTTGACTCACTGTTATGTGAAGTGTGTGAGTTTAGTAAGCATCGTCGTGTGTCTTTTTCCCCTAGGGAAGAACATCGTGTGTCGAGTCCTTTTCACTTAGTGCATTCAGATATTTGGGGTCCTATGCGTGTTCCGTCACGATCTCATTTTCAGTATTTTGTGGTATTTGTGGATGATTATTCTCGGGCTACTTATATTTATCTTATGCAAAAACGTTCCGAGTTGTACTCCATTTTTAAATATTTTTATGAGGAAATAAAAACACAATTTGGTGTGGATATTCGCATTTTTCGTTCTGATAATGCTCGTGAATATTTTCGTAATGCTTTATCACAATTTTTGGATGAACATGGGATTTTACATCAGTCCTCTTGTACTCGAACTCCACAACAAAATGGAGTTGCTGAACGCAAATTGGGGCACATTTTAACAGTCACCCGTGCTCTTTTATTTCAAATGAATGTTCCCAAATCTTATTGGAGTGATGCAGTTCTAGCTGCCGGGTACCTTATTAATAGGATGCCATCTACTGTTTTAGTAGGTCAAATCCCATATACTTTATTATGTCATGATCGTCCACTGTATTCTGTTCCTCCTAAGGTTTTCGGGTGCACATGTTATGTTCATGACCTAGACCCTGCCCGGGATAAACTTGATCCCCGGTCTGTAAAGTGTGTGTTTCTAGGCTATTCCCGCACTCAGAAGGGATATAAGTGTTACTCTCCAACCCTTCGTCGTCAGTTTGTGTCTGCTGATGTTACTTTTCATGAGTCTGTCCCGTATTTTGCTAGTCAGACTACACCATCTCCCCCCACCCCTCCTACTTCTCCCTTTGAGGACCTCTCAGCCTACATGCCGGTTTAGGAACCTTTACCCCTCTCACCCCCTCCACCACCATTGCAGGTATATGTTCGCCGTCCTTGAGATCCACCGGCCTCGCTTCCACTCACCGCTCCCTCTTCTCCTCCGTTGCGAGATCCGGATCCCTCATATCCTCCGTCTGTTGATTCAGTTTCTACCCCGGATTCTCTACCCATTGCCCTCCGCAAAGGTAAACGTACTTGTGCTACTTATCATCCTATAGCTCAGTTTGTTTCTTATGAACATCTTTCTCCATCCCTTCGTGCTTTTGCTACTTTTGTGTCTTCTGTTTTTGTCCCTAACACTGTTCAGGAAGCCTTGTCTATTTCTGAGTGGCGGACAGCTATGGAGGAGGAGATGTCTGCTCTTCATAGCAATAATACTTGGACGTTGGTCTCTCTTCCTCCTGGAAAGACTACTGTTGGGTGTCGCTGGGTGTTCACCGTGAAATATCATCCTGATGGGACTGTTGAGCGTTACAAAGCTCGGCTTGTAGCCAAGGGCTACACCCAGACTTATGGTGTCGATTATGCAGAGACTTTTTCACCCGTTGCCAAGATTGGCTCTGTTCGCGTTCTTATCTCTCTTGCAACCAATCTTGGCTGGCCCTTGTTTCAGTTGGATGTCAAGAATGCTTTTTTGCTTGGGGATCTTGTTGAGGAGGTTTATGTGGAGCAACCACCTGGGTTTGTTGCTCAGGGGGAGTCTTCTCAGGTATGTCGTCTTCAGAAAGCTCTTTATGGGCTTAAACAATCCCCGCGGGCTTGGTTTGGGAAGTTTAGTGATGCTGTCTTGCGATTTGGCATGAAGCGCTGTCATTCTGATCATTCTATTTTTTCTCTCACATCTGACAAAGGGAAAATATTATTGGTTGTCTATGTAGACGATATCATTATTACTGGTGATGATCAAAAAGGTATTGATGAGTTGAAGCTTTTCCTACAGCATCAGTTTCATACCAAAAACTTAGGCAAATTGAGATATTTCTTGGGTATCGAGGTAGCGCGGTCTAAGGATGGTGTTAATCTGTCGCAGCGGAAATATGTGTTGGATATTTTAGATGAGACGGGTTTACTGGGGTCAAAGCCTGTTGAGACTCCTATGGACCCTAATGTTAAACTGTATGTTGATCAGGGGGAGTTGCTTTCTAGTCCTGATCAGTATCGTCGCTTGGTTGGGAAGTTGAATTATCTTACCATTACTTGTCCAGTTATCTCGTTTGCAGTCAGTTTGGTTAGCCAATTTATGTCGGCTCCTCGCCTTCCACATTGGGAGGCTGTTCTAAGGATTGTGAAGTATCTCAAAGCTCATCCAGGACGTGGTATGTTTTATAGAGCTAGTGGACACTTGCGTGTTGAGGCTTTCACCGATTCTGATTGGGCAGGGGACCCGTCTGACAGAAGATCCACTACAGGATATTATATCTTTCTTGGTGGAAACCTTATTAATTGGAAAAGTAAGAAGCAGACAGTAGTTGCGCGGTCTAGTGCTGAGGCGGAGTATAGGGCAATGGCTCATACGACATGTGAGGTGGTGTGGATACGTTCGTTTCTTGAAGAGATAGGATTTCCTGTGCAAGTGCCTATGAATTTGTACTGTGATAATCAAGCTGCAATCCATATAGCATCCAACCCGGTGTTTCATGAGAGGACTAAACACATTGAAGTAGATTGTCATCTTGTACGAGAAAAGTTGACTAGTGGAGTGATTGCTACTCCATTTGTGTCCACTGGTGCCCAGTTAGCATATCATTTAGCTGTGGGAAAATAAGCAATAGCATTTGCGCCATTGAAACAACATTGTTCAAATATATCACGCAGTTGAAGTGTCCATATGCTGGCCCGAAACCCTGAGTTATGAAACAAAAAACATAGCATTTCTTCACCAATCATTGGTAACTATAAATCTATTTAAACCTTTCACAAGGGTACTATTGGTTCTCTATGCAATGAATCACACAAAAGATTAATGGGCATCCGAAAAAAGCCATTGGTAAAAGTAGAAATCAGGAATGAAGAAAGGAACTTATACCTTTGTGGTGGGTAAGAATTTGATACAATGGACATCTGAGGAGTGATTGTGGTGACATATCAGAGAGATTATTTATGGGAAATAGTATAATTTTGTGGAGTAGTTTCATGGTTACCGAGTCAACGAAGAGATTGAGAGAACTGAGAGCTGTTGGCATGGTTTGTTTGTTAGATGAATGAATAACTTAGAATGTGAGGGGAGTGAGTCACTGAGTCAGAGAGATCAGTTGTGGTGAATTGAAAAGTTCTGGCATCTTGGTTTCTCCGATCCAGTGGGATATTTGCAATATGGTGTTTGTCTTTGTCCGTTATCAGAAAGTTATAAAACAACCTATACGACCTTACTACACCAATTCCCAATTCAAGATTTCGTGTAAAAACACCATATGCTCCATTTCGTGACTGAATAATTCTTTCAGAAAACACAACATTAAATTTCTAACTATTACCTTTGGAAAAAAATAGGGGTTTGTCCAATGAATTGATCTATAACCTGTGAAGAACAACCAAAACAGAAATAAATAAACAAAATGATAAATAAAATATCAACTGAATAGAAACTACCTTATAGGCTCTTGTTAGACAATCTCCACTATCACCAGTGGAGATATTGAGGACGAGCTTCTGAACCTTGATCTCTCTCATCATATAAATTATGAAGTGTATAGGCAAATACTTGTCAGAAATGCGACTTTGTCGAGAACAACAAACCGATCATCACCATGAAGCATAGAGACACATTTTTCATCTTGTCGCCTCCTGCCCTCCTCAATATCCTTGACTTGCACACTCTGGTTGAGAAACCAATGTTGAGGCTTGCTCTCTAAGAACCTGCAAGTAGCAAAAAACCTATTTATTCAATACCTTCTACTCGACAAAAAAATGACACAAGAAGACAAGGAAAACACACTGACAAAAATATGCAAAATTTAATTGGCTTTCCTCAACTTACGTGGATTATTTAGAACTTAGGAGCTGAGCATGTTTAAGTAAAAGTGTAACACCATCGAAGTCTATAAACAACAGACTCTGCTCTTTCCAGTCAAACACTTCAAAAACAATACACTATATTAGTTGCATTACTCGTCAACATGAAGCCGGAAAAAAACAACAAATACATACCCAAAGGAATCAATATGTGGTGGCCTGAAGCTTGTTAGTCCACTATAGCATGTATAATTTGAATAGTTTGCCGGTCATGCACCAAAGTGTTTTGAACGCACCTATAAAGATTAATAAACCCAAATTTAAAAAGTAAAAAGGAAAGGGAAAGAATTAGCTAAACAAGTTCAATAATTCAATGAGAAAGAGCCGAAAAGAAAGAGAGGGAAGGAACCCAGATGGTCCAATTAAACGGGAGACGCAAAATGTTTGGGAAACAAAACCTTAGTTATCATATAGCATATTTTATCTTTAAGAAAAGGGATCAATCTGGGCACAACCCCCACCACCAAAGCATTTGGCAATGAAGTCTAACTCTCCTTTGTTCATATGGATCAAAACCCCAGATTCTAAAGAAACCTGTGATTCCTAATTAAGTTGGCAAGTAATAAATGTTTCGGAAGAATGGCAGCAGCCATCATAAGTTAAAAAAACAAAAAAACAAAAAACCCCTAGACTATTGTCTCGAGGGGACCCAAAAGATGTGTATCTTCTATGCACATCGGAAGTATGAAAAGAATTTAAAAGAAAACGTAAAAACTGACCAGCTTTGATTTAACTAACCCAGCTGTTCTCAAAGAAATACTTCAGCGAGTTAGGTCGACCTTGAGTTAGAAGCCTAGTACAAAGGAAAAAACAAACAGAGTGTCTCATAAATGTTTCTAGAGAAGACCAAATTGGAACCTACATACAGGGATCTTTCACATCCTTCAAAGCTTAATGGGTTTGTGACCACACCAACGTTCAAATAACCATCTTCTCTTGAAATCTGAGCCACACCTGGAACAGCACCAGATCCTTTACCCGAACCCATGCCTGCTATGAACACAAGATAAGAAAAGCTGCAATAACAAGATGCAGCTGGTATCATCTGTGAATTTACTTTTTATCCTGAATTGCTTTTAAATTTACGCGCCTATGCTGATAATACTAAGCAATGAAAGAGACAAAATGCATATGGACAACATCCAGAACCAAGAATTCAACCATCAACCCACTACCTACCATATGGACAACATCCAGAACCAAGTTGGTAAATGTTCTGTCCACTATTTAACAAGTGCGACCCAAATTATAACTACTTACGCATGTGTCTATACCTACAACTTTTTAAGCCCCAACTTCACATGCCAACCGAATCAAAAGCAGCACGAGTTCAAGGTAGCAAGTATCATTATGCAAGTACTTCATAATGACAAAGATAAGTAGCAGATTTGAAAGTTCACAAACCATAACCAAATTGTTAATCTTAGATAGTAGGATGTGTATGCTCAAGGTCCAATAGATTCTTCCAACTCCAGAACCCTTGAAGCAAATACTTCAACAACCACTATACGCAAGAAATGGCAGGGAAAAGGACAACATTTCACAACAAACCAAATAGAGATAACTTATGAAAAGGGTATTTAAATGTAAACAAACGGAACAAGCAATACAAATTCTAGATGCTTCAAATTTTGAATACTCGGAGACTAGCAACAGTAATATTTGATATACTTTATTCTGGCTTTCTATTACTTAATTGTTCAGCAAGCCACCGTCACTAATGGATCTTGATGTGTCGGTTGCAAGCTCAAATTGCTACGTAATCTAAGTAAATAAAACCTCCACCAATAAAAACAAAGCAGAAATAAAAACTTCAGTAAAAATCACAAAAGAAGGATTCCATCCAAAAGTTTGCCAACATTTACATTAGATGTATAAGACAATCAGCAGTACTCCACAACATTAAAACCAGGATGGAAGAAGAGGTAACCTGAAATTCTTTGACATATTTGATGGACTTGATGCATCATTTGTCATTTCCTGCAATGAAGTCACCCTGTGACATTCCTCTGCAGAGAATATATCAGAAAGGAACCACCTTGACCATCAGTTTCTTGAGCTGCATCTGCAGCCCCGCGACCGAAAGTGCAATTGCAAAGAAGAACTAAATCAAGAGCATAATGGCCACCAATATTGCACATAATCCACTCAATGGCTTTTTTTCACTTCAAAGCCTGAACTAGATGTGCCCGCAATCACTAAAAAAAGAGAGAATCAAATTACATGTATTTAAAACACCGGTTCAATTTAAAATAAAAATAAAAAACACGAAATTAGTTGACGGAAAATTCAACAACAGAAGATATAGCATATTTGACTGATATTTACGTAATAGGTTGCCAGGGAACTTTTTTATACAAAAAAAAAAAACACTAGTCACTTTGTTCACTTCACATTTTCAAAAAAATTTCCAAAAAGATTTTTTCCCCATCTCTCATCTCTCCAATCATTCATCATCTCTCTCTCTCTCTCTCTCTCTCTCTCTCTCTCTCTCTCTCTCTCTCTCTCTCTCTCTCTCTCTCTCTCCAATTATTACACCTCTCTAATTATTACTTTTTCCAAAAACCCATCCAAACACTATCTCAAAATATTCTTCTCAAAACTCTCAACCAAACACAGCGACTAGTTTCCTTACATTATCTTTCTTTGGTGGAAATGGATCTCTAAAGTTTAAAATTAATGTCTTGAAAAAGGACCCATTCCCATAGATATCCCATAAAACAATTATTAAAAACTGTTAATCAAGTGTCCGATATCTGTTCAGCAAAACTGGTCCCGAAAACAACAACATAATTGGGGCTAAGTAATAAGCTTACATCTCCAGCCAAAGGAGAAAGGCATAATCGTTGGGGCCAAATCCAAATAGTTGGGATAAAGCTTTTC
The DNA here is from genome assembly GCA_022606695.1 of Vaccinium macrocarpon. NCBI lineage: Eukaryota > Viridiplantae > Streptophyta > Magnoliopsida > Ericales > Ericaceae > Vaccinium > Vaccinium macrocarpon. The sequence goes on along the minus strand of CM040180.1, from coordinate 23,128,546 downwards.
TTTAGTTTTGAGTTGGAGAAGCATGAATTCAGAAAAAAGACCTCAATTTCCACAAGTTAATGCAATCACCACAAGAACTTTCTTTCCGAGTAACAATGACAATTCCACACAAAGAATTGGGAAGTATGCATAGTTAGAAACAGTGGAGCATAATGCAGAGGACACTCCCACTCTTTCAACTGCCTTTGGAGCACCCGCTACTTGTCAAACTCCCTGGTTACTTGAACCAGTCTCATAGCATACATCTTTGCAAACAGAAAAAGATAAATCCCTGAACAGTTTGAGAACAGAATTTTGGGAAGACTTGGTTGTTTTGCTTATCATTGAGACACTCCTTGGAGTTTGGCGGGAGACTTTAAAGTGGCACACTAGTACACTACCCACAGATGTGGTTGGGTTTTAACTACATTAAGATGACCTGATCTTGTAGTTGGTAGACCTTCTGCTGACTGAGAGCAAAACCACTTCGTTCAGTTTCCGGGAAGATCCATCCATATCTAAATGATGGGTTTTTGACATCTAAAGCTTGGGATGAACACTCATATGCCCAATATCAGATCACACTTGTATGGTGGTGCACAGGAGATTTGCTTTTTCTTCAAGAATATGTGATCGCTGGTTGAAGGCTTCAAGGAATAGGCTGGGACTGATGGGATAGCTACAGAGTTGGCGGCACACTGAGCTTTGTCTTGGCCAAAAAAAAAATTGAAATTGATGTGTGTGTGTGGGGGGCTAAGGAGAGTGAATGAGCAGTCATCTGGAAACAGGAGCAGCAAAACACTAAGGTGATTGAGTGATATTTGGTGGACTAGTAAGAAGGAATGGGCATCAGCTTTGACAGAGGAAGGAAAAAAGAGCCAATGGAGAGCGCTGCAGGCAAATTTTGAAGGATTGAATTTAAAGGCAGGGGCCACAACACCACATTCATTCATAGTGTGGCTAATGCAAATAAAGCACGCGGGAGAAAAACTTCACTCCTAGGATCAGAATATGATGGAGTGTTGGTAGAGAAGAAGGAATGGGCATCAGCTTTGATGTGGGGGGAGGAGGAAAGAGCTAAGATAGAGCACTAGAGAGGAATTTTGGAGGAGTGAGGTACAGCAAGACCGCATTCATTCATAGTGTGGCCAATAGTGAGAGGAGCCATAGTGCCATAACTTCACTGCTAGGATCAGAATATGAGGGAGAGTTGGTAAGAGACAATGTCTTAGCTTATGAGGGGATATCACACTTCCTCAACCACGGCTAGGTGTGCACTAAAGGTTGATATCATGAAGGCCTACGACAATGTAAGATGGGACTTCCTATGGGATATACTTGCCAACATGAATTTTCATCCTACAATGATCCAATGGATTAAGGCTTGTGTGTCCACTGCCAGCTATAGTCTCAACATTAATGGTGAACCCACAGGTCAAATATTAGGTAAAAGAGGCCTTCGCCAAGGGGATCCTCTCTCCTCCTACCTATTTGACATTGTCATGGAGGTCTTGACATCTTGAAAGAGAAAGCTCACCTCCCTGATTTCCATTATCACTGGAGATGTGAACAAACCAAAGTAATAAATCTATGTTTTGCTGATGATCTCATGATCTTCTGTAAGGGAGATTTGAGTTTCATCAAGCATATCAAAGACTCATTGTCTGAATTTGAAGCTTTATCTGGGCTTGCTCCTAGCCCTAGAAAGAGTAACATTTTCTTCTCTGGGGTCAACAATACCACAACCAGGGAGGAAATCCTTGCCCTCCTTGGTTTTACTGAGGGTTCCCTTCCCATCAAATACCTTGGTGTTCCCCTCCTCTCTACCAAACTAAAGCATATTGATTGTAAGCCTTTGATTGACAAGATCACTGCCAAAACTAAGTCTTGGAACAATAGATACCTCACATATGCTGGTAGAGTGCAACTCATCAAGAGTATACTCTTCTCTATGGAGACTTATTGGTCCTCTATTTTTATACTTCCCAAAAAAGTCATCAAGGAGGTGGAATCTATATTGAGAGCCTTCTTTTGGTCTGGCCCTGATCTAAAAAAGATTGGTGCCAAGGTGTCATGGGATCACCTCTGTTCACCTAGGCAGGTGGGTTGGGATTTAAATCAATGCACATTTGGAATAAGGCTGCCATTTCCAAGCACATTTGGTTCCTTATCTTAGGTGGTGAGCAGTCCATGTGGTGCCAATGGGTAAAATCCTACTTATTAAAGAAGAAAAGCTTTTGGGATATGAAAATGCCTATTAATCCATCATGGGTATGGAGGAAAATGCTTAATCTTACCTATAGTGCTTCCCCACATCAAAACCATAATTGGAAATGGACTATCTACTTCTCTTTGGTTTGATAATTGGCATCCACTTGGCCCACTTGCTGAGAGGTTTGGGTCTAGAGTTTTTTATGACTCTGGGCTACCCAGTGATTCAAAAGTTTCAACAATCATCAGAAACTTTCAATGGGTCCTTCCTATAACACAAACCCTAGAACTCAATGAAATTAGAGCCAACATGTCCTCTCTTATTGAGCCCATTGGGGCTAATGATTCTCATAAGTGGATGCTCACTTCTAATGGCCAGTTCAGTATTGCTTCACTGTGGAATCATTTGAGGACACAATTCCCCAAAGTTCTATGGCATCACAGTCTGTGGTTCTTTGGACACATACCCAAACGTAGCCTTATTGTTTGGGTGGCAGTCCAGAATAGGCTATACACTGAGGATAGGTTGGTCACTTTTGGTACCAAATCTCACTCCCCGCAAGTAGTTTTAATGGGGGACATGAGAGTCATGACCATTTATTTTTTAATTGTCATTATACCTCACAAGTCTGGTCCCAAATTACTGGGCTACTAAATGAGGCTTGGCCCTCCAAATCATGGTCCAGCTGGATATCTTTTATATCTTCCATCAAGGGCAAGTCACTTAAATCTCTCATGATTAAACTTGCTTTTACCACTTCTATATATCATTTGTGGATTGAAAGAAATCTTAGAAAATTTCAAAATGTGTTCTGTTCTGAGCAAGTTGTAGTGCATAAGATCTATTCTATGATGAGACATAGGCTGATGTCCCTAAAGGATCTTCCTAAAGGACATCAATCCCATTGGTTCCTTAGAAAATTGAATCTTAATTCATGAATATTATGAGTTGTGCTAATACTTTCTATCCAGACGTCTTTGCAGAGTTCTACCAGATCCATGCCCAAGCTTATATGGGAGCTTCATCTCCAAGCAAAAGCAAAATCAAGCAAATTCATTTAAGGGAGAAGTTCAAATTTTTATGTGGGGGATCAGTGGTAGATGAAAGTCTTTGGACTACGTGTGGAAGGCCATTACTGCTATATACTGGTACTTGTTGAAGTTCAGGCTCAAGTCCATACTCTGGAAGGTGGACAAAGTAGAAAGTGTCAGCAATAAGGCTTCAAGATGAGAGTGGCAGCAGCAACAAGATTCATTTCATAGAAGGGCACATATCAGAATCTAGTCTAATCATGGAATTCATCCAAGGGCTATCTACTAGTATCTGGGTAAAGTATCTTATATTCCTCATCAACCGTAGATTGATTCTTACTATTTGTGATGGGACTGTGCTATGCCTTAAGTGGCTGCTGAGAACATAGTCGGATTTCATCTTGAGTTGTGTGAACTACTATATCGTGTGCAAACCAAGTGAGTAGAGTGTTTGATCCTCAAACTTTTTTTTTGGAGAGGAGATAATATGTAGTGGGGGCATTTAGTGAGGTGCAGATGAGGGAGTTTGGATCCCTAGAGAGAGTTATGAAGTGTGAGAATCCGAGGGTGTTATGCGTGTGAGATATATATCTATTAGGTTATGCTCGTTTGATACACTTTGTGGCATTCCCTTTTCTTATTCCACTCTTGTAGCTACACTGGAATCTGTCCAGTTTGTATCCGTTACTGGTTGGAATCTGTCCAGAATTATCTGTTGTCACTATACTGCTATTGCATTTGCACTAGTCAATGTTCTGTGCTACTGCTGTGCTATTTGCTGCTGCTAGACAGATTGCACATTGTGGTTATTCCTGGATTTCATACATTCAGAAGCTAGTTGTATGTTGCTCTAGTGCTAGCTTCCTTGTGCGTGTATGTAACACCGCAAAGTGATGTTTTATCGTTACTTTCGCGCCCTACCATAATCTTTGCTATGACATTGAGCAAATCTTTGCTAGTATCTACCGTTGTTGATAATGAGTCAATTTCAGAATCCGGGCTCTTTGTATTTTGAAACAAGGTCTTTGCCAAAATTTTAAAAAAATCCCATTTTTTCTAACCTAGCCTAGGGAGGTTGTCCCTAGGCATGTGTGATCCCCTTGGGGAGGGGGTTTCCTCCCAAGTGTGCTTGCCCATTTCAAGCCGATAAAATGCATATCCATGTTCCATGTTCAATGTTTGCACGAATCCAAGTTCAAGGTCCAAGTACAAGGCATAATGCTGCTTCAGACCGTGCATCATAAGGCGAGCATCATCATGCATCGACTCATCAGGCCGTGCATCATCAGGCCGAGAAAAATCCTCAAGTTCAAGTCCGATCTCTAGTTTATATTGTATTAATATAAGTTCATATTGTATTATTCTATCTTAAGCTTCCATTAGCTTTTGGGTTTTCCCCTTTTGTAATTCTCATACGGGTGTTTCTCTCTCATCTTGAAGACGAAAGGGAAACACTCTTCCCTCCCCTATTGTAGCCGCTTGGCCTCCCCCATTTCTGTTTTGTTTTTTTGCTTTCTTTCTTTGTTTTGCTTTGTCCTCCTGGGGTATGCCCCTTGTAGGCTGTATATTCGTTTAGCCCCTTTTATTTTCACGCTTATTTACCCAAAAAAAAAAAGAGAGAGAGACGATGAGAACCAACAATGTCCCACATTCGGATGGAATGGCAGTGGCTTTCTTCAAGCACATTCATAAGTGGTAAGGCCAAAGGTGATGGGGATGATGCATCACTTATGAGAGCATGAAGAGTTCAAGAGGAACCTAGATGCTTCTTGTGTTGATTAGAACGGGAAGACAGGAATGGCAGAGGATATTAAGGACATTAGTCCCCTTAGTTCACTTGGAGGGACTTAAATTTTTAGTCAAAGTCTTGGCCAACAGCCTGAAGAGTGTGGTGGGGAAGATTTAGCGAGAAGCGTAGAACAACTTAGTAGCGATGGAGGCAAATTTTGGATGCTGCTTGTGAGTGCATGTAAATTGAAAATCAAAACCCGCAAATCGCCGGAAACAGAGTAAACCCAGTGGAGAAACGCCATTGTTGCTGCACCAATATTGCGCTCCCTCCCTCCCACCCTCGGAAATTGATTTAAGGGTGCCATTAATGGAGACACGGGAGGATGTTTTTTTAAAGAGTAGAGTTCTGCCCACAAAAGATACTCATTACATAGTTTTTGGGCACTCAGATTGGAATGAACAATTCATTGCAACACCATCTGGAGGAGTGAATAGACTTTAAGGAGGACATGTAAGGTAAAAGAAAGATTCCGTGCCTGTTCAACCACGGTGAAGAATTCTATTCCTCAATGACTTGTTGTACCGGAGAGTTGTATTCAGAAACGACACAAAGGAAATCTTTTATGTAAAGATGCGAATCCGGAACTCGCAAGAACAATTCAAATTCCAACATGGTAAATTTGGAAACTAAAGAGTAGAAAACATGCTGGGGGGCCTCATCCTTCCAAAAGTAGTACTATAGATTAGTGACATAACACTCTTCACATCTGCAATTTTAAGTCAATAAAGACATAACCAGACCATGATTAGCTTCTACCCATGTCCTAAACCTTTCTTAGAAAGCCTACCCAGCACCTTGCAGCAACAAAAATCGTTCACAACCTATAAGCAACCAAATGGACCCAAGCTACATGTCCTTAGGATACTACCCAATCCTAAATCATAAGAGGATCTTACATCACTGTATTATTTAACATTGAGTCGAATTTAAAAAACAAACAAAAAAAACTAAGGAACCCAAAGAGGTATATAACTATAGAGGAATAGCTACATCTACATTACCTTAACAATTCTTAAAATAGCAGTCAGAAGTTGAAATAAGCTTTCATGTTGCATGAGTCTTAATTTGCTTGCAAGCGATGAGCCTCCACCTGAAGAACTATAGAAGTAAAAAACAGTAAACATAAATTCTTGTTCCAATTGTGGCATCAGCATAACATAGATATCCAAGGTAGAAAAATAAGAAAGTTGACTTTGCATAATCTTTGCGTGGGACATATTTGAAATTTTGTCAATAAAATGAAAATCAAGTTATGTACACTCGGGTCCCATTTAACATACCATCAAGATCCCGCATTTCGTTCTCCATATGAAAAATCTGGCTCCAAAGGTTGGGAGAGAAGAATAGGCAGGAGGTCTACAACCGCAGTCTTAATAGCATTCTTCATATCAGCAGTAAGTGTATCACGGTACATTCTCAAAATAGAGGAGAGTTTTGCCTGAAATAACCAGCATCCCAAATGAGAAATGAGAAATGTCTCGAATTGGATACT
>CM040180.1:23049540-23117040 GCA_022606695.1 Vaccinium macrocarpon | reverse complement strand
TGCTGACAAACCCACTTTTACAGAGCCTCAATCTTCCAAAACCAGCAGCGGGAATGTGGAAATATCCAGGGATGACTGGCTGACAGTGGGTAAGGCAGTAGATAACTGCCATGATGGGTTTAGGACTCTCTCAATCCCAGATACCTCAGGAAATGCACATACCATTCAGCTGCAGCAGTGCTCACAGGATGGCAACACCACGGATGATGAAATGGTTCTTGAGAAACCAACTCCCCATGATGGCACTACTTCCACTATGTGCCCTCCCATTGTAAAGCAGGTTGAGGTTCTTCATGAAGGACCCTCTAATCAGACTAATGGATCAGATGCTGAATTCTCAAAGAATCTAGGGATGCCTTCTGGTATTCCACCTGATCCCCATGGCACCAAACCTCCAGACCCTCCAGATTCTTGTGGCAAATCTAGTCATAAGAAGAACAAGAAGAAAAACCATCAGACTGTTCAGAAGGCAAGCCATAGGGGAGCCTCTTCATCCCCTAACAAAGGGAGGTAATGTCTCTCCTTCTCTATTTTGTAAGGCAACTGTCAATTCTTCCTATTATGTGCCTCTTTTGTTAGCTATTATGTCTGTATCAATAAATCCTCTTCATTTTGGCTGTTGGAACACGAGGGGGCTGAATGACCCCCTCAAACAAAGAGAGGTTAGAGCTTTTGTTAACAATAATAAACTTTCTCTTGTGGGCCTTGTGGAGCATAAGATTAGGGATATCAACTCATCCAGAATTTTGAATACTATGCTTCCCTTTTGGGAATTTGTCCACAACAATATTCAAGCACCTAATGGTAGGATTATTGTGACTTGGGATCCTACCATTGTCCAAGTGAGTGTACTTGGTGTTACCAGCCAAGCCATCCATTGTCAGGTTCACTCTCTTTCTGGAGATGCCCATTTCCTGGCTACCTTTGTATATGGATCCAATTCTTATATTGAGAGAAATGATCTTTGGTAGTCTCTCACCTCTTGGGGTAGTTCTACCCCTTGGATCATTCTAGGAGATTTCAATGCTCTTAGATTCCAATCAGATAAAGTGGGTGGGGATAATCATTGGCCTCCCCACATGGAGGATTTCAACAAATGCATTTATCACAATGAGTTAGATGATCTTAAATACACTGGATGCCATTTTACTTGGGCTAATAAACAAGACTCCTCACGTTTTGTCTTAACTAAGATTAACAGAGCTCTTGTTAATGAGCATTAGATGAGGTCCTATACCTGTTCTAGTGCTCATTTCCTTGCTTCGGGTATCTCAGATCACTCACCTGTAGTAGTGTCTATGAACCCTGCCCCCAAGAGTATTAAAAAGCCTTTTAAGTTCTTTAACTTTTTGGCTGACCATCCAGACTTCATTACTACTGTCCAAGGAGTCTGGAGAAGGATTATCATTGGTAACCCTATGTTTGTGGTCTGTACAAAACTTAGACTTCTACAAGCTGAACTTAAAAAGCTTAACTCCAAAGATTATAGTCAGATTTCCACCAGGACCTTGGCTATCAAAGATCAGCTGGAATCGGTTCAGATTGAGTTAGGCTCTGATCCATCCAATATCTCCAAGCAAGTCTAGGAAAGAGATTTGTACAGGCAGTATGTTCATCTGGCTAGAGCGGAGGAAAGTTTTGCTAGGCAAAAATCTAGAGTTCAGTGGCTCAGACTCGGGGATCAATGTACCTCCTATTTCTTTAAGTCCATCACTCATAAGCGAAACAGAGGGAAAATCACAAGCCTTATTCTTCCTAATGATAGTCTTACTTATGATCCATTAACTATCAAATCTACCTTTGTTGATTTTTATACCAATTTGCTTGGTCATCCACACTCCTCCCAATACGCAAGTGCCTCCAGGATTAATCAGCTGGTTGCATTTAAGCTAACCAATGACCAGAAGGCTGCTATGGTTTCTGATATTTCTAATCAAGAAATTAAAGAAACATTCATGTCATTGAATTGCAACAAGGCACCGGGTCCTGATGGCTATAATGCTGACTTCTTTCATAAGTCCTGGCATGTGGTGGGAAATGAGGTCACATCTGCTATCAAAAATTTTTTTAGGTCTGGCAAAATTCTTACTAAGGCCAACTCCACTATTATTGCATTGGTGCCTAAAGTCCCTAATCCATCCAGGGTTGGGGACTATAGGCCGATATCATGTTGTAACACAATTTACAAGTGTATTGCTAAGATCCTTGCTCACAGGATCCAAATTGCCCTTCCCCATATCATTGACCCTAACCAATCAGGATTTGTGAAGGGTCGTAGGATAGCTGACAATATTTTCCTCACCCAAGAAATCATGAGAGACTATCACAAGCACTCCTCTGCTCCTAAATGTGCGCTTAAGGTGGATATAATGAAAGCCTATGATAATGTTAGGTGGGAATTCCTATGGGATGTCCTCCATTCCATGAATTTCCATCCCCTCATGATCAATTGGATCAAGGCTTGCATCACCACAGCAAATTACTCCCTGAGCATCAATGGTGAGCCCACTGGCAACATCATGGGGAAAAAAGGATTGAGGCAGGGAGACCCCCTATCCTCCTATCTCTTTGTTATTGTTATGGAGATCCTCACCCAGCTCCTTAAGGAGCAGTCACTCACTACAACATTTCACTATCATTGGAGGTGTGATAAAACCAAAATTATCAACCTTTGTTTTGCTGACGACCTCATGATTTTCTGTAGAGGAGATCTAAGCTCCATCATATGTATTCAAGAGGCTCTCTCTGAATTTGCCTCCCTATCTGGTTTAGTACCTAGTCCTGGGAAAAGCAATGCTTTTTTCTCTGGTGTTCCCACAACTATAAAGAATGCTATTCTCGTAACTCTGGGTTTCAAGGAGGGGAACCTTCCTATGAAATATTTGGGAGTTCCCCTAATTTCCACAAAATTGAGGTACCTGATCAAGCCATCAAGTCCTAATAGATAAGATCATTGGTCGTACCAAATCTTGGTGAACAAGTACTTATCCTATCTTTGGTCGAGTGTACAATTGGTTAAATCAGTTCTGTTTTCTATGCAGACTTATTGGTCATCCATTTTCATTCTTCCTAAGAAAGTTATTAAGGAAGTTGAGTCTATCCTTAGAGCATTCTTTTGGACGGGACCTGATCTAAAGCATACTGGGGCTAAAGTGGCTTGGGAACATTTTTGTTCTCCCAAGAAGGAGGGAGGCCTTGGATTCAAATCTCTCGAAGTCTGGAATAAGGCCACAATGGCCAAACACATATGGTTCCTGATTTCGGGAGGTGAGCTATCCATGTGGTGCCAATGGGTTAAGTCTTATTTACTTAAGGGTAAGAGCTTCTGGCAGGTCAAGATGCCTAGTAGTCCATCCTGGACTTGGAGGAAACTGCTCCAGCTTCGTCCTATTGTCCAACCCTTTATCCAACACAAGATTGGAGATGGAAACTCTATCTCCCTTTGGTATGACAATTGGCATCCATTAGGCCCTTTGATTGAAAGGTTTGGCAATCGTATTGTGTATGATTCAGGTCTTGCGGATGACTCCAAAGTCTCTGCCATCTTGTTGAACCCCACTATGTGGAAGTTCCCCATCACTCAGACCTGGGAATTAAATGAGATTAGGAATACTCTCCCCAACCTCTCCAGTTCTAACCTCATGCAAGATTCTTGTAGATGGACTCTTGGAAATAGTGGTTCATTAACTGTTTCCTCTCTTTGGGACCATCTGAGAAACCATTTTCCCACCAATGAATGGAGTCATATTGTTTGGTTTCACACTCACATCCCAAAGTGTAGCCTAATCAGCTGGCTTGCCATTCAAAACAGGCTATCCACTGAGGAGAGGCTTGTTCTGTTTGGCATCAAAGACTCCTCTTGTTGTAGTTTCTGCAATGAGGATGAAGATCATGATCATCTTTTCTTCAATTGTTCTTTCGCCAAATGGGACACTGTTTCTCTTAAGTCATGCTTCAATTGGCAACCCCAAACCCTCCAAAGTCTAGTCTCTCTGCTGTCCAACAACAAGGGTAAAGGACTTAGGAGCACCCTAATTAAACTATCCTTTACGGTCACTCTCTATCATATTTGGATAGAGAGGAATCTCGAGAAATTCGAAATTTGCGTAATCCAAATCCCTACTTTGTGGTAAGCAAAATTTGTTCGACATAAGATGTAGATTGATATCCCTCTCTAAAATTGCCCACAGGTCCTTCCTTTTTGCGTGAAGCTTGGAACATAAATGAGTGATTCTTACGTTTATCTCCACCAATCTATTTTTCTAACGGATTTTAGTGACAGGATCAAGTGGAGCCAATATGGTGTTGGCACACATATTTGGTTAATGTCCCGGTTGGGAAGTGATGTTTTGCGGTACACATACCACATTGGAAGTCATCACTGGGGAGTCAAGGCACTCTCCCACGTAAGGCTTGAGAGAGGATCTGATTAGTTATCTTCTAGTACATGGTTTGATACCTTACTCTCTTCTCCCTATTGTCTGTGATGTTTATGGTTCAACCTTGGAAGATACATGTTATGATCAGGAAGATGTTTTAGTACTAACATCCCATTTGGGAGATTTGAATGCAGGTACAAGTTCTAAGCATTGCATAGTGTGTACTAGGAGGATATTCAATTCTGTTATATGGGCCAACTTAAATTGAGTGTATCCAGTGAGCTAAGTGTTTTTGAACCTCAGACTTTCCTTTTGAGTGGAGAGTGTTGTATTTGGAGTTTATCAAGTGAGTTGATGAGGGAGTATGGAACCTTAGTAGAGAGATATAGAAGGTGTGAGTGTTCGAGGGAGTTGTAGTGTGAGCCTCATAGTTAGGATTGTACATCTTTTATCCATTCTTTGTTGGTCAAGGTACACCTATCCCGCTCGCTCTTTGCATGGTGAAGAGATCTTTATGTCATCTTTGCTCCCTTTGCATTGCACATCTTGCACATACCGCATTTGGATCGCTGACCGATACTTTACACGCCGCCCGACATTTAATCGTTACACCGCTTTGCCGCGACTGGATACACCGCCGCCTTTGCTTTGGATACACCGCCGCTTCTTTGCCTTTGGATACACGGCCGCTGCTTCGCGACCGATGCACCTTCTTTGTTCGCATTAATCGCACATTGCTTTCGATACACCGCTGCCGCCGCCGCGACACTACACATTGCACGGGTATACTGCATTGCTAATGCATTTTGGTATTGATCTGTCTATGATGTACACTGCTGCTGCACTATACATGCTTGTGCTTAATTTTAGTTATTATGGTCAGAAATGACTCATTTTCTGATAACTTAACTTGTGGACTGCCATCCAATTGGGCAGAGTATTTGTATTTCATTTTTACGTGATGCACATGCGATTGGGTTGCTACATTTTCAAACAAGGTTACGCCCAATTTTCATTTGTTCCTAGTTGCTACATTTACTATTTGTTGGCCTAGCCTTGGGGGCTGTCCCCTTGGCTTTGTATAATTCCCTTACGGGGGGGATGTCCTCCCAATTCAAGTACCACCCCAAGTTCAAGTGCCAAGTGTTATGCCATATGCTGAAGTACCAAGTCAAGTACAACAGCAGGAGGTTCTTCCCCAATTTTGAGTGCCAAGTCTGTACCATGTTCAAATATCGAAGGTCTATCCCAATCACAATCCAAGTGTTGTGTTTTGTCCTCATCAAAATTAGATTTCCCCATTCAACTATAGGTTCTACCCCTCAATTTATTTGCTTATGTTCTAATCCAACATGTGTTGGCTCTTAATTTCTTTTCTTTTCTTGTAAGTGCTCTTACATTGTAAGTTATTTCCCCTATGTTTTCCTCATGTAGCCCGTGTGGCCCTCCTTTAATTTTTGCAATTTTCTTTATCCTTTTCGTTCTTTTCTTTTCTTTTTCTTCTTTGTCCTCCCTGGGGTATGCCCCTTGTAGGCTGTACATTCGCTTAGCCTTCTTTTATTTTCAAGCTTATTTACCCAAAAAAAAAATGAGTATGAAGGTGGACACGGCCAAAGTACAAGGTTAGGATGGACGGAAGGCTATAACTCGACCATGAAGTAACCAAAGTATATCCAAGTGTTCAAAAACATGTTCAAGTGTCCAAGATGTGTCCAAGTGTCCCCAAAATAAATTTAAGTATCCCAACAAGGTCCAAGTAGTTACCAAAATCCTCATTTTTGCATATCGGAAGTTAACTTTTGCCAAAAACATCAAATTAGTCCAAACTCATCACAACCAATATTTCATAAGAAAACAATCATCAATTTTAATAGGGAGTATCCCTCTGCCAGATTTCATGGGCTCCGTGCACCCCTGCCGGATTTCGCGGGCTCCGTGCACCCATGGCTAGGGACACCAAACGGGTGATCCCTAGAGTTTGTTTTATCCAATAAGTTCATATTAAAACCATTGTCTCTCAAAAAGTCCCAAAAATCTCATTTCTTTCAAAAGTTCACCATTTTCGCCAAAAATGTGTCAACTGACGCGTGTCCGATACGTCAAACATAAAATTTGTTAATTCACGTGTTGAAGGGTTAATTTTATGAATTCAAAGTGGATTCGGTGTTCAAAATGGTGGTATGGGTAAAAAATACGATGAAATGGACGATTAGGGACCAAACGGGCATCGAAGGGTGGCCTAAAACCACCCCAAAAACAGGGGAGAGTCTCTGGAAAACAGGGGGCAGCAGCCCTAAAACAGGGGCAGCAAGCAGATTTTCACCCTATTGGTGTGGAATTTCAACCCAAACATAAATGTAAAGCTTAGGGTCAAAAATTGGAAATGTAGAGTGACTAATGAACCTCAAGGGAGTGTCAAACAACCATCAATTGCAACAAACAAGAGCTCAATTCATAGATCACAAAATTTTGCTCAAACAAACCAACCATAGGAGCAGAGCATGAATTCAAAGAATTTGAGAAACAAGAACAAGTTATATGCTTCATATCACATAAATACAACTAGATGGAGTAGAATTTGTCTTCCTACCTCAAGGTTTGAGCTTGAAACAAGTGGGTAAATGAAAACCCTAGCTTCCAATATGCTCCAACCCGAAATGGGGTCTCTTGGTGCGAAAAGAGTGCAACCCAAGCTTCAAAATGCGTAGAGGAGGTGATTTTAGGTGGGGTTTATGAAGGAGACTTGAGGGTTTTTGTGGATTTTTGAGCTTGGAGAAAAAAAATGGAGGAGAAGAGAGAGAGAGTGTCGGCAGAGGCAGAGAGAGAGAGAGAGAGAGAGAGAGAGAGAGAGAGAGAGAGAGAGAGAGAGAGAGAGAGAGAGAGAGAGAGAGAGAGAGAGAGTTGATTTTTGAAAAAAAATACAAGTATAATGTGTGTTATACACTCTCACCCTATTACACTTTCACCCCTAGACTTTCTAATGTCTATTAAATACACCCAATGCACTCTACCACTATCTTATTGACCCCTCTTAGTTAAAATTTAATTCCTCACATTTACCCAACATTATTCCGGAAAAATTATGTTAAAATACGGGTCCTTACAAGTTTGATGCATAAAAATACCATTAGCATAAAAGTCATGAAAAAAGATGACGTCAGCTCCTTTCTCTGGCGATTAGGCGATTCAACGGAATTGGGGCCCTATAGTGAGTGAGCTCACTACATGTGTGTAGTGAGCTCTCTCAGTCGTCCGATCCGAAATCAATGGTCTGGATAAATTGAAGTTAAAGTAAATATAAAAATGTTTTTTAAAGTGTAAAACAACTTGGACCGTTGATCTCGGATCAGACGGCCAAGAGAACTCACTACATGCATGTAGTGAGCTCACTCACTACAGGGCCCCCGGATCCGCGATTCAAGACCATGGAGAACAAATCTACCTCAACCATGGCAGATTTTCAGCAATCCAACGTGTACCCCTTAGAACACGATCTGATATGTCGAGCAATCCCCCCTCTTCTGGCGATTCTGGGCGTTCTGAAACTGAAGCTCTAGAAATGGAGTCCTCTTTTGTTAAGGCCATGGCTGATGGTCTAGGAATGAAGACCATCCACAACTCCAAAGTCTTCCCTTCGGGTGGCCTAAGAAAGCAAACCGAAGTAGATCTCGGTACCAAGGCAATCGATTCTAATGAAATTAGTAAGAAAAGGTGGGGTAATCTACATACTGAGGTCAGCTCGTTGGAAACTCCACAGTCGGGGATCCCACGTACCACTCGTGTCCCCTCCTTCAAACCACATGATCATTACCCATACGGCCTTAAAGCTTCTAATTTTACAACAAACCCTAATCCTCAAATCTCGTCAGTTGTATCCCAAGATAACCCTAAACCCATTTTTGAGCTATTCTCCACACCCACCAAAGGTACAACCCCCAACTTCGGCCCACATAGCCCCATCATATCTACCCCTAACTCCTCACAGAAACTACAAGAGGTTTTCCAGATCGAAGGTGAACGACAGAGGAAAGAGGATAAACTTGTCGATTTGGTTCATTCCATGGAAGCTGAGCTAAAAAAAGTGGGTATGGATGTTGATTTATCCAAGCTCACAACCCAGATTACGTATCTTCAGGAAGGACACCCTATTTCAGAGTCTCCCTCTCATTACCTTGAAGGGGATATTGTTAATGTTGTGGATCCGCCCGAGTCTTCCCATACCAGGATTGATCCAAGTAACATCCAAAAACCAGGTAAAACCCCTAATTGGTCTTCACTATTCAAAGCTCAGGCTCCATCAAGAACGATGAAGCTTGAGCATTATCCAGATATACAACGAGGTAAGGAAGCAGTAGTTGAGCTTGATGAATCTGATGTTGATACTAATTAATGGAATCAGTGTTTGATTGGGTACTTCCTTGATGGGAAGATGTCGTATAACTTGTTGTGTGCCACAGCTCGTGCGATTTGGAAGGAGAATGCCCCTATTTCTATTAAGCAAATTGGTTCATGTTTTTTCTTCGTGTTCAAAGATGAAGAAACCAAACTGAAAGTCCTGGAAGAAGGTCCATACTTCTTCTCTAGAAGATACATGGTTCTCATGGACTGGAGAAGCATGTTAGTCCCTACAACAAAACATCCAGCATCAATTCTGGCTTGGGTAAAACTTCACAAATTGCCTTTGGAGTGCTGGATTGCAGCAGGATTTAGTCGGATAGCCAGCTCAATTGGGAGACCAATTCATGTTGATAATGCCACAGCGAGCAAGAAGAGGTTAGACTACGCAAGGGTTTGTGTAGAGATCTCTGCAGGGGAAGAACTCCCTACTGAAATAGTGGTTAAGGCTAATGGTGAATTCGTGACAATCAGAGTAGAATATCAGTGGCTTCCGTCCAAATGCACAAAGTGCAAGGTATTTGGTCACAAGTGCAATCCCAAACCAGCCCTTATTCCATTAGTGGTTGAGGAAAGCCCGGGGGTTATCCATAAGGAAGCCAAGATCGCGAGTAAGGATCCAGAAGTTCAAAGGAAAGTACTGGAGGCTTTGGCAAAGGGAGGAAGTTCAGCTTTGGATGTAGTTACCAAAGTGGTATCTCCCTCCACTAAAATGTCTTGTTCAACATCTGCAGGAGGGGACGAGTTCCCCAATATTGGTGAATCTGCTGAGGATTATACCCAGCAGGAAGTACCACGAATCATAGTGGAAAGGGGGCTTGATCCAAAACCTCCCTACCAACCTGATCCTATACTAATCACAACTCCTCCATCCATTTCTACTGGCAGCAGCTATAGGCAATTGGCAGGGGTCTCGGAGCATGGGGATGACTTCAAGTTGGCTTCAAATAAGAAGAAAAACAAAGGGCGGAGCAATCAGAAGGCTTCCCCTCCTTTAAAAGGGCGGTAATCCTCTCCCTTTACTTTTTGATAGCATCTAATTCTTTCTATCCTCTACTATATAGTTTAGCCTCTATCTACAAGTTTTTGATGAACTCAGCTTTGCTTTTTGGATTCTGGAACTTACGTGGTCTTAATGATACTCTCAACCAAAAGGAGGCCAAGAAATTTATTTCTAATAATAAATTGTCTTTGGTTGGGCTATTAGAGCATAAAATTAAGGAGGTCAATGCTAAGAGAGTCTTGAATTTTATTTGCCCCCAATGGCACTTTGCACACAACTATGAGCATGCTCCCATTGGCAGGATTTTTGTGTGTTGGGACCCTCAAATTTTTTATATTAATGTTTTAAGGAAGTCCAGCCAATTTATTCACTATGAGGTCCTAGCTCGTCACTCTGGGCTTAGGTTCTTTACTACATTTGTTTATGGTGCTAATGACCATATGGAAAGGAATGACCTGTGGAGTAGTATGCTTAATATTAAGACTACCTCTCCTTGGGTGTCGTTGGGAGATTTTAATGCTATTAGGTCTCCTAGAGAGAAAGCTGGAGGTTCACTTAATTGGCCTCCCATATGGATGACTTTAACAATAGTCTCTATGCTTGTGAACTTGATGACCTTAGGTTTTTGGGTTGCTTCTATACTTGGAGCAATAGGCAAGATGCTCCCAATCACATTTCCACCAAGATTGATAGGGTGTTGGTGAATGAAAGTTGGATGAGAGCCTTTCCTTATTCCAATGCTTTCTTTCCTACTCCTCGGTTGTCTGGTCACTCTCCTTCTGTGGTTAGTTTACCCCTTCCCCCAAGTCTACCAAAAAACCTTTCAGATTTTTTGATTTTTTAGCTGACCATCCTCTTTTTCTTCCTATAGTTCAAAGGGTTTGGAGTACCTTTGTTCTTGGCAACCCTATGTTCTGCATTAGTGAGAAATTGAGGCTTCGTCAAGTTGAGTTCAAAAGGCTAAACCCTCAAGAATTTAGTGCCATATCAAATAGAGTAAAGAGTGCCAAACTACAGCTTGATAATATACAAAAAGAATTGGGAACCAACCCCTTAAACCCCTCCAAACAAGCTGTAGAGAAAATTGCTTTTCGACAGTACCTCATTCTTTTTCAAGTCTGTTAGCAATAACAGAAATAGGAGCATGATCACTAGCATTACTCTTAGTGACTCTACCACTACCCAGGACATATCAGTGATTAAGTCCACCTTTGTGGATTTCTATAATGATCTCTTGGGGACTCGTCATAGTTCCCATTATGATGGTTCAACCAGGGTTAAGCAGTTAATCCAGAGGGTATTAACTGATGAACAAAGGTTGGATATGGTTCAGCCTATCACTGATGCTGAAATTAAAGAGACTTTCCTGAATCTGAATCCTAAAAAAGCACCTGGCCCAAATGGCTTTAATGCTGGCTTCTTCCAGAAAGCATGGCCTATTGTTGGTTATGAAGTTTTTGATGCTATTAAGAGCTTCTTTAGGTCTAGCAAAATGTTAAGGAAAGCTAATGCTACTGTGGTTGCCCTTGTTCCTAAAGTCCCCAACCCTTCTAAGGTTGGTGGCTTTAGACCCATTTCCTACTGTAATACCATTTACAAGTGCATTGCAAAAATTCTTGCCAAGAGGCTCTAGAGTGTTGTTCCTTCCCTTATCGATCCTGTCCAATCGGGATTTGTTAAGGGTAGGAGGATTGCAGACAATATTTTTCTTACCCAAGAGATTATGCATGGATATCACAAGTCCTCTCCTACACCCAAGTGTGCTATGAAGGTGGGTATTATGAAAGCTTATGATAATGTTAGATGGGATTTTCTTTGGGATGTCCTTATAGGAATGAATTTTCATCCTACCATGATCAAATGGTTACAAGCATGTGTGACCATTGCTAACTACACCCTAAGTATCAATGGGGAGAATACTGGATTCATTGATGGTAAGAGGGGCCTTAGACAAGGGGATCCTCTTTCCTCTTATCTCTTTGTAATTGTCATGGAGATACTTACCTATATATTAAGAGAGAAATCATTGCAGTCTGATTTCCATTTCCATTGGAAGTGTAGTCAGAACAAGATCATTAATCTTTGTTTTGCTGATGATCTTATGATCTTCTGCAAAGGGGATGTAGGATCTGTCAGACACATCCAAGCATCTCTCATTGAATTTGAATCTTTGTCTGGGTTGAAACCTAGTCCTAACAAGAGTCAAATATTTTTCTCTGTAGTTGAAGCATCCACTATAAGAGGTATACTGAGTGTCCTTGGATTTGTAGAAGGGTCTCTTCCTGTTAAATATCTTGGTGTACCTCTTCTCTCCACCAAGCTAACTCATTTGGATTGCAAACCTATGGTGGATAGGATTATATCCAAAACTAAGTCTTGGACTAACAGAGACTTGACTTATGCCGGGAGAGTTCAATTGATTAAAAATGTTTTGTTCTCTATGCAAACCTACTGGTCCGCTTTGTTCATTCTTCCTAAAAAGGTGATAACGGAAGTTGAGTCTATTTTAAGAGCCTTTCTATGGTCTGGGCCTGACCTTAAGAGGACTGGTGCTAAAGTTTCTTGGGAGCACAGTGCTCCCAAAGAGGAAGGTGGCCTTTGGACTCAAGTCTATGCAGATATGGAATAAGGCTACAGTGGCTAAACACATCTGGTTTATCATCTCAGGTGGTGAACAATCAATGTGGTGCCAATGGGTAAAGTCCTATTTACTTAAGGGCAAAAATTTTTGGCAACTCAAAATGCCAAGCAGCCCCACATGGACCTGGAGGAAACTTCTTAATCTTAGGACTACTATTCTTCCTTATATTAAGGTTGTTATAGGTGATGGGCACAACACTTCCTTATGGTATGACAATTGGCATCCTTTAGGCCCTTTGGTCACTAGATTTGGGGAGAGGATTATTTATGACTTAAGTCTCCCTAAGAACTCCATGGTCTCTTCAATTATTAGGGACTCCAAATGGGCTCTCCCTGTCACTCAAACTTGGGAGATCAATGATGTGAGAGCTGGTCTCATTAATCTCTCTGATCCTATTGTTGGTAAAGCTGATTTACATAGGTGGACTCTCACTTCTAATGGTGAATTTGTTGTGAGCTCTCTGTGGAACAGACTTAGGACTCCATTTCCAAAGGTTCCCTGGAGTTATGGTATCTGGTTTCCTAGTCATATTCCAAAATGCAGCTTTATTACCTGGGTGGCCATTCAAGAGAGACTATATAACGGAGGCAGGACTTCGTATTGTTTGGCACTAAGACTACATCTAATTGCAGTTTCTGTCCTAATAATGAGAGTCATGATCATTTGTTCTTCAACTGTCCATTTACTTCCCAAGTTTGGGCACAATTGCTTACTAGGATCCATGTCTATTGGGCTCCTAGAACTTGGATGGATTGCTCTCTTAGCAACAATTAAAGGCAAGACTCTTAAACCAACCTTAATCAAATTGATTTTTACAACAGCCGTGTACCACATTTGGATTGAGAGGAATGTGCGGAAGTTCCAGAATGTTGCTAGTCCTATCTCTGTAGTAGTGAGCAAGATCCACTCAGTCATTAGACATAGGTTAATGTCCTTGGAAAAATATTCCAAAGGTTTTCAACCTAATGGGCTATTTGCTCAGTGGAATGTTGCTCATAGCTGACTATATGGCAGAATCATCTATGCAAGCTTAAGATATTATGATGTGGTATATTGAGCTATTTGTTGAGTTTCATGCAGGCCTCATACAAGTTTTGAGCAAGGTCTAAGCGGGATATTGGGAAAGTGGTCAGTTCATTCAAGGACTAATCTCCCATTTGGATATTTGTGATTGCAGGTACTAAGAGAATTGACTTATCCCCATTGGGGAACTTTGTTCACAGGTTGTAGTATTTGGAACTTCCCTAGCTGTCACATTATATGTCTCCAAGGATGGAGGCAATCCTTGATTTTATGTCTCCAAGGATGGAGGCAATCTTGGATGTTTATTATATATGTCTCCAAGGATGGAGGCAATCCTTGATTTTCTATATGTCTCCAAGGATGGAGGCAATCGTGGATTTTTATTATATGTCTCCAAGGATGGAGGCAATCCTTAATTTTATCTCACTTTGTGTTACTTGTTTGGTGCCTTCAGTGGCCTGATATATCTGAGTTGTGTGTCCCTACTTATATGTGTGATTAACTAGTGAGTTGTGTGATTGAGCCTCTGATTTCCTTGTGAGTGGAGGTAATAACTAGTGGGGGCATATTGTGAGGCTTAGTTTAGGGTGAATGGGTCCCTAGTGAGAGTTCTAAAGTGGTGAGGCTCCAAGGGAGTTGAAGTGTGAGCCATATAATGTAGGATTGATGCAACCTTCTATGATTATGCTCTTCCTAGTGCAAGTGTCCATACATACCATGTCGCTGCCACTCGTTATATGAGATCTATTTGGAATTTGATTTGAAGGGCAATACCTCAACTTGCTGCCTATCGCTGAATTCTATTGTTACATTTGGGAGGTATCCATTCCTCTGAGTCTGTTATTGCAGCTTCTATTTTGTGGTAGTTGTTAATTTTACCTAGCAGTCATGCCCAATTTTCTGTATGCCCAAGTACCACCATGCCCACGATGCATTATCTGCATACCCACGTACCACCATGCCCACGTTGCTGCTATTGTTTTGCTGTTGCTACATTATATATGGATGCATATGTCTTGTCCGCTAATGTGGGGTCTGTATTGGTCTTTTGAAGGGTTTGTCCCCTTGCTATATTGCTTACCCTAGGGGGGCTCTCCTTAGGGATGTTGGATAGCCTAGATGCAGGGGGATGTCCTCCATCCTAGTTTGCCTATTCCGCACGGGGTGTCATCCATCCTGGCCCATATCATGTGTTACATAGCCGGTTGTATCTTGTAGGTTGTTTTATATCTTGTAGGTCTTGGTTAGACCTATTAACCCAATCTCCCTTGTAGCCAATTGGCCTTCCCTCATGTTTAACGTGTGCCTTTTGGCCTACTTTTCCTTCTTTTTTTCTTTTCTTTCTTTGTTTTGTTTTGTCCTCTTGGGGTATGCCCCTTGTAGGCTGTATATCCGTTTTGCCCCTTTTATTTTCAAGCTAAATTATCCAAAAAAAAAAAAGATATCTACACTGTTATTACTACTATATATATAGTCGTCGTACACATATACATAAGATATACACCCTCAAAGGAAATATATATACCCATACATGCCTACATTAATGCACATATATACATATACACAACGAAAGAGAGTTTATATGTGGGACACGCGTGTCCATGCCGTGTCCCCCCTAAAAAACTAATTTAATTTCACACGGCGCCCACTTGAGTATTGCCCCTTGGGGTAGCCTTTTGGCCTCCCCACTTTTTTCTGTTCTTTTCCTTTTTTTTTGTTTTCTTTGTCCTCAATGGGGAATGCCCCTTGTATGCTGTATATTCGCTTAGCCTCTTTTTTATTTCAAGCTTGTTTTACCAAAAACAAAAAGGAAGTGAGGCGCCACCATAACACTTTTGTGTACTCGGTGGGAACAAATCAAAGGGCGGCGTGCAATTGCTATGGGCCATTGTGCCCGTAAGCCAACAGTGGGCCTTTGTGCCTCTAATTAGATGGCGCCACAATTATCAAGTGGGACCATAAAAATCAGCCATTCAGTTCACACAATCAAGAATTTTTGTCCATTTTTATCCCTGTCCTGATGGGTTGTGCTAGGTCCACCAATTTTCCTACACCGGCGGGTTGTGCCGGGGAGTACGCACTTTTTTTTTGTCCTCCCTGGGATATGCCCCTTGTAGGCTGTACATAGTGTTTGGTTTTCTGGCCACATCCCCAAATGCAGTTTTATTACATGGGTTGCCATTCAAGAAAGATTGTACACTAAAGAAAGGCTTGTCTTGTTTGGCATTAAGTCTATTTCTTGCTGCAGCTTCTGTCCAGGTAGTGAGAGTCATGATCACTTGTTCTTTAATTGTTCTTGCACATCACAAATTTGGAATCAACTACTTGCTAAACTCAATGTTTGTTGGCCTCCTAGACCTTGGACTAACTGGATTGCTTTAATAGCAACTTTCAAAGGCAAAAATCTTAACTCAATGCTAGTCAAATTAATTTTTTCCACATCAGTATACGACATTTGGATTGAGGAATTTTGGTAAGTTCCAAAATGTTGCATGTCCAATTTCTGCAGTGGTGAATAGGATCCACTCAGTCATAAGACACAGGTTAATGTCTTTGGGGAATGTTACTAAAGCCCTCAATTTGATAGTATCTTGGCTCAGTGGAACCTTGTTCCAAGCTGAACTATATAGTAGAAGGCTCTGATTCTCAATTGATAAACACTGCTTTGTTGCTATATTTTCTACTGTTATGCTATTATGGTGTGCTCCTTTTATTGTCTCCACCAGGTTTGGCTACACAGTGAGGACCTCAGGAAGCCTTGGTCCATAGGATGGTTTCCAAAGCAGAGCTTTACTCTTTATAGAGACATCATGGAAATGTGCTAGGTATACCATATGTGCTAGTACTTCTACTTATACAGTAAGTATCTTAAACTCCTCGAGATTCTTCCTATTGGGAGTATTGACTGACTTTTCATAGTTGATCTCATGATTGAGTGTGTGTGGCCACCATAAATGTGTGTTCCAGTAAGTTGTGTGTCTTGTGCCCCAGATTGTTTCTTTTGAGTGGATACTAATGTGTTATTGGAGAATCATAATCATGTGAGGTTTGATGAGGGAGATTGGAACCTTAGGGAGAGATAGAAGTCGTGAGGTTTCAAGGGAGTTGAAGAGTGAAACACAAAACCTAAGTCCTATTATGTTACTCATTTGCTACAGTATTACATGGTTTTATTGTTTGTGGCTGCTGCTTGTCGTTTGTGGACTACCATCTACTTGGGCAGAGCTAGTTTATTGTTATTTGTGCTATTTGTGTGATCTGATATGACTGTGCTCCCTTTGCAGTTTCTGGGCAGTAACCAGAGGTGTTGTACAAAGCTCTGTCTCTGTTTCTAGGCAGATAGTGTCCATTGCTAGACAACTATCATGTTTCTGTAGTATGATTTCTATGCGATTTGTTGTAGTATGCTTGGATAGCTTTCATGTTTCAAATCCACGCATTACAAAGCAAGGTTTTCTCACGCTAATTACGTCCCAACTCGGACATATTTGAATAGTTGAACTGCATTCATGCGTGGACAGAACTTGTTGTGGGCAAAACCTATTCTTTATTGAACTACATCAAGCGTGTCAGATTTTGTGTAAATTCAATGTTTGATGGATAAATGTTACCCGATCGGTTGCAAGTTAAAATTGGGCAGAGTGCCATTCAACGAGACTGGATGTACATGTTTGCTATCGTTTTCTACTGGTTATTTTGGCAATGTTGTTGCTATACTTGTCATGCTTTTTTTTTTTGGGGTAAATAAGCGTGAAAATAAAATGGGCTAAATGAATATACAGCCTACAAGGGGCATACCCCAGGAGGACAAAGCAAAACAAAGAAAGAAAGCAAAACGGAAATGGGGGAGGCCAAGCGGCTACAATAGGGGAGGGAGTGTTTCCCTTTCATCTACAAGATGAGGGAGAAACACCCGTATGATGATTACAAAAGGGAAAACCCAAAAGCTAATAGAAGCTTAAGTTAGATTAATACAACATGAACTTATACTAATACAATATAAACTAGAGATTGGACTTGAACTTGTAGATTTTTCTCGGCCTGATGATGCACGGCCTGATGAGTCGATGCATGATGATGCTCGCCTTATGATGCACGGTCTGAAGCAGCATTATGCCTTGAACTTGGACCTTGAACTTTTTTTTTTTTGGGTAAATAAGCATGAAATAAAAAGAGGCTAAACGAATATACAGCCCTATAGGGGCATACCCCAGGAGGACAAAAGAAAAGGAAAAGGAAAAGAAAATGGTATAGTGGGAATGCCAAAAGGCTACATTGGGATAAAGGGAAATCTAAAAACAAATAACCGTATGGAGAGTGTATCACCTTCATCAGAAGATTATGAGAAACACCAAATGCACAGACTTACCAAATCGAAGTATAAACACCAAATGCACAGACACCAAATGCACAAACTTGGACCTTGAACTTGGAACTTGGATTCGTGCAAACATTGAAAATGGAACATGGATATGCATTTTATCGGCTTGAAATGGGCAAGCACACTCGGGAGGAAACCCCCTCCCCAAGGGGATCACACATGCCTAGGGACAACCCCCCCAGGCTAGGTTAGAAAACGTGGGATTTTTTTAAAATTTTGGCAGCACCTTGTTTCAAAATATAGCGGCCCAGATTCTGAAATTGACTCATTATCAACAACAGTAGATACTAGCAGCACTACTCAATGTCATAGTAGCATTATGGTAGGACGCGAGTAACAGTAAGCATCACTGTTCAGGTATGACATACACGGTACAAGGCAGCAAGCACTAGAGCAACATACAGCTAAGAGAGCACATAAGAATAGCTTCTGAATGTACTGAAATCCAAGAATAACCACAATGTGCAATCTGTACAACAGCAGCAAATAGCACAGTAGTAGCACAGAACATTGACAAGTACAAATGCAACAACAAATTACAATGACAGCGGATAATCTTTGGGCGGACTCGCATTTTTTTCATAATGCGGATCGGCTGGTGTCCGAACAAGCATCCACAATGTTGTGATTTATGGCCTAGCCTTGGGGCTGTCCCGTCGGGGCATGTTTTTGTCCCTTACGGGAGGGGGCTTTTCCTCCCAAAATCAGTAGTTATGGGTTGCCAAACTTGGGAAATGAGGACTGCTTTTCCCTGGGATGGTAAAATTCAATTTTGTTATCTTTGCCCAAATTCCTCCAGATCTTGATCTCCGTGGTGTTATAGGCTGTAGCAGGTTGCAGCAGTTGATGTTCTCCCATGCATCATGTCCAAGATTATGTTCAAGTTTCGTGTCTGCTGCTACATCCTTTGGCTAGGATTCTCATCTCTAGTTTTTTTGCTGATGAAGAGTTACATATCTAGGTTTACCTTAGGTATTATCATTTTGAGCCGAAAGGCTTCCTTGTAGCCACTTGGCCGGTTTCCTTGTTTGCCGTTGGCATGTACTTTTCTTTCTTTTTCTTTTCTTTTCTTTGTTTTGTTTTGTCCTCCTGGGGTATGCCCCTTGTAGGCTGTATATCCTCTTTCCTCTTTTTATTTCAAGCTGATTTATCCAAAAAAAAAAAAAATGCTGGACAGATTCCAACCAATAATAGATACTAACTGGACAGATTCAAGTGTAGCTACAAGAGTGGAATAAGAAAAGGGAATGCCACAAAATGTATCAGACGAGCCGCAACCTAATAGATATATATATATCTCACCCTACAACACCCTTGGATTCTCACACTTCATAACTCTCTCTAGGGATCCAAACTCCCTCATCTGCACCTCACTAAATGCCCCCACTACATATTATCTCCTCTCCAAAAAAAAGTCTGAGGATCAAACACTCTACTCACTTGGTTTGCACACAATATAGTAGTTCACACAACTCAAGATGAAATCCAACTATGTTCTCAGTAGCCACTTAAGACATAGCACAGGCCCATCACAAATAGTAAGAATCAATCTACGGTTGATAAGGAATAAGATACCTTACCCAGATATTAGTAGATAGCCCTTGGATGAATTCCATGATTAGACTAGATTCTGATATGTGCCCTTCTTTGAAATGAATCTTGTTGCTGCTGCCACTCTCATCTTGAAGCCTTATTGCTGACACTTTCTACTTTGTCCAGACTTGAGCCTGAACCTAGAGAATACAATTGCAAAAGTATGATCTGCATGGAATTGTATTAGTGGCGGGCATAGAGAACTCATGGATTAAGATCCCATTTTCTAAGGAGCCATTGAGATTGATGTCCTTGAGGAAGTACCTTTAGGGACATCAATCTATGTCTCATCATAGTATGGATCTTTCCCATGACCAGAGCATGAGCATGGTTCAGCATATCACTAATACTGAAATCATGGAGGTTGTTATGAACCTTAATCCTCACAAGGCTCCTGGCCCTGATGGATATAATGCTAGGTTCTTTCAAAAAGCCTGGCCGGTTGTGGGACACGGGGTCACCTCTGCAGTTAAGAATTTCTTCAGGTCTGGGAAATTATTAAGCAAAGCTAATGCCACTATTGTGGCACTTGTCCCCAAAGTACCTAATCCCTCAAAGGTGGGTGACTTCAGACCAATTTCTTGTTGTAACACTATTTACAAATGCATTGCCAAGATTTTGGCTAAGAGGCTACAGAGTGTTCTCCCCTTTCCTATTGATCCGGTCCAATCTGGATTTATTAAGGGCAGGAGAATTGCGGATAATATATTCCTCACTCAGGAAATCATGCAAGGATACCACAAATCCACTTCATCCCCCAAATGTGCTATGAAAGTGGACATAATGAAAGCCTATGACAATGTTAGATAGGATTTCCTTTGGGATACACTGGTCTGCATGAACTTTCACCCCAAAATGATTGCATGGTTAAAAGCTTGTGTCACCACTGCTAACTATACTCTGAACATCAATGGTGAACCAACGGGCAATATTAAGGGTGCAAGAGGCCTCAGGCAGGGAGATCCATTGTCCTCTTACCTCTTTTTTTTTTTGGATAAATTGTCCTCTTACCTCTTTGTAATTGTTATGGAAGTACTCACTTGTATTCTAAAGGAGAGGTCTAGTAAACCTGATTTTAGGTTCCATTGGAGGTGCAATCAACCCAAAATCATAAATTTATGTTTTGCTGATGACCTTATGCTCTTTTGCAAAGGTGATGTTAATTCAGTCAAACATATTCAAGACTCCTTGTTTGAGTTTGAATCCCTATTTGGATTATCCCCAAGTCCTGGGAAAAGTAATGTCTTAAAAAAATGCAAAAAGATACTGGCTAGAATAATAAAGAAGAAAGAAGGGTTGAGAGCTTCTCTCTCTAGAATCTAGAGAGAGAATGCACTCCCTTCTCCTCGTTTCATAATTTTTACACAAAAACTCCAAACAATCTGTTTGGTTTTACATTTTCCAGTATAGATCCCTTCTACTCCTACCTAAATGGGTCTGATTATGCTAATTCCACATGCATGGGGAGCTTTCACCTGTCCACAACAACAACAACTAGGGTTCGTTCTTTTCTCTCTCAGTAGTACAACCCATCTTCTGATGGTATTCAAATCCATGGAGCTCATTCACTGGATGGAGCTCCATTCCTTGATTCTGTGTTTTTTCCATTCATGGGTAACTTTATCCGTTCAACCGAAGAGCACCATTCGGGTGCATCACAGATTGGTTCGACCTCTTCAACAATGTTGTTCTTCTTCCACAATAGTTGGGTGAAGTTCCAACCGTTTGGAGGTTGTCCTCTCCTGTTATGCAGTTAAATTGCGTGTTCTTGATCCTTTTCCATTTGGCTCGTCCTCAATTCAGACAACATTCAGATCCTCTCTGTGGGCTGAATAAGCACATTTACTTCACACCTGGTGGCTTGTGTGAAGGTTAGCAATGAGCAGCAATCCGTGAGTGTGTTTTACCACCACTCTAGATGGGTGATGAAGTTCAGTAACCACAACCAAACACCCAGAACAAACTTCTCATGGAGGTATTTGAGACCTCGAGGTCCTAAAGCTGGCTCTTCCATGGCGGTACAGTTCCTTCCGTTAAGTGTCCCGATGTCACGGCGGCAGGGTAATATCACATCTGGTTCTGGTTGCTAAGGTGAGCTAAGTGAAGTAGGTCCTCAACTGTCCTATGCGTCCATTTAGAGACTTTCTTGGGTTCAACAAGGCTGGTTCGTTATTATTTTCCTCAGAGTAACATTGGAAACCATTTGGGGGAGAAGAGAGTGAGATCCACTCTCTCCCCTTGCAAGTGTGCATTACACGTTCTTGGTCCACTACACGTTCTTGGTTCTTGGTTCAAATGTACCACATGGTTAAAGAGGTAGTAATGGTGGGTTCACATTTACCCATAAAATTGACGGGTACTCAAGGAGAACCAGTGTATTTTTCTTAATTCTTGGTCCATTACACGTTAACTATCTGTCAAAAGGGGTCCACCACCACGGTCCACTTTTGGAGTCATTACACGCAATATTGATCTGCCGCCAAACACACCTCAAGTCGAGAAGTTTGAAGAGTGGGGACCACGGTGAGCACAGCTATTTCGGTGGTACTCATCATCACGTGATAACAGGTTTTCTCAACAATTGGTCTTTCGGTTCAACAAATGACCTTCCGGTTCAATTAGTCAAATGCAGCCCAATTTCATTTTACTGTACGTAAAAGGCAGTAGCTACAACTAGTCAAAAAGTGTGCATGTGTTGGAGATTTTGCAGCAAGCTATTCGGTCCAATTTTCAAACCATCTTTTGGTCATAAATCAAGGACATCACTGGGTCTAATCAGGGGCAAAAGATCACGTGGGGCCCTTCTAGTTTTGGTAGTGGGCTAATTTATGTCGAGCCACAGTGTACTAGATTACATCTTACAGCGCTATGCTAATTATACCTAGTTCCGCGGGATGTGCTGGACCTCCTATTTTCCCATCCCGACGGATTGTGTCGGGAAGTACGCAATTTTTTTCTTCTTCTTTATTTTTGTTTTGTCCTCCCTGGAGTATGCCCCTTGTAGGCTGTACATTCGTTTAACCTCTTTTAATTTCAAGCTGAATTACCCAAAAAAAAAAGTAATGTCTTCTTTTCAGGAGTGCAACACTCTGTCAGAAAGGAGATTATGCAAATGTTAGGTTTTAGAGAGGGTTTTTTGCCTGTGAGATACCTTGGAGTCCCACTGTTGTCTACCAAGCTGAAACACAATGATTGCAAATCCATGATAGACAAAATCACTTCAAAAACTAAAACTTGGACCAATAGGGACCTAACCTATGCCGGTAGGGTCCAATTAATAAAAAATGTCCTCTTCTCAATGCAAACTTATTGGTCTTCCCTCTTTATACTTCCCAAGAAAGTTATTAAAGAGGTTGAGACCATCCTGAGGTCCTTTCTATGGACTGGTCATGACCTCAAGAAGAGTGGGGCCAAGGTATCTTGGGAGCACTTGTGTTGTCCCAAACAGGAGGGTGGCTTAGGTTTTAAATCCATTCTAGTTTGGAACAAGGCTGCTATAGCTAAGCACATCTGGTTCCTCATCTCTGGTGGGGAACAATCTATGTGGTGTCAATGGGTTAAGTCTTACTTGCTCAAAGGTAAGAATTTTTGGAAAGTCAAGATGGCCAGTTCACCTTCTTGGGTTTGGAGGAAACTCCTTAACCTCAGACCCATTGTGCTGCCCCACATTAAAGTTGTAATTGGTAATGGCAGAACCACCTCACTATGGTTTGATAATTGGCACCCTCTTAGACCTATTGCTTCCAGATATGGTCCTCGAGTCATTTATGACTCTGGACTCACTAAAGATGCTACTGTGGCTGCCATTATAAGAGGCTCCAATTGGGGTCTCCCCATTACCCAGACCCTTGAGTTCAATGAAATTAGGGATGCTATTTGCTCTCTACCCAACCCAAATCAGGAACTTAAGGACTGCCATAGATGGAACCTTAATTCAAATGGTGAGTTTACCATCTCTTCCCTGTGGGATGAACTCAAAATACATTACCCCAAAGTACCATGGCACAATAGCATCTGGTTTCCAGGTCATATCCCTAAGTGTAGCATGATTGCATGGCTTGCTATACACAACAGACTATATACCGGTGACAGGTTGGTTTTGTTTGGTACAATCCCTATTTCCTGTTGTAGTTTTTGTACTGGTGTGGAGTCCCATGACCACTTATTCTTCAATTGCCCATTCACTTCACAAATTTGATCTGACATGCTTGCTCATATCAATGTCAGTTGGCCCCCAAGGTCTTGGTTAGGGTGGATCACTCATATCTCAAACTTCAGTGGCAAGAGTCTCAAAAATTTAATCATCAAGTTGATGTTCACTACTACAGTCTACCAAATTTGGCTTGAAAGGAATGTTCGCAAGTTCCAAGGTGCATCTTGCACTGTACCTATTGTGGTTAACAAAATCCACTCAATCGTGAGATTCAGGCTGTTATCCTTGGAAAATCTTCCCCAAGGCCACCATTGTCATAGGTTGTCAACTAAGTGGGGGATAGTCTAAAATTCCTATTCACTTTTATTAATGCAACTCTGTTTTTTTTTTTTTGGATAAATTGCAACTCTATTTTGAACATGCACAAATGATCAGGACCAGGGCATCATGAGGAGATAATATGTTGGTTCTCAACTTACCACCCATTTGGGATTCTCTATGCAGATATTCAGGGTCAAGCTCATGGAGTATCAAAGGGGAGCAAAGTGCTATAGTATGGTTAAACAGGCACTCTCCCAGAGAAGGTTACAGAGGACTGCTATTTATCTCCTAGTATATGGTTTGATACCTTACTCTCTTCTCAAGCTTATTGTCTATAATGTATGTGGTTCAATCCTTGGAAGCTACATGGAGCGATCAACTATATGTGAGATTCCTGTGAGCTGTGAGATTGAGCCCCATTCCCCATTTTTTCTGAGTGAAAGAGTAATGGATGGAGCATCTTGTTAGTAGAGGGAGACAGGTTGGTTTACCCTTAAACCCATTGTGAACATAACAAAAGTAGAAAGGGAGGGTGAGGCTGTGAGGGTGTTGGTAGTGTGAGTCCAATATCCAATGGGTTTACTGTTTACTATTCACTGTGGACTGCCAGTGATGGGCAAAGCTGCCATTCTATATATCCTGTTACTGGTATTGATTTTCATGTTGCTGCCATTGTCTGATGCAGCGATCTCCTGTTATTACTGCTGTTGTTTACTGTTGCTGCAGCAGTACCTTGTTTACTGCTGCTTCTGCTGTAGTGTACTGCTGCCCATTTGAAGCCTATCCGTTGCACTGGAGGGATACATTGACTTCAGAGACACAGGAAGGATGGGGGGGCAGCTACTAAGTATGCTATCACCAGGTTCAATCTGAACTTTACCCTTTGTAAGGCCTCTTGAAGGCTTGCTTAATTTATAGCAAGGGCTGTTGCTATAGATTCTTGTTTACTTGCTTTCACTTGAATTATGCTCATTATATGGGCTGCAAGGGCTGTTGCAACCTACATACTTCCTTGCCTGCATTTGTACCTTCATGTTAATCTATAGCAAGGGCTGTTGCAATAGATATTTGCTTCCTTATCTGTTATTAGAGCTCTCATTTGGCATAATATGGACTGCTGTGTGTCTGATTAGCATCCACAATGTTGAGATTTCTGACCTAGCCTTGGGGGCTGTCCCATGGCATGTATTAGTCCCTTCTGGGAGGGGGCCTTTCCTCCCTTCTGTTGCAGTTTACTACTACAGTTGACCATTATTGCTGCTGCTGCTGTTCACGGTGCATTTCCACTGCTATCTGCTATCTGTTGGCTGCGATAGTGTCCACAGTGCATATCCAATGCTTATTGTGTGAGGACTAGTCCTCTTTTGTTGGAAGAATCTGTATCCACTGCTGCACCCTTTTGGTTATGTATCTCAACTCTAGTTTCATTGGTGGAGTTGAATTACATAACTAGGTTTATTTTGGTATTCCCATTTTGAGCCGACATGCCTTAGCTGTATTCCCATTTTGGTATCTCAATTCTAGTTTCCCTTTTGTAGCTTTAGTTGTAGCTATTGTACTCATCGTTTTCCTTGTAGCCACTTGGCCAGCTTTCCTATGTCTTGCCTTTGGCATGAATTTTTTATTTCTTTTCTTTCTTTGTTTTGTTTTGTCCTCCTGGGGTATGCCCCTTGTAGGCTGTATATCCTTTTCCCTCTTTTTAATTTCAAGCTGATTTATCCAAAAAAACTTCTTGGAGTTATGCTTGTTGCTCAATGATCCATCGATCATCTTTTTACTCCAAGATTACAGCCAAAAACTCCCTTATATTTTATGAGATTAAGAGAAGTTATGGAGCGGCTCTCTCATTTTTGGTGATAAATAAACCCTAACAGACTTGTTATTTATAATCTGCTAAAAAACAAACAAGTTGCTTGAGCAACTCTTGTAGCCTATCAAGCACTTTTTCTGAATTAAAGTTGCCATATAGCAAAATCTTGATTTCTCGAATTAATGTTGCCATATATCGCAGCCCATAATTTTCTTGATCTTCTTCCCTTATTGAAATTGCTAATTTCTGAAACCCTTGATGCCTTGATCTCACTTGATTTGCTTCTACCTAAAAACTCAATCTTTCTGTTACAAAATATTGATTTCCTTCCACTTCCTAAACAGACACTCTAAATTAAAAATAAATAAAATACAACTTGATAAATAGGGATACAAATAAATGTGTTTTGTCATGGAATTAGCCAACACAAACAAACAGTGGCCTATGGTCCTAACATTCCCCAAAGTGGTTTTAGCAAAAAGCAAATTAAAGCTAAAATTAAGAATTGGAAGACAACTTACTTCAGATTTGCAGGCATTCTTTAAAATGAGAATTTTTCATGGGACGTTTATGAAAATAAGTTAACGGTGGAAGATGAAGTTTGGAATGAATATTTCCAAGTAAGTCATTATGTAGTTGGTTAAATTTTTTTGGCTATTTAACTCCAAATTAATTGAAATTTATTAATATTTATTTTTTCTTTCCTATAGGTCTACCATTTGTTAACAACATGAGGGACAAGTAATTTCTCTGTTTGGTTCATTGGGAAAATTGCTTTGAACATCAGTAGCTTAAGAAGGATTTCAATTTGATTTAAAAAATTCGGGATTATGTGATTTTGTAATGTTTGAACTATTTCTCAATTAAGTTGTAATAATGGTAATTAAGTTGTAATAATCGCTTATTGATAGTTTAATAAAAAAAATCATTTTCAAAGAGAAATATTATGTTTCTCCATTAGTTGTATTTCTCAAACTCCATTATTAGTACATGGTATTAACAATTAAAAAGTAGTGTCAATATTAAAAACATATCATTAGTACAATGAATTTTGAATTGGTTGAATTTATTTAATTTTTACTTCCTAAAAAATGAAACCATTCATTATTTATTTAATTTTTGGAATTTCAAGTTCCAAAACTTTTGTATTAATTTCGAAAAAAGAAATTTTTATTTAATAATATGGTTTAAACTTTTGTAAGATTAAATGAAATTATTTTATCCAACATATATTGATAAATATGTATTTATTCTAATTATAATGAAATGAAACCAATTCGTCAATTAAAATAATAAAGTGGGTCTTTTTACAACTTATCCTTTCATATCCCCCTTCTAAAAAATCCATCCAAATACCCATTTACAAATCCATCATTCTTAGGAGGTGGCCCCACCCTCATTATAAATCCACACTCACATCCTTCTATATTCACCCAAAATCAAATCTAGCATCCAAACGGGCTGTAAAGTATTTGGAGTTCTTATTTGTAGTTCTCACACTGTTGCTCCTATTTGAACAAATTTCCTGGTACTATTTAAGGAAAAAAATGAAAATGCTAAAATAGACCTAGTGGGGATGTTAAGGTTTAAAAAGTATGTTGAAATGTTTGAAAAAAAGTGCGATGAAGTGCGCGTTTTTTTTATTTATTATTGTTTATGCATAAAGTTTTGTACTTTTTCTTCTTCCTAATCATTCAAGGGATGATTTAGTGTTTCTTTCCCAAATAGATTAGATTCAAGTAAGTGTTCATTCATTTGTGTCTCATTCCTGTGATCTCTTAACAAGAAATGTGCGAGGACTCGTATGAAAAATCACTTTTTGGAGAAGTTTCGGTTTAGCCGATAAAAAGTCTCGCTAATTGTTCCTTAAATATTTCTAATAACAATGGTATAATTGGAAGTTATTTTTGAGTAAGGCAAAGTCATCTTTCGCCCATTTTCTTCGGAGAAAAATGTGTCGTTTTTCAGTTTTGTACTAAAAGTGGGGGATGAGATTTTGATGTGATTAAAATTTCAAAATTCTGGAAATGCCATTGCTTCCAAATGGGGGTACTTCGTGGTTTTCATAAATAAATTAAAGTAAAGAAAACTCAAAATAATTTTCTTTACTTAAGTTTGGTTTACGAAAATAGGTATTGTGCTGGAACATGCCTTGCTGGCACAGCGTATAAGGACCCGTAATTTTAATTATTTTTCTAGAAATAAAGTTGGAAAAATGTGAGGAAATGTTTAAATGTTTAAGTGTTGGGTGGATTTGTGTTTGATGTGATTAAAATTTCAAAATTCTGGAAATGCCATTGCTTCCAAATGGGGGTACTTCGTGGTTTTCATAAATAAATTAAAGTAAAGAAAAGTCAAAATAATTTTCTTTACTTAAGTTTGGTTTACGAAAATAGGTATTGTGCTGGAACATGCCTTGCTGGCACAGCGTATAAGGACCCGTAATTTTAATTATTTTTCTAGAAATAAAGTTGGAAAAATGTGAGGAAATGTTTAAATGTTTAAGTGTTGGGTGGATTTGTGTTTGAAATTAGTTGGGATACATTTGTATTACACAAGCAAATTTTGGACTTGAAGTGCAATTAGTTGACATGTGTTTAAATGTGTGGTGTGAGAGAGGTGAGAGGATTTCACTCCCTCTCTCTCCCCTTCCACCAGTCCCTCTCTCTCTCTCTCTCTCTCTCTCTCTCTCTCTCTCTCTCTCTCTCTCTCTCTCTCTCTCTCTCTCTCTCTCTCTCTCTCTCTCTCCCCATTTTCATCTCCTCACACCTCTAAATCTCACTCAATCCTCAAAGTTCCTTCATAACCCCTTCACAAAATCATCTCCTCTACGCGTTAGGAAGCTTGGGTGGTGCTCAGTTCGTTCCAGGAGTTGGGTTTTTGCTTAGAGCTTAGTGTGAACACTAGGGTTTTGATTTTGAGTTGGGTTTCAAGCTTCCACAATTGAGGTAGGGAAATTTCTTGCTCTTCTAAGTGTAATTGTAGTGTATGTGTGTGTATAGTCAATTGATTGCTAAACTTTCTATGTCTTGTTGATTTGCTTGAGAGAAAACCATCTTCTTGTCAAATTGGTATTGTAACTCACCATCCCTTATCTCCTATGTTGTTCTTCTCTTGATTTGGGTGATAACATATCACATTGTTGCTTAATTTCATGGTGATGTTTGTGAATTACTTGAAACCCATCTTTTATCAATTTCTTGAATGTGGGGAAAATAGCAAATCTTGTAAATTGGTGATGTGTTGTGTTAATTTGTTGTTTGAACCTCTTTGTCTTCTTAATATGTTCATTTGGAACCAAGAAAATACCCAAAGAAAGTCCCATTGATCATTTCTTTGCTTGAGAATTTTTGGATCTAATGATGTCCTATCCATAGGACTTCACGTCCTATCCATAGGAGCCTTTGCTCCTTTCGTCTGGCTAATCTGATGGCTCCCCTATCCATAGGACTCTTCTCCTATCCATAGGACTCTTTGTTGTTCCAAAGGTGGCCAATCTGATCCTAGTCCTATCCATAGGACCAGACCTCCTATCCATAAGACCCCTAAAGTTCATGAAAAAGAGTTTGGACCTTATTTCACTTATCAAGTCTTGTTCATTCGAAGTTATTGGTTGTGTAACTATTTACATATAAAATTAACCAATCCAATAATTAATTGACACGTAATCAAAAGTGCCAAATGTTGGCAATTACTTGTCAATGCAGATACAATGGATTAATAAGACAAAGTTGAGTAAATACGGTGTCGTATTATTTCTCAAATTGGAAAAGCAGTTATTGGCAGTTACAAGTCATTGCTAAAATTAAAATTGGCTTCGAAGCCATGATGTTAACTTATTAACGTATAAACTCCACGTGGAAACTTGTGAAACAAGACAAATTAGCAGTTAGAACACGTGGAGTACTTATAGGAGGCAGTTATTTCCTTAACATGTTATCATTTGAGTTTGTGTAAACAAACGTGCAGATTTAAAGCTTC
Source organism: Vaccinium macrocarpon (assembly GCA_022606695.1). NCBI lineage: Eukaryota > Viridiplantae > Streptophyta > Magnoliopsida > Ericales > Ericaceae > Vaccinium > Vaccinium macrocarpon. The sequence continues at coordinate 23,087,360 of CM040180.1, read as the reverse complement.
TGGAGGAAGAAAGAATTCAAATTCAGACGTGGAGGAAGAATAACTACCAGCTGGAAGAGTGGGAATTAGAGTTCGACACAAGCCAAAATTCAAATTCATTGGGCGGGAAGTCCAACTGCAAGCAACATCTATAAAGAGAAGAAATTGAAAAGTAGAGGCCCCCGGACAAATCTTCAACAAACAGCTATCAAAAACCGATGCTTGGTTTGTTCATTGGCAAAGTAGTTTAGGATCTCGAACTCAGTTCGAAGTAGATTAGGAAGTAGAAAAGGATTTATCTCGATTGTTCTTGTAACAATCACCTTTATTTCGGCTGTTCTTGTAACAATCACTTTTATTTCGGTTGTTCTTGTAACAATCACCCGTTCAAAGTTCTGTTACTCTGTATTTGAAGTTGGAGACGATTTCAAAGTAAGTTTATCTTTGATTAATCAATCGAAGTATCTTGTTTCTTTATTGTTCTTTGATTTCCTAAGTTTATTGGTTTGCATTTCTTCACTTATTAAGAAAATTCCTCTTAATTGAGGTAATTGAACCAATAAAACACAATCGCATAATTAGATTTGGTTTTTTCAAAGTTAATTTGAGGGAGGAGATTGAAACTCTCTCTGGCACGCTCGCACACAATCATTTTCCATTGCAAAGAAGTAAAAGAACCAAACACATTTTTTGGCACGCCCGGTGGGACACCTAAAAGTGTTTAATGGCTCCAAAACTTAGGAAGCAAGCAGATGATTCTTAGGTTAGCCAAACGCCAGAAGATGAGAATAACGTTAATTCTAAAGAGAATGAACAAGTCGAAGGCCTTCAAATAGGACCAGAGACTCGTACTAGTCAAGACTTAAATGCGGGAATTGGCCAGACTTCTCGAATGAATACTAGGAATAATAAAACTATGCATGTTGATGACCCAAAGAATCCAGAAGTTGGAGGGAATATGTCATCTACACAGTTTGTTGAAATGATTGCTACATTTAAAGAATTGGCTCAGACCCAAAAGCTTATGCTACAAAAATTGGAAGAGCAATCAGGGCTTAGGAGTGATCCTTTGCCTTCATTTGAGAAGGATAAAGCAGAGTCTAGCACAAGCAAATTTAAGTCAAGGCCTGGAAAAGAGCCTATAAATGTAGATGATATACCAGAATCTTGGTATGAACCTGCAAAAACTCATGATTATCAAACTCCTAAACCTAAGAAAGTGTTCAAGCAAAACACTAATATCCCTTTCGAACCAAACTTTGATGGTGTAAATGAGGATAAAGGTTTTAGAAACAATGATTACGGGTTTGATGAGTATATATATACTCCTGGAAATCATTTTAATGAAAAGGATAGGACTAGTGCAAAAAAGCCTAATCTAAAGATTGGGATTCCTAAGTATTCAGGAATACCAGAGATGGGAAGGGTACATTCGAACTACCTTTATGAACCTTTTGCAAAACAGGAAGGAGGTTTCAAGCAACCTAGGCCTTTTGATGGTCCTTATCAGAGGTTTCCAAAAGATCATATGCCTAGAAATGTCACTTGGGAACCACCTATTAATTCAAGGGTACCTTTAGGGGAACGTCCAGCCTTTCAAGATGAAATATTAGGTCTCATGCAAGAAGTTTACGGACCTTTAAACCGGGGGGTACAAACTCAAATTTATAGAAAGCCTTATCCAGAATGGATAGATAGACAGTTCGAAGTCCTTAGGGGGTTTAAAATCCCAGATTTTCACTCTATTCCATGGAGATGGAAAATAATCAACAACTGAACATATTGCTAGATTCACTGCGCAGTGTAGAGAATTAGGCAATAATGGGTTCAAAAAGTTGAAATTGTTTTCTAATTCTTTAACATGGATAGCCTTCGAATGGTATTCCAAATTGGCACCAAAGTTAGTTCCAAATTGGCAAAGGATGGAGGAGTTATTCCATGCACAATTTTATCAAACTGAACCTGAAGTCACTATGGCCGACTTAGCAAGATTAAAGCAGAAGCCTGATGAAAAGGCTGCTCAATTTATCGCTAAATTGAAAAGGGCCAGAAATAAGTGTAAACTTCAATTACCAGAGGTTGAATTTTTGAGAATAGTACAAGATGGCTTAAGTAGAGAACTTAGGAAGAAGTTTGATTCTACTGAATTTAGGGATTTGGTTGATTTAACTTACAAAGCATCAAGATATGAATCTTTGTTAGAAGACGATGTTGATAGAAATAACTCTTCTTATTCAACCTATTCTAAAGAGCCCACTTATGAAATTAATGTTGCAGAAATTGTTGAACATGACCCTTGTGTGTGCGAATGTCTAGTTTGAAAGGACTCTTCTATAGCACCAAGGACCAACAAGAAAGCAGTCAGTAAAGTATATTCATTTGATGTTTCAAAAACAGATGAAATTTTTGATTACCTTTTGAAGAAAAAGTTTATCAAACTCCCTGAAAATATTAAACTTCCAACTTTGGAAGAAACAAAAGGGAAAAGTTATTGCAAATGGCATGCTACCTGGATTCATTCCACTAAGAATTGTAATGTTTTCCGTGATAGGATTCAAGAGCAGATCAAGAAAGGAAGAATCATGTTTCCAGAAAAGGTTATGGGGATCGATATTGATCCATTTCCAAAGATTAAAGAAGTGACTGCTAACACTAATGTGCCAACATCTCTAGCCAAAACTGTTAAGGAAATGTGGCAGAACAAGCAAGTGCAAGTGAAAATGAATTCAGTGCAATTTGGTAGAGGAAAGCCAAAAATTGGCCAACTTCAAAATGATGATGGGAAGACTTACCAGCAAAGCACTGCATCAGGAAGTTCTTTTAAAAGAGGTTTTAAGCAATCTCATCTTCCCATGCTTGAGGCATCCTTTTTGGAATGTTTGTGCATGGAATGCAGGGCTAATTATTTGATCTTCAAAGATTTGGATAGACAGGGGGTTGATTTATTTCCAAAAAGGATGGAAAGAAAAGCTTTGGATCAAAATAATGAAAGAAAACCCTAGATAAGTCCAAATCATGAAAAAAATGAGAGGCCTTGGTCAGTATCAAAGAGAAATGTACCTTCTAGTCTAGTTTCACCAGCTTCGAATAGGGATTACCCTCCTTCGAAGAAGATTAACACTGGAAAGGCCCCCATGGGCCAAAGAAATGGAGGAGAAAAGGAACAGTTTACCTTGGTAAAAGGAGTTCCTGATTGGTTTCTAAAAAAGGTCAAACCAGAACTCTTCCAAGAGTATAAAACTTCTTCTAAAATTGGGAACAAAATGGTTAAACCTCCAAGTGCTCCTACTGGTCAAAGATCCAAAGACCAAAGCACCCCAAATGATTCCTATGTTGACAAGAACACAAAAGAGGAAATTACAAAGGAGGTATACCAGTTTTCAAATGGAGGAATATGCCTCCAAGGGGAATCCTAATGGGGATGATAAGTTCAACCCAAGGTTTAACAGGCTTCGAAGAGAAAATTCTGAAGAGTCTCTTCGAAGGGAGTTTACTCAATCAGAAAGGGAAACTTTGGAAAGCTTGGCTACAAGAATGGACAGTGAAGTACCTTAAAATAGTCCAACTTCACCAAATTCCTTGGCAAGCTATCAATCTGGCTTATTAGAAGCCATGATAGTGGAACAGGAAGAAGGTGGAGGAACAAATTCATCTCCTGTTGAAACATTCTCCTCTATGGAAACTTCTGTAGCAGAGTTTTCTGAAAAAATGAACACATCAAAAGTTGGATCAGAGTTACCAATGCAGGAAAAAAGGACCATTCAGTTTGGGACTTTACCTGAAGTTCAAATTAACATGGTAACTCCTTCATTTGTTAACTTTGGACCTTTTGGACCAGACTGCTCACCAGTTCAAAGGGCATTACAATCAATAGTTGCTCCTATGGAGGTCATCAATGTATCAAGCGATTAGGAATATAACCTTACATATGATAATGGTTGGAATGATAGTTGGGGAGCTTTGATATCCAAGATTCAAAAGGAAGAAGAAGAATAAGAGCTTATGATTATGGCTAATGCTATTGAAGAACCAGAAGTCACATCTAAAGAAAGAGCAGTGTTTGTTCTAGAGTCAAACACTGATTCTGAGTATCCTTTGATTGTTGATTTGAATTGTGCTGATCTTTCTTATCCTTTCAAATCACCTTCGAATGATATGAGGCACCATTTGAAACCATTATACATATCTGCAATATTTGATGGAATTTTGTTGAATAGAGTTTTGGTTGATAATGGTGCAACAGTGAACATTCTACCTTCCAGGACTTTGAAGAAGTTGGGAAAAGAAAAGGTTCGATTGATCCCAACAAGCACATCCATCGCTGGATTCACTGGTGAAAGTAAAACCCCAAAGGAATTGTTTCTATATGCCTGAAAGTTGGCCAAGTAGAAACTGATACAGCCTTCTTTGTGGTGGATACTTTTACAAGTATAATGTTTTACTTGGTAGAGATTGGATTCATGTCAATGGTTGTATTCCATCTTCAATGCATCAAGCCTTGATGATTGTGAAGTATGAAAATGGGAAAGAAGTAGGGGTCAAAGAGGTGAAAGCAGACCCACATCCCTTCAGCACTTTAGCAAATTGTGCAGAGGCAAAAATGTATATGCTTGAAATTATCCCTTTGAGCGAAATTGCACAACCTGCCACCCCTCCATCCAACGTCTTGGAAATTGGAGAATTGGCAGAGTTGAAATCTAAGCTTAAACAAGCAGTTGATTATGAATTAGACAATCCACCAGATGAGGCTGCTTGGATGTGAATCCTAGACAGAGTTTGAAGAGGCCAACTCATTGGCTTTAGTTAAATTTATGGCTCTAGAAATAGAGCAGAAGTTAAGGAAACGAATGATTGGGAAGAATTATTGGCTGAGAAATCTGACTAGGGATTGAAGCCAATTAAGTTCAAAGAAGCCTTTATAGGCCATGTCGATTCTCAAGATCCTTTAGAAGAAGTGGAATTGGGAGAAGGAATTGTTCCAAACACTGTACAAATCAACAAGGAGCTTGATGCTGCTTCAAAGGCCAAGTTGATGCAGTGCATAAAGAGAACAAAGAATGCTTTGCTTGGAGTTATAAAGAATTAACAGGTTTGAGTAGAAATTTGGTTGAGCATAGATTGCATATCAAGCCCAGTTGCAAACCCTTCAAACAACTTCCAAGGAAAATGTTTCCTGAAACCATATCATTGGTTAAAAAAGGAAATTCAAAATCTTTTAAATACTGGTTTTATTAGAAAAGCAAGATATGTAGAGTGGTTATCAAATATTGTTCCTGTTATCAAGAAAAATGGGAAGATTAGGGTTTGCATTGATTTTAGAAATTTAAATATTGCAACCCCTAAAGATGAATACCCAATGCCTGTAGTAGACATGCTTGTAGATAGTTCTGCATGCCATAAAATTATGTCTATTATGGATGGTCATTCAGGGTATAATCAAATTTGCATAGCTGAAGAAGATGTTCATAAAACTGCATTTCGAACCCCTGAAATCTTGGGACCTTTGAGTCGGTCAAAATGCCTTTTGGGCTAAAAAATGCTGGTGCTACTTATCAAAGAGCTATGAACACTATTTTTCATGAAATAGTTGGGGGGTTTTCTAGAATGCTACATAGATGACATAATTGTCAAATCAGAATCTATTGATGATCATGTGGAGCACTTGAAAATAGTTTTTTCAAAGATGAAGCATTATCAACTGAAGTTGAATCCTGCTAAATGTGCCTTTGGAGTAATGGCAGGAAACTTTTTGGGATATCTAGTCCATAGCAAAGGTATTCAAGTTGATAAAAATAAAGCTAAAGTGTACCATGAAGGCCTTAGAGTTCCCTATTAGTCATGAGATAGTATGGCGAATGGAAGACTAAGAGGGTTGAGAGCTTCTCTCTCTAGATTCTAGAGAGAGCTCTCTCTAGATTCTAGAGAGAGAATGCACTCCCCTCCTTTCCCCATTATAATTTTTCACAAATTAACCGATCAATCTGGTTGGTTTTATGTTTATCGAGGGTAAATTTGTTCGCCTCCCCACAAACATGGGTCTATCTGTCCAAGAGGATCCTCTATTCAAGGGATTTGAGTTTTCAATGGGTCGTCTTCTAAAATGGGGCTCGTCTCTGGAGCTCTTCATCCTCTCTCTCAAGATCACAAACCCATCTTCAGATGGTGTACACAAAAAGCTACTTTGTAGCTTCTACAACTTCTTTCTGGATTAGTATCCACAACAACTCTCCCTCTCATCTTGCTAACGTTTCTTCTGTATGCCACGGAGATAGTTTACCCACTAGGATCCTTTGTCTCAATCCAGCCATTCTCGCTAAGCGACGTTAGTGTCCGGCGATGGGAGCAAGTCCTATTTGGTTCTGGTAAGATGAGGTACTGTGGGGTGCTTGTTCTTTCGGTAGAGCTATCAAAGGTTTTCGCAATGGAAGATGGGTCCATGCCTGGATCGGTCCCATTGCAGATTGAAGCTCTCTTACCACAGTTGGGTTCCTCCAACCACCATCCAAGCCTTACCAGAGGTTTATCCATGCGGTTAATTAAGGTCTGCTTTGTATTCGTACTTTTTAGTTCCCCCTAAAATTATTCGGTTCCAACTGGAGAAGAAGGGAGAATGCAACTGGGCATCACTTGTGAGTCAAAAAGGGTGGCTTCTGTAGCCCTCTGTGGTAGTAGCAGCATTCACGGTCAATATTCAAATCACGTGGCCCACCATGGGTATATCTTACGTAAAGTGGGTTTTCCCACTGAGCTTCTTTGCACCGAAAAAAGTATATCCATAGCCAGCGGTTCCTTTCTCTTGGAATTACACGAAAAGCAATTGGGAAAAGGAATGGGGTCCACTTTTAGTGGGCCCACTGTATTTAACGTTCATGGATGAAAAGAACACCTCAAGGTCCAACACCAGGACAGTGTGCCTTTGTGTGTTACTTAGCAGTGCACCATTTTGTATTAAACGTACGTATTCCTATTCCAGCGAGTTGTGCTGGTTTTCATATTTTCCCACCCCGGCGGGTTGTGTTGGGGAACATGCAATTTTTCTTTCCTTTTCTTTATTTTGATTTTGTCCTCCCTGGGGTATGCCCCTTGTAGGCTGTACATTCGCTTAACCCCTTTTAATTTCAAGCTGAATTACCCAAAAAATAAAAAATAAAAAATAAAGCTAAAGCTATTATTGAAGCAAAACCTCCCGCAAACAAGAAAGAACTACAAAAATTTCTTGGTCAATTGAATTTTCTTCGAAGATTTATATCTAATACTGCAGGGAAAACTAAAGTCTTTTCTTCTTTGTTGAAATTGAAGGATGGAGAGGACTTCGAATGGACAAAGGAGCATGATGATGCTTTCAAAGCCATCAAGGAGTACTTGATCAATCCAACAGTTCTTGTTCCACCCAAAAGGGGAGAGCCAGTCAAACTATATTTGGCAGCAAACCATGACTCAATAGGAGTTTTGTTGGCTCAAGACAATTAAAGGGAAGGAACAAGCTATCTATTATCTAAGTAGGTTTCTTAATGATTGTGAAAGTAGGTATTCGGCAGTAGAAAAATTATGTTTAACTTTGTTCTTTGCTTCGAAGAAACTCAGGTACTATATGATGCCTAGAGTAACCTATGTAATCTCTCAGACTGACGTTATGATGTCTCAACCTGTACTTAGTGGTAGAATCGGCAAATGAATTGTATCTTTAATTGAATTCAGTCTAGAGTATGTTCTTCAGAAATCAGTCAAAGGGCAAGCTTTAGCTAATTTTTTGGCTGATCATCCAAATGAAATTGAGATTCCTGAAATAGCAAATGTTAATACAGTAACAGTCAAAACATGGAAAATGTGGTTCGATGGTTCGAAAACATCTCAAATGGCATTGGAGTTATTTTGGAATCTCCTCAAGGTTTGAAAACCAGGTTTGGTTTTCAAATAAATGAAGGGGAATGTACCAATAATCAAGCAGAATATGAAGCCTTAATTATGGGTCTAGAACTCTTGGTTACTTTGAAGGTTGACATAGCTGAGGTGTTTGGAGATTCTCAATTGGTTATAAACCAGGTGAATGTGAGAATTTGGTTGCCACAATGTTGGTTTAAAACCTTATTATGAACATGTGAGGTCATTGTTTAAGCAATTTCACATGATCTCTTTTACATATTTTCCAAGATCCTTTCATGATGAAGTTGATGCAGTGGCTCAAAGAGCATCAGGATTCAAGCTTGTTCCTGATGACAGTAGAGAGTTTTGTCAATTAACTCTAAGAAAGTCTTTGCCAATGCTTAAGGACAGGAGTATCAATTTTGAAGTATGTGAAATCACTACTCCTCCTAGTTCGAACGACTGGAGACGCTCATTGATTGATTAACCTGATTACAAAATAGATAGAGCAACAAGGCTAAGATCTGTTAATTATATTGTATAATGGAGAACTATTTAAGAGAGGAGCAGATGGGTTGTTGCTTAAGTGTTTAAACAAAGTTGATGCTTTTAAGGTTATGGCAGAAGTTCATGAAGGTATTTGTGGAGCTCATTAACCAGGAATCAAGATGAGATGGTTGATTCGAATGTATGAATATTATTGGCCCACTATCCTTAAGGATTGCATTGATTATGCAAAGGGATGCCAAGCTTGTCAGAGAACATGACCTCTCAAAAGATTACCCATTACTGAATTACAGTATGTAGTCAAGCCTTGGCCATTTAGAGGTTGAGCAATGGATATGATTGGTATGATTTACCCTCTCTCTAGAAGTGGAGATAAATTTATACTAGTTGCCACCGATTACTTTACTAAATGGGTGGAGGCTCAAGCCTTTGAGAGTGCATCTCAAGAACAAGTGATTATATTCATTAAGAACATCATTTATAGGTTTGGATCTCCAGAAACTATAACAGTGGATAATGGATCCATTTTCGAAGGAAAATCAGTGAAAGCTTTTGCAGCCTCTCATGGAGTTTCTTTAATCAACTCTACTCCTTATTATGCTCAATCGAATGGCCAAGTAGAATCAACCAACAAAATTATCAAAAGAGGTATCAAAAGAATGGTTGATAGGAATCTAGAAGAATGGCCAAGTTTGCTTTTAAATGTGTTATGGGCATATCGAACCACTAAAAGGACCGGTACTGGGACTACTCCTTTTGCTCTAACTTATGGGCATGATGTTGTTTTACCAATGGAGATTGTGGTAAGGTCACAAAGAGTTGCTTTTCAGAATGAATTAAATATTGGAGAATACCATCAAGCAATGTACATGGAGCTTGAAGAAGTAGATGAAGAAAGAATTAAAGCTCTAAATCAAATTTTGCTACAAAAATCAAGAGTAGCTAGGAGCTATAACAAAAAAGTGGTTGTTAGAAGCTTTGATATAGGTGATTTAGTATGGAAAATAGTATTACCTATCAAAGAAAGAAAGCAAGGACTTGGAAAATGGGCTCCAAATTGGGAGGGGCCTTTCCAAATTCATAGAGTTCTTAAGAGAGGGGCATATCATTTGAAAGACTTAAATGGTTATGTTCATAGAAGAAAGATTAATGGTAGATATCTAAAGGCTTACATCCCAACCATTTGGGAATCCTTTAGCAGAAGATAAAACTAACGGGTAGTTTGTCTTTCATTGTTGCTTGTGTTATTCAAGATAGATCATAGAAACAAGCAAGTTATGGTTGAGAATCATAATTCAAGAGTTATGAGGTCAACACTCCAAGCAGTAATAAGATAATGACACTGAAAGAAAACAAATGCTTCATTCATTACTTAGAAACTGTACAATCGTATCTTTTAGGTCACTCCATACAAGAGCATCTCTAGTACAAACAAAATCATAAAATTCCTTTCGATCAAAGGTTTGTTGCAATTGATTTTCAAGATCTTGCATAATTGTAATTATTGAGGAAGCTTGGGTCATGGAAGTTTGCATGTTAGAAGTAGTTTGAGCAATTTCTCCTCTGACTTGAAGCAAAGCTTCTTCTAAGCGAGTTTCTTCCTCCCTCAATTGGAGTAACTTCATAGCATCTTGATCATAAGAGGAAATTACTTTTTGTGCTTCATCCTCTGCACCTAATAATGATGCTTGCAAGTTCTCTCTTTAAAGGTGTCTCTCTTGAACCTCACAGAGTTGATTTGTCACGCCCTCAAATTTAATAAACCAAAGACAAAAAAAATCCACGTAGGATCAACCCAAGTCAAACATCTTCCCATAGAAAAGTCAAGTCAAAGTACAATGAGTTCCCAATTAAGGTACCCGTACCCATGCAAAAGTATTCAAGAGTTAAGAGTTATTACACAACCGAGTTTAGTCAAAAGATTGAAGGAATTAAAGTTACAAGATCATCTCCCCAAAATATATTAACGATAGAGAGGATAAAATAACTTCATGTCAAATGATCTTCATGATATGCATCCACACACCAAGCATTCCAATCACATGCCTTGCCGAGTACCTAAAAATGATAGGTTGAGCTCACTAGCCCAGTAGGAAAACTTTTCTACCAGCGCTAAGGGTATAGAAGATGAAACATGCACATGGAGATGTGATACACATGAATGAATAGGCTAACATAGACCAAATAGATTGACTTGATGATAAAGTATCCAATAGGTGCCCGAAGAATCAAATCAAACCCAAGTGTCCATAGATTTTCTCAAAAAACGTTACAGTTCAGGTCGTAAGTCCAGTCCTTTTAACACATAGTCATTTTCATAAAATATTTCCTTTTTCATCTCTTCACAAATAACCACTTATTTAAATAGGGAATGAATCCCTCGGCCGGATTTTGTGGGCTCCGAACACCCCTGCTAGATTTCGTGGGCTCGGTACACCCCTGCCGGATTTCGTGGGCTCCGAACACCCATGGCTAGGGATGCACCAAATGGTGGCCCTAGAATAAGCAAATTATCCTTTTCAAAAGTTTATCAAACAATCAAGTGTCCAAAAACATCCATGTAATTCATTTAGTTCAAAAACTCATAGTGTGTCAATTGTGGCAAAGTTAATATGTGTCTAAGAACGTGAGAGATCATGACAAAATATCATTCATACCACGATAGGTTACCAAATCTTAGAAGTCAATTTAGGAGGCTTAGGAAAGACCAATGAAGGCCTGGAGCAAAGGAACATAAAAATGGAGTTGTGAACCTTGAAAGAACCCAACACCTTGATAGGAAAAAGCATATTTCTCTAAAATTACAAAGGCTATGAACATGAGACCAATTGGGTTTGAAAGTAGACTCATAGAGCTTTTTAACGGTTTAAGAATCGCCTTAATCGGAGTTCGGACGAAGCCGGGGCGTGCCGCGAAGTTGGGTCAAAAATCTACCTTATAAACAGATGGGTATCAATACTAATGAAAGGTAGTATGATACCAGACCACCTAAAACTGAATAGAACGATGGGTATCGATACCAATGAAAGGTGGTATCGATACAAAGACCGTTACGAGCAAAATTTGCAGATTTTTCCAAAATGGAGGGGGTTTCAACCCAAGCCAAAAACGAGATTTCAAACAACAAATAACCATAGAAGAGGGATATATCAACAACTAATTCATGAATTTATCAACCCAATGCACAAAACCCAAACTCATTCATGATCCAAACTCAATTCCATGGAGATAATCAAGATAAACAAGAACTTTGTGAACAAGAACACAAATAATGCAATCATTCAACCAATATACACTTAGAAAAGGTAGAAGATTGTTCCCTACCTCAAAGGTTGAGCTTTAAACTTGAGAAAATTGAATTCTTAGATCCCCAAATTGAAAAATCCCGTTTTTGAGCTTCAAGGTGCAAAAAGAGTAAGTTCCAGGCTTTAAATCACGCGTAGAACAATATTCCAAGGTCAATTTGTGAAGGGGTTTGATGGAGAGGGAGATTTGTGAGCTTGGAGTGGTGTTAATGGAGGAGAGAGGAGGAGAGGCTGATTTTTAAGAGAGAGAGAGAGAAGTGTATTTTAAACAAAATTTCCAGCCATACATCACATATATACACCCCTCTTATGCACTTACACCCCTCGTGTTCATAGTACATCTCACAAAGACCCAAATGCAATACTAACCTCACATTGACCCTATATTATTCTATTTTCATTTCTTCACACTTCCCCAATATCATTTCTGGAAAATTATTTAAAAACACGGGTCCTTATATGATTGGCTTTCATTTGGAGCTCAGAAGCTTTAGCCAAAAGGTGTGTATGTAGCCCCTGAGAAGCAGGTTTCAAAACCTAGGTGGCTTGACAACAGATGTCCAAGTGCACCTTTAGATCCCCTTCTGCCAATGTTTCAAAATTCAATTCTGAGAATTGTTGGAGAACTTCCTTCAATTCTTGAATCTCTCCTGGAGTAAAAGTAGGCTTGACCAACTCAGGAAGAGATGAACTTTGTCGAGCGTTGAGTTGGAGCTTTAGGATTGACGATTCTTTTGCAGAAATCACTCACTCTTAATTTAAATTGCTCCAATGAAGATGTATCACTAACAGCAGTGCTAGCAGGAGTATCAAATCCTTGTTAGAAGAAATTCAAAAGTATATTTAGGCTTAAATCTTTGAAGTAAGATATGATAACTACAGGCTTAAACATAATGGACCACAATACCTCAAATTGATGGATTTGTCCTGAAGGAGTTTGCTCTGTGGGAGTATCAATTCTTGGGATTTGATCAGGGGTTATCCCCTCAATCACCATTTTTGGTTGACCAGTAGCTTTGATAACTGAAGTACTTAGTACAATCTCAGGAAATAAGTTACTGTCATCCTTGAGAACAGAAGTTTCTATGAAGGCTTCCCCTGGCAACTTTTCCGTAAGATCAACATTACGTTTAGAAGTAGGGGTTCTCATAGTAGGACTTCCAATTACTGGTGATTTAATTGGATCACTTCGAAGACCTTTTGAAGCAAAAGATCTTGACACAATACTGATAACAAGAGGAGACATGTCTTGCACCATAGTTTGAATTTGAGATTTGAGGATTTTGCCTTTTTCAACAAGTTTCTCCTTGATGGCAGGAGTGGTTTTTTGTGTGACAACTGTGCTAGATTTTGAAACCTCAGTAGCAGAAGGGCCAATTGGTTCTTGAATTTCAACAGGAATGTGTTGAGTGGACTTTGGAAAAGCCTTCGAAGCCTCAGCATGCTTTGTTTTTGCTGTTTTCTCCAAAAAGGATATTACTCAGAGATGAGAAAGCATGAAATTGAGACTAAAAGGGATATAATGAAGTTAAAATTATAAAATTGACCTTTTATAAATTGGCTTATAATGACATCTTCTGTTTCTTCTTCTTTTGGTTCTTCAACTAAGATTTGCCTTCTCCTTTTCGAAGCCTCATGAGCTTTGCCAAGTTGTACCTTTTTTGGGTTAACCTCTTGCTCTGGATAACCTCTTCTTTTACTACCTGTTCAAAGGAACAAAAGGAGATAAAAATACTTGACAAAGGGAAATTTGAATATCAGCAGAAGCCTTAGGAGACAAAAGAGTTACCTGACTTCGAAGTTGCAGAAATAGAAGTTTGAGCAGGTTCTTTTTCCTTCCTGGTTTTCTTCCTCGAGATAGGTTCTGTATGTTGAATCATAAGGTGAGAATCAGAAAAGATTTTGAAGTTATGACAATCACACAAATCATTAAGAGTTACCTGATGGAGAAGAAGGAATGTGTGTAGTGCTTTGTTGTTGCGATCTAGTCATCATATATGGCACAGACCTGAGAGGTTTAACATCCAAAATAATTGGCACTGAGATAGAAGACTGCACTTCTGGTGTTTCTCCTTGTTGGTTTGTTTGAGATTTATCTCTTGAATCTTTCCCAAAACCATCATCTGATATTGAGTCAAAATGAGTCACCTCTTCAATAACAATACCAATATCTTTGGTAAAAGATTTGACAGTTGCAGATTTATGATATAACTCTGTAGAATTGTGCCACCACCTAGAGAATATTGGAAGAGGGGGTTCAAAAACTATTGAAAATCTATATGGCTGAAACTGTGTCCTAGATTCCTTAAATTCAGCATTAAGACGTGCGATGTGATTCTTATCAACCTTGTTTCTTGCAGAAAGATCAATATTGAGTTCACCAGGATAAGGGCAAGGGATAGCTTGTACTAATCCAAATTGCCTGGCAAGTTGTGTAGGACAATAGATCTTAGCATGGGCCTGTCTACAACCACCCACGTAAGCCCCTATGATAATTTCCCTTGGAAGAAGAATACTTGCCCATGCTTCATGATAAGTAGGACTACCACATTGTTCCATAAGTCTTCTTATCCATTTTGGCCCAATATCCCAGTTGTAGAAGGGTAAAAAGTCTCCTGCTTCTTTATCCTCCTTCAGTTGATGAAAATACTGGAGATATCCAACCAAAGTAAGGGGAGTTGAAGCTAGCATGATGAACTTGTCCCCATAAACATTAATAGGAGACCTTTCTGCAACCTTTTGGTCTGGAAAATAAGCTAACAGCCATATTTGTAGAAACCAAAGAGGACCTCCTAGATTTTGATAAAGTGGTTTGGCATGGTTATTAGACCCTACTTTATAGACATAGCCTAAAAAGTGAGAAGCCAGATCACTGGATTCCCCTTGTGAGAGAGCATAGGCCAGGGGTGCAAATTCGAGCACCATTTTCTTATCACCATGACAAAAGATCATCTTGCATAGGGTATACCAAATATATGCAAATAATTCTCTGTCAGATACTTCATCTGAATATCTCCTTTCAGTATCTAGGAATTTGATAGAAGAAGCATTTTTTCCAGCATACTCAATTTCACTCAAAGGGGGAACTTCTGTGTATGAGGCAATGTCAAAACAAATGCCATACGGGGGAAGCCCAATGAGGAAAGATACATCTAAAACTGTGGGAGCCATCATTCCACAGTTAAATCTAAAGCAATTATATGATGGATCCCAGAAGGCTAAGGCAACGTGTATAAGTGAAGGGTTTTGTAAGATACCATGTCAAAGCAAAGAAATTACATGTGATAATCCAGCATCTTCTAACTCTTTCCCTTTAGCTTTAACCATGCGGATAGACTAGTCTTCCCATTCTTTATCATAGTTCGGCCAGCAAATAAAATTCTTCTTGGCCCAATTGGAAAAATTTAAAGGTTTATCTTTCACGAGGTCACTCCCTTCGAGAATAGGATAACATGCTATAAATTCCAAGGGAAGATCAAGAAATGTCGGCCCAAGAATTTGGGTATTGATCATAGTAGGATGCTCAATAAAAGTGCAATTTTTACCCAAAAAAAATTTTTTTTACCCAAAAAAAAAAAGTACGAAAGAAGGAGTACCTTTTAACAATTCACTATCAGAAGCCATGAGTGTAAGAGTTTTAGAACAAAGGAGGGAGAGCAAAGTGTTTGAAAAGTTGAACGTGCAATGGAAACATTCCAAGCCTTAGATTTATACATTGAGATGAAACGAAACAGCGATTCGGGTCGAATATCCTTTAAAAGCTATTGGGCCTATAATTATTTTTGGGCCCAAATCTGGATTTTAATTTTTTAATTATTTCCAAATCTCAAGATATTTTATGCTTCAGGCCATTTTATTGGTTTAATATCATAAATATACCATGCAAATTTCTATTTGACATAAGTTCGAATTGGTTTAAAGCATCTTTTAGTGCTTCGAATAGCATTAAAAGGTATAAGTGAAGCCATATAAAAGAACTAAGATTGCATTAAACATGAGGAAATTACATACTACAAGGAAATCCTATTACATATGCTGGTAGGGTACAACTCATCAAGAGTATACTCTTTTCAATGCAAACGTATTGGTCCTCTATTTTTATACTCCCCAAAAGAGTGATCAAGGAAGTGGAGTCAATCCTGAGAATGTTCTTTTGGTCTGGCCCTGACTTAAAAAAGTCTGGTGCCAAGGTGTCTTGGGATTACCTTTGCTCGCCTAGGCAGGAGGGGGGGTTGGGATTTAAATCTATGCTCATTTGGAATAAGGCTGCCATTTCCAAGCACATTTGGTTCCTTATTTCAGGTGGTGAGCAGTCCATGTGGTGCCAGTGGGTGAAATCCTGCTTATTAAAGAAGAAAAGCTTTTGGGAAGTAAAAATGCCTAGTAATCCTTCATGGGTTTGGAGGAAAATACTTAACCTTATATCCATTGTGCGTCCTCACATTAAAACCTTAATTGGCAATGGTCATAATGCTTCTCTTTGGTTTGATAATTGGCATCCTTTGGGCCCTCTTGCTGAGAAGTTTGGTTCTAGAGTACTCTATGACTCTGGTCTCCCCAGTGATTCAAGAATTTTAGCTATCATTAGAAATTCTAAATGGGTTCTTCCCATAACACAAACTCTTGAACTCAATGAAATAAGATCCAGCATGTCCTCTCTCCCTAAGCCTAAAGGGATTGATGATACCCATAAATGGATGCTCACTCCAAATGGTCAGTTTAGCATTGCTTCCTTATGGAATCACTTGAGGACACACTTCCCTAAAGTTCAATGGCACCATTGTTTGTGGTTCTCTGGACACATACTTAAATGCAGCCTTATAGTTTAGGTGGCAGTCCAAAATAGGTTGTACACTAAGGATAGACTGGTCACTTTTGGCACCAAATCTCATTCATGTTGCAGTTGTTGTTAGGGATATGAGATGATCATTTATTTTTTAATTATCCCTATACCTCACAGGTTTGGTCCCAGATTACTGGACTTCTAAATGAAGCCTGGTCTTCCAAATCCTGGTCCAGCTGGATCTCCTTTATATCCTCCTTCAAGGACAAGTCACTTAAATCTCTCATGATTAAGCTTGCTTTCACCACGTCCATATATCATTTATGGATTGAAAGGAACCAAAGGAAATTTCAAAATGTGTTTTGTACTGAGCAAGTTGTGGTCCACAAGATCTATTCTATGATGAGACATAGGATGATGTCCCTAAAGGAGCTTCCTCAAGGACATCAATCCCAATGGCTCCTCAGGAAATGGGATTTGAACTCATAAATCTATATTGTGATTATGCCATTTGTGCAGATCTCTCTCGTTGGTCGCATTTTTGCAAATTAGTTCTTTCTTCTGGCGGCTTTCCAAGAAGGCACATCTTGGGTAAAATCGAATACAGGGGATTATGCATGAAGAAGGTTATTTACTCCTATTTATGAGGTATGGTATCTTAATCCTCATCAAATCCATGTGCCTTAACTGGTCTGCCACTCCCCCATCATTGAGTTGTGAGACCTACTATAATGTGTGTACCTTGGTGAGTAGTGTGCTAGTTCCTCAGATTCCTTTGAGAGAGGAGGTAATATGTAGAGGGGGAATCTTGTGAGGATTAGATGAGTGTGATCGGCACTTTAGCGAGAGGCTTGAAGATGTGAGTTTCCGAGGAAGTTGAAGGTGAGCCACCTAAAATAGATTTGTTGTATTGTGCTATGCCCATGTACCACTATATCTACAGTAGTTTACAAGGAATTGTTTGGGTCACTGCTATTTGATACTGCTGCAGTTCCCATAGACTGAATCATAATGCTACTTGTAGCTACTTGTATCTATGTGTGATCAACATCATATTGCTAGCTTATCCTACTGTGTACAAACTACACCATACTGCTGTTGTGAGCTGCTGCTGTGTAAGAACAACAACATAATGTTGTTTGTGAACTAGAACAACACCATAATGTTATTTGAGAACTGGAACAGCACCTATTGCTGTTTGAGAACTGGAACAACACCATAATGTTGTTTGTGAACTGCCTGTGTAAGAACAACTCCATTCTCCTGTTTGAGTTGTTGCTGTGTATGAACTGCTACTTGTGGATTTTGCTTGTGAATCTTTCTTTGTGTATGAACCGCTACATCATTACGCTACTTGTGATTTGTGATCTCATTTGTGATCTGGCTGGCAAAATGTCTATTTGCTACATCATTCGGCTTTTGTGATATCTTTGTTGTTCGTGAAATGCAGTAATGGCATTGTTATCTGCTGTTAGTGTTGTATTTGAACAACACCATTCTGCTAATGATGATTGTGAACTGCTGCTTGTAGACTCTGTCTACTGTTGATTAGTGGGTTTGCTAAACATCAGCAGAAATGCTGCCCAAATTTCTTTAGCCTTGGGTGGTTGCTGCCATTAGTTAGACCTAGCCACTGGGGGTTGTCCCTGGCTCTGTTGATCCCCTTCTGGGAGGGGGCTTCCTCCCAAAATGCTGTTTGCTGCTGACCAAGAGTGGATCCATGATACCTATGCTCCACACTACTGATCAAGAACAAGCTGTCTATCGCTAAACTCAAGCTTCAAGGACAATCTTTAGTTGCATTTTGAGTGTTTCTTTGACTTCTATCCTAGAATCACTTTTGTTATACCTTTTGTTTATCCTTTGCTTTTGGTTCCCCCATGTTGCCAAGTTTGGCATCATCATTTCTTCCCATCCCACTGTTGCCGTCTTGGCCATCCTTTTTATTTTCTTTTCTTTCTTTTCTTTTCTTTTATTTTGTCCTCCGTGGGGTATGCCCCTTGTAGGCTGTATATTCGGTTAGCCCCTTTTGTTTTCAAGCTTATTTACCCCCAAAAAAAAATCCTATAACATTGAAGGGATTTAAGCTTCTACTTTTGATGGAGAAACCGTTGGAGTAGAAATAACTTTGGAAGTAATGAGGAAAGCTCCAAGTCACCAAGGCATGAAATTTTGCCCAAGTGAAATCAAAAAACTCTTTTTCCTTCATTTTGGTTTCAGCTTCTCCATCTAGCTTGAGTTTTTTCTCAATCAGAGGCCTGATCTTCAAAACTAGAGCTTTGGCTATTACTTTGAGCTTAACCAACTTGGAAGCATTCCTCTTTGCTCGGCTTTTAAAGTTCTTTCAAAGTCTTTTGGAAATTCCAGACGAGATTTCAAAAGATTTTCCCTTTAGGTCTTCTATTTTATTATGAAGCTTAGTGACTTGGTCATGTGCAATCTCATAATCTTGAAGATCCTAATTAAATCCATGGGTAGTACTATTGCTCTTCATCCACATTCAAAGGAGAGAAAGTTGGTTTAAAAAAGAATGGATAAAAGAGCCAGTGTGTTAAAAAACAGAGCATTGGATGGTTTCACAAGCCCATAAGAAATTTTTGCAGAGAGTAACTTCCTCAAGGATACCTATATCTAAGAAAGCAAAAGCAGCCAATAATTCTTTGGCTTTTATAGAATCAGATTTTTTTTTTTTTTAGGTAAAGCAAGCTTGAAATAAAAAGGGGAGACAAATGAATGTACAGCCTACAAGGGGCATACCCCAGGAGGACAAAGAAAAGAGAGAAAAGAAAATTACGCCGAAGGGCTACAATGTTAATGAACTAACCTATGAAACCTAACCTGCTACAAAAGAGGGAGAGGAATCACAAGTCTTAATACAAGTGAACGACTAAAATAAAACAGCTGAAATCTAGAAACTTGGAACTTGAACACCATATGCACATGATACTTGGACTTGAAAATGATACTTGGAGCTTGGTTCCCACATGAACTTGAAACATGGACCATGGCTGACTCGAGCAGTGAAGATCTATGGTAGCTTGCATGAATAACTTCAATTCTCGTGGTTGCTTGGAATCATGAAATTTTTTTTAAAAAAAATTTCGCCATGACCTGTTCGTAACTGGAGCACCCTCAAGGTGCCAGCCACTGCTTATATAATAGCAGCAGCTGAAAAAAGAAAAGAAAAGAAAGAGGAAGAGAAGAGCAGTAGCATTGGGCATGATCCATTACAAATGGGGGACCACGACAGTAACAAATGTAGTAGAGAACAACAAGATGCAATGGCAGAGATTGAATAGTCAAGCAGCAATGCTGCCCAGAAACTTGGCTCAAGCTAGACACAACTGACATTTGTGACATGGAATCCTTCTCATTTAGCAGCAATCAAGCAAGGCACTACGTAAATGGGAGGAAATTCCCCCTCCCCAAGGGATACCAAAAGCCCTAGGGACAGCCCCCCTAAGGTAGGCCAATAACCAGCGGGAGGAAGCCCCCTCCCTGAAGGGGATCAAACAATGCCAGGGACATCCCCCCATGGCTAGGTTGCAATTAAGTACTGCCCCAGCAATCAAAACAAACTAAAGGGCTGAATATTCAACAGTGAGTAATATGAGATCCACTAGGTACCAACAAACTGTGATCTACTAAAGGGCTGAATAAATACAGCAGTGAATAACAAATAGATGGCGGTAAACTGCAGTAATCACAATTAGTACACCAAGGAATGCCTCCTTCCAAGGAGACAACTAATAGAATAATGATTTCAGACAAACACCAAGGAATGCCTCCTTCCAAGGAGACAAATAAAATTAATGAATTCAGAAAAACACCAAGGAATGCCTCCTTCCAAGGAGACAATGAACCTGTACAACAATATATAATTGAGGAAGGATAAGGGTACCTAACCATACTCCTTAGCTCAATTGGTGGCTCAACAAAACCAACACCTTGAACCTTGAACCTCCCTGAACCTGGGCCTCCCTTTCAAGTATTCCAAGGATGCAGAGACCCCTTGCATTCACACCTTGATCCTTGATCCTTGAAGCCCTTTGAACCTGATCACTCTTGTGCCCTCCCATGAATCAACTCTTGAAACCAATCAGGATTTTCAGGAAGGGTTCAAAGAGAGAGGTTAGAAGGATCAATGAAATTCCCTTCAAAATGGGGTCTTCGAACCTCGTTTAACCAATAAACATATTGGTTTTTGGCTTTCTGTTTTAATTCACTATAACCAGCAAAGCCATACTTTTCATCCTCACAAACTTTAAAAAATGTTGGAGTAAGACAAGTAGCAATGAGATTGTCAAACACCATTATATTTGGATCACGCCAAATGCAAGGAGATAAATATCTACTCATAGCTAACGAGCGATATTGGCTCCAACCTTTGTAGCCAGCAGGATCATCCATTTTTACAACCACTAATTCAGATGGTAAACCCCATAGAAAGGGTTTAGGGGTAGGAGAAATTGGAGGATTCCATGGATCGATATACTCATAACCATCCACTCGAAATACTGAATAAGTACGACTATTTCGAATTTCACCAATAACTGGTGTAACAACATTTCTAGTATCAACAGGGATTGGGTCATTAAGAACCAAGTTTTTGAAGGCATTTTGGATGCTAGAAATATCAGCCATGGTTGAGTCAAGATGAGAACCAGTTTGCAAAAAAAAAAAAATTGATGATTGATTTCACCAGTGATTAAGCCTTTTCATAGGCAGAGTTTTAAGCCAGAAATGATTCAAATTCCTGAAAATGGAGAACATGGGTATTAACGCTCCATTATCCGTAAATTCCTCAAAAGGAACTCAGAGACTTATTGATAACTGCATTATTGGAAGTGACAAAGAACTGCCAATAACTTCTGCGTTGGAAGTTTACAGGAATTCGAAGCGGCAAAGGCACATTAACACTCATTCAATTTCTTTGAACAACGATGTTAATGTGGGGGGTATGTTTACATATAAAATTAACCAATCCAATAATTAATAGACACGTAATCAAAAGTACCAAACGTTGGCAATTACTTGTCAATGAAGATACACTGGATTAATAAGACAAAGTTGAGTAAATACGGTGTCGTATTATTTCTCAAATTGGAAAAGCAGTTATTGGCAGTTACAAGCCATTGCTAAAATTAAAATTTGCTTCGAAGCCATGATGTTAACTTATTAACTTATAAACTCCACGTGGAAACTTGTGAAATAAGACAAATTAGCAGTTAGAACATGTGGAGTACTTATAGAAGGCAGTTATTTCCTTAACATGTTATCATTTGAGTTTGTGTAAACAAACGTGCATATTTAAAGCTTCTGGAGGAAGAAAGAATTCAAATTCAAACGTGGAGGAAGAATAACTACCAACTCGAAGAGTGGGAATTAGAGTTCGACGCAAGCCAAAATTCAAATTCATTGGGCGGGAAGTCCAACTGCAAGCAGCATCTATAAATAGAAGAAATTGAAAAGTAGAGGCCCCCGGACAAATCTTCAACAAACAGCTATCAAAAACCGATGCTTGGTTTGTTCATTGGCAAAGTAGTTTAGGATTTCGAACTCAGTTCGAAATAGATTAGGAAGTAGATTTGGATTTATCTCGATTGTTCTTGTAACAATCACTTTTATTTCAGTTGTCCTTGTAACAATCACCCGTTCGAAGTTCTGTTACTCTGTATTTGAAGTTGGAGACGATTTCAAAGTAAGTTTATCTTTGATTCATCAATCAAAGTATCTTGTTTCTTTATTGTTCTTTGATTTCCTAAGTTTATTGGTTTGCATTTCTTCACTTATTAAGAAAAATCCTCTTAATTGAGGTAATTGAACCAATAAAACACAATCGCCTGATTAGATTTGGTTTTTCCAAAGTTAATCTGAGGGAGGAGATCGAAACTCTCTCTGGCACACTCGCACACAATCATTTTCCATTGCAAAGAAGTAAACGAACCAAACAGTAATATTATTCGGGAAGGGTCATGAAGACTACCTTTGACACTCGGGTTGAAATTTCCTTATTGGCATATTCGGGTAATACAAAACACTACGTTGGCTTGAAACTAACACATGAAACTTAAGGTGATGGGACATGTGGACATTGAAATGATATAAATGAGTATTAAATGAAGTACAAATGTGGTATTGATGACATGGGGCCCGAAAGGGTATGCCTGGAGTGACACAGGGCCCGAAAGAGTATGTCCGGAGTGACACAGCCGGGGCCTTTATGGCATGCTCGGAGTGACACAGGGCCTATATGGCATGCTCGAAAAATGATCAAATGTTTGGAAAGGAATGAGATGGATATGGATATTGTGTGAAACATATGAGACATGTTATGTGTGTGTCAGGCACTAGTTGGGCACGAATGACGGGGGTAAATGAAATCTAATCGATTATATGCTTTCTTTCAAGTCATTTGATTACTCGAACTCCCTCTTAACACTTGTTACATGACTTATGCTATTTTGACTATCACCCACGTCTATTTCATTTCATTTAGAATTGTTAGACATTTCTCTACTGGGCTAGTGAGCTCAACCTTACAAATTTCAGATAAACCCCAAGGAGCATGATTTGGAGTGCTTGGAGTGCATGCATGCATTGTTTTGAAAGCCAATGGAGGAGTTATAGTATCATCTTAGAACTTGTACTTTGTAAAGATGGTTTTGTAATTTAATTAAAATTCTCGTTTTTGACATTGGGGTTGTAAAAACTATACATTTTTCTTTTCTCATTTTGGGGTACGGGTACCCATTGACCTTTGTATACTTTGACGTAAATTTTGACTATTCTGTTTGGATTTTGACGTGGCATGTGGACTTGTTGATCGTCCACGTGGATTATCTTAATGAATTATCCTTTTAAATTTTGAGGGCGTGACAAAATGTAAAACTGGCTCAAACATTATTAGCTAGAACATGGCAAGTTTAAATAGTGGCAAGTTTATTTTTTGTCAACTAACTTCTAATATTGGTTCTAACTTTTGATATTGGTGTCAATCGAGCACCAGCTAATATTCGAAATACCTGATTGGAAATCCAGTTATATTTTACATTGAAAAGACTGGTGTTCTAAGTTTAGTAGACCTATTGTGATCTACTAGTATAACACAAAAAACATCATAGCCAAATTCTTTTTCTTTCTCTTTTTAAAAATGCCAAAAAATGCCTCCAACAAAATGGATGTTGTGCCGCCGCAGATGACATTTCTCTATCTGTAGCATTATTGCTCCAAAAACCTAAAGGATCACAATTGTCCCTATCACCAAGAATCCTGCAATATACTAATAATACTGGCTCTCTATTGGCGTGTCAATTCTGTTGGAAATTGGACCACATTCTATTCTCAAGTTTCCTCTATTTCCTTCCTCTTTTGACTTGGGCATTCCCAGACCTGAAATGATCTTTTCA
Organism: Vaccinium macrocarpon; assembly: GCA_022606695.1. Classification (NCBI taxonomy): domain Eukaryota; kingdom Viridiplantae; phylum Streptophyta; class Magnoliopsida; order Ericales; family Ericaceae; genus Vaccinium; species Vaccinium macrocarpon. Next base: position 23,063,514 of record CM040180.1, on the reverse strand, counting down.
CAGCCAGGCTAAATGATGTCATTTATTGTCAAATTCATTTTCTCTCCACCTAATAAAAGGATTGAGATTGTGCAACCAGCTAGAGATTTTACTAGAGGTACTTCTACGATCAACTCTAAATCATCGCCTTCTCTTCGAAACAAGGGGTGCCTTTTTTCCTCAATCACAAAAATTTTGTCAGCTAGATCAGTTTTCGATGTCTCGTTTCCAATTCCTTTGAATGTGATTTTTTCCCTTTTCTCCATCCCGGTTTAACTTTGATTGTTAGTGTTTCCTCCTGTTCTACTGTTTGACTGTTGTAGGATAGGTTCTTGTTATGCTTAAATTTGGAGAGACAAACAATAACTAATGGTTAAGCAAGGAATAAGAAAATGTGTGTAGGGGTGAAGAATTAAGCCAAATATACAAGAAAAAGAAGTCGCCATAATCAGTTTATCCCCATTGGATCACCATCATCCTCGTGACACAGTCCTAGATGAAAAGGAGGCTCGCGAGGGCTGGTAAGAACAATGTTCTTAGTTCTAGAGCTCCGAATTCCTTTCTTTCTCTAGAATTTCCGTGCCTTAAGGGTGAATCAATCTCTCTGAGAATTCGTGAAGGAATGCCCCATATTTATAAGGATTTGCACCCAATCATTGGGTTTTGCAGACATTTCCCCAATAATATGGTGACACGTGCTCTTTTCGTATATCTGGGCGACGTGGGTGACGTCATTGGCCGTTAGGAAGATTCCTTGGGCTAATTCAATGTGCGCCATTCCCTCACGGTGATCCTTAATCCTTTAAAGCCACCAAGCCACTTGTATCTCCCTTATTCATGCTCTCTTGGTCATGGTTGCAAGCCCTTTAGCTCGTGCCAAAACCTAACTCAAGACTCGTATCGACTTCCCTACCCCTGCCTTTTGGTTCGGTGTAGTCGCAAGCTCAATTCGCGTGTTTGCGTAAGTGTTCACTCCTTCCCGTCGCGCCTATTTCCTTTGCCAAGGATCTCGTGAGGGGTGAACTTCTAGTAAATGGTGCTTCCCTTGTACAGGGCATCCCCTGCTTAGGATATTTTGCAATTCTGTAGTGCTCTTTCACAAGGTTATCACCTTCGCGTGGGGCTTTACCTTAGCTGTCTTATCAGAAACGACCGTTGAGCTTTTTAAGACACATTTTCCCCGCAAGAGTTGGGCCTCGTAGCAGGTGCTTTCCATTTGCTAATTTTAACCAACGTCTGACGTGTCTATTAGTAACTCTTCCTTCCACGTGGCTCGTTGTCATGGGTTGGTCAACTACCTATTTGTCAGACGCACTGACCTTTCCTACAACTGTCAAAAAGGCAAAACGCAACATCATTAATTATGACAATAATCTCCATATTGGTGGGTGCGTGGCATAGACAAACAAATCCTAAGATCTGTGTCAACCTTAGAGTCAATATGCTACTTTTCAATTCTCCTTGAAAAGGATGTCTCACATTTTATTTTTGTAAATCACTAGCAAAATATACAAAATATTGACATTGTATGTTTCTAGAATAGCAAAAATGATTTGCAAATTCGCAAATGATTTTCAAGATTTGCACTCACCATATATTTGGTAATTTTATCTTCACATCCTTCTTGTTTTCCATAAATTGAAAAACAACACAATGAAATATCCATTTCAAATTTGTTTTGTTTTATCAAAAAAAAAAAGTAAGTTTGTTTTGTGGCAAAGGAAAATAGGACTTACCTATCATTTTTTACAACATTTCTTGTGATGATGATCCTCTTGGTGCATCCAAAGCACAACTCCTCAAGTGTGCACTCAAGGGTTTTTTCGACAAATGGAGGTTTCATCAATCTGTTTGAGTTAGAATACATGATGGGGCATGGAGCCCTTTCGGCTTGTACTCCTAGAGAGAGAACCTCCTCCTCCGAAGCATTTGTGGATCCCTTCCTGCTTGAACTTCTAGAGAGAGGACATTCTTCACTTATATAATTGACATTCTTTCGGCTCATACTTCTCAAGAAACAACTGGTGATTGATGTTTGGGTTAGCATTTGGCTCCTTTGGCTCGCACTTCTATATAGGGAAGGATTTCTAGAGAGAAGGATTTCTTGAGAAGGACTTAGTGTATGAGCTCTTTGACAATGCAGAAGGCATGGACCAACGTACTTCCCAATGCTACAATGCTTCAAGAAACCTCTAGAGGATGCAATTTTATCGCTGTTCATCCCATCAACATTGTATCTAATATCATGGACCCCGTTCATGGCTTTTCCTTCATGTTCTTTATCATTCAAGGCCTAAATTGAAGTCATATAAAAACTTTAGTATTTTAATATCTATTTGCACGGGTGATACAATTACATATCATGTTGTTTTGTGTTCTTATTTCTTTATGTTTGTAGAAACAAAAAGAACTTGTTGTTTTGATTCCTTTTGATTTGAAGATTAAAGACAACCAAAAATTTGATGTCATTCTCATTTTTGCGCTAAAATTTTACTTCAACAATTGATTTTAAAATGTCTGACTTTCATGATAAAATGGTTGTTTATCAAAAAGCAAGTTTTCCATCATTTTTTTTATGGGTAAATAAGTTTTCCATGTTATTTGAGCGTCGAAAACATTATGGGATTTTTCTTTTCTGATTGCTCATCCTTTTATGCATTTTACCCTATGTGAATTAAGATTCTAATCCATGTTCCATGAAAATACATAAATGTAGGCATTGGGCACAAATATGTATGTTTTCATTTGTACCTTTTGTGTTTGGTCAACGGATTTGAATTTATCTTCTGTTTCTGGTATGATTTTGTTAGGAGATGAATTCTTCTCAGGGCGCCGCTTCGAGATGAGTGATCTATATACTTTGTACAAACCTCTAATACCAAACATGTTACAGACGCCCTGCTATGGTGGCCTACAATGAACTTCTCTAGAGAGAGAGAGAGAGAGAGAGAGAGAGAGAGAGAGAGAGAGAGAGATGTATCTCTGGGATAATGTTTGGGTAGGCCAAGAATAGAGCGTCTTATGAGGCCTTTTATTAGCTGAATCAGTTAAAAAAAGATTAGAGGTATTTCTATTTGCTTGTTTGTAATCATTATCATTTTGTCATTTCTACACCAATTTCTTCTTGTTAATTTTTGGGTCTGTAAGAGAGGCTAATTCTTATAGCTTATTTTAATTAAGTAATCTATTATAGCTTATTTTAATTAAGTAATCTATTATCATATAACTATAATTAAAAATCCTAAAAAGTAGTTTGGTGCATAAAATTACCTTAACTACTCAATGTCTATGCCCAATATACTCCAAATAGTTATAACACCATTCCCTGTCGTGTCATCATCACAACCACATGAAGTGGTGGCAAGTTATTTGTGCAAAATTTTTTATAAGCACATTTGACATATAAATTCCATAGATTACTAAAATAATCAATTTTTCCAACAATCACTATTCTCTATTCATATGATGAAGCACTGTTGAGCGCTTCTTATTGTCCAAGCTCCAAGAATGCGTAGAACACTAGTGTGGTGCCAACCACCCTTTTTGATGCCTAAGTTAGTTAAGGTCGTAGAAATGGAGATCAAGAAGAGCTCTAGGGTTTATCTAGGGAGGGTCTTGTACCTTAGTAGCTGAATGGAGGTGTGTTTGTATAGATATGAGAGGTAGAATCCCATTAGAATTGGGTCCTTTGGACTTAGGGGTGTGGTCTAGGTTGGCATCTAATGACTACAATGGCCTTAGGCATTCTTATTCATTTGTTTAGGGAATAGTTCCCATAGTACTTGGCTTGTTATACTTGTTCCGTAGGGATTTAGAGTGGTTGAAAAGAGTCTTTACAAGCCTACGACCACTTCGGGAAGTGGGTCCATCACCCATGGATCCTACTTCTTGGCCATAGTTAAGTCTGAGCTTGTATGCATCCTAAGAGTAGGTATAGTATAATGTCAAAAGTTGACTTATCACCATTATTATCGCATTTGTTCATTATCCTAGGGTGATGTTTATTTGAATCACTTCTCAATCTAGAGAGAGAAGTTATCATTCCGTTTCCCCTACTCCTAGGTGTGCTCTGAAAGTTGACATAATGAAAGCTTATGACAATGTTAGATGGGAGTTTCTCTGGGATATCCTCACTAGCATGAATTTTCACCCTAGGATGATCCAGTGGATCAAAGCTTGTGTCTCAACTGCAAGTTACAATCTCAACATTAATGGTGAACCTACTGGACTTATTCATGGTAAAAGAGGTCTTCGCCAAGGGGACCCTCTTTCCTCTTACCTTTTTGTCATTGTCATGGAGACTTTGACTCGCATTCTGAGAGAAAAGGCTAAACTACCAGATTTCCATTTTCATTGGAAATGTGAGAAGAATAACATAATCAATCTTTGTTTTGCTGATGACCTCATGATATTCTGTAGAAGGGAACTGAGCTCAATTAAGAACATTCAAGATGCCCTCTCTGAATTTGAATCTTTATCTGGCCTAGCGCCAAGCCCTGCCAAAAGTAACATATTCTTCTCTGGTGTCAATTCTTCTATGAGGATTGATATCCTCACTCTTCTTGGTTTTAAGGAAGGTACTCTTCCCATTAAGTATCTTGGTGTGCCCCTACTCTCTACCAAACTTAAGCACTCAGATTGCAAGCCTTTGATTGAAAAAATCACCTTTAAGGTTAAGTCTTGGATCAATAGAGATCTATCTTATGCTGGTAGAGTTCAGCTCATTAAGAGTGTACTCTTCTCCATGCAGACTTATTGGTCTTCCATTTTTATTCTCCCAAAAAGAGTTACGGAGGTGGAAGCTATTTTGAGAGCTTTTTGGTCCGCCCCCGACGATTTAAAAACTTCGGGTGCCAAAGTTTCTTGGGAACATCTCTGTGCTCCCAAACATGAAGGGGGTCTTGGTTTCAAATCCATGCACACATGGAACATAGCTGCCATCACTAAACACATTTGGTTCCTCATCTCCGGGGGTGAGCAATCCATGTGGTGCCAATGGATTAAGTCCTATTTGTTACGCGTGGGAAGAGTTTGGGAAGTTAAAATGCCAGGGAATCCCTCATGGGTATGGAGGAATAAACCATAATTGGCAATGGTCAGACCACCCTTTTATGGTTTGATAATTGGCATCCTCTTGGCCCCCTAGCTGAAAAGTTTGGACCTAGAATATTTTATGACTCTAGTCTTCCTAGAGATGCTAAGGTCTCTACAGTCATCAGGAACTCCCACTGGTCTTTTCCCATAACTCAAACTTTGGAGCTTAATGAGATTAGATCCTCCTTGAACACTATGCCTGAGCCCAATATGGCTAAGGATTCCCATAGATGGATGTTCACCCTTAATGGACAGCATAGCATTGATTCCATGTGGAACCATTTGAGAGCACATTTCCCTAAGGTCCATTGGCATCACTGTATTTGGTTCCCTGGTTACATCCCAAAGTGTAGCCTCATAAGTTGGGTGGCTGTCCAAAATAGGTTGTACACTGAGGATAGGTTGGTCACATTTGGGACCAAAACTCACTCTTGTTGCAGTTTTTGTCAAGGTCAGGAGAGTCATGATCATCTATTTTTTAATTGCCCATATACCTCTCAAGTTTGGACTCAAATTACCGAGCTCCTCAATGTGGCATGGCCCCCTAAGCCCTGGTCCAGCTGGGTATCCTTTGTATCATCCATAAAAGGCAAAACTCTTAAATCTCTTATGATAAAATTAGCTTTTACTACCTCAATACATCAAATCTGGATTGAGAGGAATTGTAGGAAGTTTCAAAATGTGAATTGTTATGAGCAAGTCGTGATTCATAAGATCCACTCTTTGATGAGACATAGATTGATGTCCCTTAGGGAACTTCCACAAGGACATCAATCTCAGTGGTTCATTAGGAAGTGGGATCTTCATACATAAGCTTTCATGAGCCTAGATACTACTCATCCATGCAGTGCTCTTGTGTAGGATTTCATTTGCAGGTGTGTGCCTACAGGACAATCTCACACCATGAAGGAGTTACCCTTCTATTTAACGCTATATACAGGTCTGTTATCTTACCTTTATGGCCTATTACTCTTGGTTCTAGTTCAGATTGCTATGTTCTGTTTGGCTGCTGGATTGTTGAGTGTGTGTGAACTACTCACATGTGGGTTACCAATGAGATTTGTGCCTTCATCATCTTTTATGTTGTTGTTGAGTGGAGTGTTCTGTGAGTTCAACCCAGATTCTCAAGTCACGTGGGAAAAGAGAGAGGGAGGTCAGGATTTTGAGGGAGTTAGGAGGTGAGGCTCAAAGGCTTGAGAATATTGTTTGGAATCTACTTGTTCATTACTGTTTTTGTCACTGCCATTTGTGGACTGCTATCTACCTCCTGCTACAATATTTACTTGTCCACTACTGTATTCTTTGTGACTGCCATTTGGTTCTCAGCCACTGCTAAACAGGCCCAGTTCATCACTATTTACTGTCATTTCACCGTAATCCCAAGGCATATTTTCAATGGTTAAGTATACCAAGCATGTTGGGAATAATTTCCAGATTGTAACCAATGCCATAGTCTTTGATTCTGAACATTTTGACATGGATCATCAATTGTAATTTCCCGTAGCGTGTACATGTCTGAATGGTGTGGTTCATACTCAAATTCCAAGTGCTGCAGTGAGCATATCCAGCAGTGAGCAACCGGCATTATCTGTTTGTGTCTAATCAATATTGCTTGCTACAGTGGTTTTGATCTGTTAGTTTAGCTGCCATTATTTGGGTATCATCGTGTCTGATCTCCAAGAATGCTACCATCGTTTTCGTATGTAATCGTTATGCATTATGTTTATTCCTTCTTGTGGGCTGCCATTGTTTAGGCAGAGCTGCTTACATCTGGGCCACTGTTTTAAACAAGGTGCTGCCAAATTTTTTTAAAAATCCCATGTTTTCTTACCTAGCCTAAGGGGGTTGTCCTTAGGCATGTGTGATCCCCTTGGGGAGGGGGCTTCCTCCCAAGAGTGCTTGCCCATTACAAGCCGATAAAATGCATACGTATGTTCCATGTTCGATGTTCAATGGTTGCACAAATTCAAGTTCCATGTTCAAGGCCCAAGTTCAAGGCATTACGCTACTTCAGACCGTGCATCATAAGGCGAGCATCATCAAGCATCGACTCATCAGGTCGTGCATCATCAGGTCGCCACAAATCCAAATCTGATATCCAGTTTATTTTGTATTAGGTTAAGTTCATATTGTATTAATCTAAGTTAAGCTTTAGTTATTGTATCTAGCTTTGGTTTTGGGGTTAGCTTTTGGGTCTGTCCCTGTTGTAATCCTCATACCGGTGTTTCTCCCTCATCTTGCAGATAAAGGGAAACACTTTTCCCTTCCCTAAATGTAGCCGTTTGGCCTCCCTCATTTCCGTTTTGTTTTTTCTTGCTTTCTTTTGCTTTGTCCTCCTGGGGTATGCCCCTTGTAGGCTGTATATTCGTTTAGCCTTTTTAATTTTCGCGCTTATTTACCCAAAAGAAAAATCTAGAGAGAAATTCAGCTTCCGTAGCTTGATTTGCTAGACAAAATGCCATTAGTGCCTAACTAGGCAAAGTTAAACATTAGGCACTCTGATGCCTAAGTTAGTGTCAATTTAAAAAGAGGGACTATAAAGCTCTGTGTGAATAATGACGACAAACCTCTAGGGTTTAGAAGTATACTATATATTGTATATATAAGGAGACATGGCTGTAGCTACAAGTAAGCTCATGCCAAACGCTGGCCTTTAGTGACGTCACGAATAATTGCCAAGCGCCATGGTGGCAAGTGCCACATGGTTAACCATGCCATTGAGTGCCGATGCGCCTCCATAACAAATCACACTTCGTCTGCAGCGGCCTAACTCAACGCCTTAAACGCCTGCAACACAATAGGTTGAATGGCTTGTTAGGGACTTGGTTACTGGGCCGTTAAGACTTCTATCGTATTGGGCTTGTCCAAATGGAACAGATCTAGGATCCATCATCCGTCCCACTACAATAACTCCTCAACTCTATGTTTTTGTTTAGGAAGCCGACGTGAGGTGTTGAGCTATCTTTTGGATTGGACACCCTCACTTGATCTGGATTTTCATCCATCAATCCCAAACAGTCATATAGTCAAAAACCCCTTCTATTGGCAGCTTTCCCGTATCAACACGCCACTGGTCAGCGGAAAAGATAACTGGCACACTTCGGTTCAGAATGCTAACGAACTAGTTCTTTCATTGTTTCATCAGAGTGTGTGACACGTTCTAGCTCGTTCAAGGGATTTCTAATTCCTCTTCTCGACCCTATGAGCGTGTTTGATGGCGTTTTAGAAGAGGGATGAGGATGGTTTGGCTAAATAGTCATGGTTCTTCACCATATCCCCCGTTTGGCAGGCAAAAACAACCCCCCGACTAAATCATCCAGCATCACCCTCATCCCCCTTCCCCCTGACTAAATAAAAGTAGGGGGTGCTTATAAATAATCAGGGAGGATGATCCAGGTGTTTTTACCGGTCTACCCCCACCCCACCCCAGATCCCCTCCTCTTCGAACTGATTTCTCACAAAATGGGTTTACAATCAAGTAACCATAAAAAATTGATACAAATCTTGAACCAAAAAAATTCAATTTCAGACCCAAAAAAAGGTCAGGCACTTGAAGAAATTGATACAGATCTTGAACCAAAAATAGGGAGAAATTACCGTCATGAAGTGCTTCGCCGGATTGCTACGGTCTTGAAGTGCTTCGCCAAACCAATTTCAGCACTTGTTGAGTGCTTCACCGGACCAATACAAGAGGGTTTTTTTTGTTGTTGCAGAGAGAAGAAATGAGAATGGAGATGGGTATCATGGTAGACAAGTGGCTCTCACAATCACCACTTGTCCTTTATTTAATTTTTTTGGATTTAGAAAAAAATGGTAAACAAAAAGTATTAGTAGTTTACTACAAAAAGTATTACTAGTAGTTTACTATCCTGGTGCTTATGATTTTTTTTAATATTAACAATTGAATTTATATAAAAAAAATATTAGGACTTATTATAGCTTAATTTTTGTTAAGTATAATAAATTAATTACTTTTGAAATTATATAATTGATTTAATTAATTATCTAATACGGGCTCATGAAAGGGCAAATATGTCATTTAACAGTTTTTTACATCATCCAACCCTCCTTATCCCTCCATTTTTATCCATCATCCAAACCATATACTATTTAATCCTCGGAAAAATTAGTCAAAAATACAATATTTTTTATCCTTTTTAACCCAAGGACACGCCACTTTTTCTTTTTTAATGAAAGACATGGTACTTTGCAAATAAATCAAAAGGACATTTTAACAAATCGTCAACTAATAGAGATGAGACGTTTGCATCAACCCAAGTTTAGAGTCAAACACCAGAGAGAGAGTGCACTCCCTTGCAATCTTCTACCCACAAAATCTGACCTAGAGGTAATCTTATGCTCTGATCAGAGAACATCAGGCCCTCAATCATCCTGATTGCAAGGCAAATCACTCTACATTTTGAGATTCACTCAATCAATAGGTGAACACACAACAATAAATAGGAGATCTGACGTACAGAAGCCCTCGATCACTCAGCTCATCCACATAATCGAGGGTCCAATCGAGGAAGATGTTAGCCCATTTCACCTCATCGGTGATGTTTACGATCTGTTAGAGATGCCGACCATGTCTATTTCGGTCTTGGGATCTCCAGAAAACTCAGAAATTCCATTCGAGGTGGGTATTTGAAGTCTCTATCTTCATCAGGTCGTATGGGGCCTGATCTGGGTTTCTGGGTTCTCACTTTTCGATTACCGCACATACCAAGATGGGATTTTATCAGTCGACTCCAACCTACAACGAAGCGTGTAAACCAGTAGGCTCCAACAAAGGGGTTCTGGACCGAGTTCCTGTTCATGTTTAATTTGATAGTAATACCCTATTTTTTCCTTCGCACTTGTGGATTTGTCTGTTCCAAAAATTTGCAAAATTCCTAACTAGACAATTAAAAATCTTGAATTTCTTTCGGAAGAAGTAATGCCTATTATCTCTTGTTTGATTTTGATAGTAACATTGTTCTAATTTTTTATTTTTTCTGGGTGCATTTTTAGACCTGTTCTAGAGATTTGCAATTCCTAACTAGACAATGAAAAATCTTGAATTTTTTTGAGAAGGGTTAGACCCATTATTTCTTGTTTGATTTTGGTTGTAACATTGTTTTGGTTTTTTTTGTTTTCATGGTTGTGTCTGTTCCAGAAATTTATATAGTTCTCGAGAAAAATCTGGAAACAATTTGAGAAGAAATTAGTGACATCTCACTAATTTTTTTTTCGCCAGAAGGGGTAGGCCAGAGGTGGGGTGGTGGTCGGCCAAAGGTGGGGTAGAGATTTTTTTGAATTTTATGTTTGAAGTAAAAATTTTAAAAAATAAGTAACATCTCACTAATTTTTTTGGTCGGCGGAAGGGGTGAGAAGTGGGGTGGTGATCGTGGGGTGGTGATATTTTTGAATTTTATGTTTGAAATTAGAATTTTTTAAAATTAGTGAAATCTCACTAATTTTTTTGGTCGGCGGGAAGTGGTCGACTAGAGGTGGGGTGGTGGTTGGCCGGAGGTGAGGTGGTGATTTTTTTGAATTTTATGTTTGAAACTAGAATTTTTAAAAATTAGTGACATCTCACTAATTTTTTTGGTCGTCGGAAGTATTCGGCCAGAGGTGGTGGTGGTGATCGGCCGAGCTGAGGTGGTAATTTTTTTGAATTTTATGTTCGAAATTAGAATTTCTAAAAATTAGTGACATCTCACTAATTTTTTTGGTCGCTGGAAGTGGTCGGCCAGAGGTAGGGTGGTGGTCGGCCGGAGGTGGGGTGGAAATTTTTTTGAATTTTATGTTCGAATTTAGAATTTTTAAAAATTAGTAACATCTCACTATTTTTTTTTTGTCTCCGGAAGTGGTCGGCCAAACGTGGGGCGGTGGTCAGCCGGAGGTGGGGTGGAGATTTTTTTGAATTTTATGTTTGAAGTAAAAATTTTAAAAAATAAGTAACATCTCACTAATTTTTTTGGTCGGCGGAAGGGGTGAGAAGTGGGGTGGTGATCGGCCGAAGGTGGGGTGGTGATATTTTTGAATTTTATGTTTGAAATTATAATTTTTTTAAATTAGTGACATCTCACTAATTTTTTTGGTCGGCGGGAAGTGGTCGACTAGAGGTGGGGTGGTGGTTGGCCGGAGGTGAGGTAGTGATTTTTTTGAATTTTATATTTGAAACTAGAATTTTTAAAAATTAGTGACATCTCACTAATTTTTTTTGGTCCCGGAAGTGGTCGGCCGGAGGTGGGGTGGAGAATTTTTTGAATTTTATGTTCGAATTTAGAATTTTTAAAAATTAGTAACATCTCACTAATTTTTTTTGTCTCCGGAAGTGGTCAGCCAAATGTGAGGTGGTGGTCGGCCGGAGGTGGGGTGAAGATTTTTCTAAATTTTATGTTTGAAATAAGAATTTTAAAAAATTAGTAACATCACTAATTTTTTTGGTCGGCAGAAGGGGCCAAAGGTGGGGTGGTTATATTTTTTAATTTTATATTCAAAATTAGAATTTTTAAAAATTAGTGACATTTCACTAATTCTTTTGGTTGCTGGAGATGGTCGACTAGAGGTGAGGTGGTGGTTGGCGGGAGCAAAGATGATGATTTTTTAAAAAAATTATTTTCGAAATTAGAATTTTTAATTAGTCGCTGGAAGCGGTCAGCCAAAGGTGGGGTGGTAGTCGGCCAGAGGTGGGGTGAAGATTTTTTTGAATTTTATGCTTGAAATAAGAATTTTCAAAAATTAGTAACATCTTACTAATTTTTTTTGTCGCCAGAAGGGGCCAGAGATGGGGTGGTAATCGGTCGGAGGTGGGGTGGTGCTTTTTTTTAATTTTAAGATAGAAATTAGAATTTTAAAAATTAGTGACATGTCACAATTTTTTTTTGTCGCCGGGAAGTGGTCGACTAGAGGTGAGGTGGTGGTTGGCGGAGGTGAGGTGATATTTGTTTGAAATTTTTGTTCGAAACTAGAATTTTTAAAAATTAATAACATCTCAATAATTTTTTTGGTCGCTCGAAGTGGTCAGTCAGAGGTGGAGTAGCGGTCAGCCAGAGGTGAGGTGTTAATTTTTTTGAATTTTATGTTTGAAATTAGAATTTTTCAAAATTAGTAACATCTCACTAATTTTTTTGGTCGCCGGAAGTGGTTGGCTAGAGGTGGGGTGGTAGTCAGCTGGAGGTAGGGTGGAGATTTTTTTTAATTTTATGCTTGAATTTAGAATTTTTAAAAATTAGTAACATTTCACTAATTTTTTTTGTCTTTATGTTCGATTACAAAAGTTCCTTGTCCTTCTTTTTAAAAATGTCAAATATTTTTTATTTTTATGTTCAATTGCAAAAGTTCCTTATCATTCTCTTTAAAAATGTCCAATATTTTTTGTTTTTATGTTAAATTAGAAAAGTTCATTGTCCTTCCCTTAAAATATGTAAATAATTGATGAGAGGTCCATTATAAGTTTTTGTACATGGCCCAGTCTAGTCCCCATTTTTACAAGCTCTCGTGTCCACTGTTACGAATTTCGTAAAGCATCAGGTCCATTCTTAATCTTTACAGGACAAAAAATGCCCTTTCATGTTCAATGACGTGTTTTTGGGTTTTAGATTGTGAAAGGGAGAGAGAGAGAGAGAGAGAGAGAGAGAGAGAGAGAGCTCCATCTCAATAACTAGCTCGCCGGTTGCCGCCTTCTTCTCCGACGAGAACACGTCCAATCTTAGAGAGGGAACCTGCTAGCAACGTTCGTAGGTGAAATCTAACAACAGGCCAGTACTCTCTCTCTCTCTCTCTCTCTCTCTCTCTCTCTCTCCGTGTCATGATCTGCAATCCGAACTGAATTAGTCGTAGATTGCTCGAATTAGGGTAACTGGAAGACTACTTCATTGACGTTTGCCTTCAACTTCTCTGTTTGTAATGATCTCAAATGTTAAATTTGATGCGATGGACTAGTTGAATTTCTGCATCAAACCTAATTCATTGATTTGACTTGACATTGTCGTTCATTTTTTTATGATTCTGATAATTTTGAAGTTAGTATCATATTTATAGGGTTTTCGCTTGATGGAGATTTTTTACGTTTAAGAATACAGGGTTTCATTATTATCATAATCAGTGAAAAGATCGCAAAAAATTGAAGGTATGATTCACGAGAATCAGCTTGAGGATCTGCCAGGGACAATTTAAAGAGGAAAAAGCATAACATGGTTGGCAAAAGCTTGCAATTCGTTTTGGGTATTCGATGCTTAAGAACACTAAGCATGCCAAACAAAGTTGTAGTCCTTTGCTAGAGGGCAAACCGTGACTTCTTTTTCGAGTCCCAGTTTGTTCGAAATGTGTTTTAGCTATTGAATCCATGACCTTAACGTAACTTTGCAAAGCATCGGGTTTTAGAAAACCCAATGCCAATTTACACGTCATGGGTGTTCTAGCGAGGACAGAGTGATGCGAGCATAAGGGAAAATCTTCGCCACAGAGGGTGGAAACCACAGTGCAAGAAGCTTGTTCTCGTTCGACAACAAGAACTTGTGCCCTGCAAAAAATGATGATCACATACTGAATAATTCCAACAAACGATATGGATATGCATTTATTGATCTTTGGCAAATGAAAGTGACTTCGTACATCATTTAATCATCTTTAGATATTAAATTAATTGACTTTCCTCTTTTTTGTTTGCTATTGCAAGTGGTTACGCTTTGTGACAAGATGGACGTTACAAGCGGCTAAACTTGGCAACTTCCATGGCCTTAACACTTTTTCAAACTTCTACTCTTTGGATTCTAATGATTTGTTTTTGTTCTTTCCTATCCTATTTTATTGTGTATAACAAGACTTTATTTTATGCAGGCACTTGGGCTATGTATGGGGTAGGAATCAATTCAAGGGAAGTAGTAGATAGAATAGCCAAGAACAACCAAT
>CM040180.1:22912040-23047040 GCA_022606695.1 Vaccinium macrocarpon | reverse complement strand
ATGGGCGGGTTCTGGGGAGACAAAAAAAAAAAAAAACTTCACCTCAACCTTTGAAAATCAAGAGCTAAGATTAGAAGTCGGTCCACTACAGTGCCAGAGTGCCAATCAGGTGTTCTTAGAGGTTGTTCTTGTATTTTGTCAGTCAGTGGATGTTGTGGATAAACTCTATATTTGTGAGGTTGGTGTGGTTGAGTACATGTCAAATGCTTTTGACTGTACAATTGTTGAGGAGATGTGAACACTTGTTTTACTTGTGACAGTTGGGTTTGGTGTAAAAATATCTTATATTTGCTTCCATTGCGGGTTGTAGTTGAATTTTATATACTCTTTTGTGAGTAGATTGAAAGGCGTACAGGTGGTGACAGATGTCCTGCCACTTTGGATAGGTTATATCCTGCCAAAGTGGGGTGTGACATTATAAATCATGGACTTAACATTGATCAAAAGGTTGTCGTCCAATGATTTGTCCTCCCTTCCCATAATTGGCAGCAATACATATAAATATGAACATATAACTTCATTTGCTATGTAAATAATAAGAGATAAGTTTATATGTTGAAATTAAGACTAATTTATTGTATAAATCAGAACAGATAAGTTCATCTCCAGAAATTTAAGACCTAATTCACAATGTGAATAATAACAAATAAATTCATCTGTTATGTAAACAACAATATATAAGTTCATATGTTGAAATTAAAGACTAATTTACAGTGTAAACATGAACAGATTAGTTCATATGTTGTGTAAATAATAAGAGATAGGTTTATCTGTTGAAATTTAAGACTAATTTATTGTATAAATCAGAACATATAAGTTCATCTCCAGAAATTTAAGACCTAATTCACAATGTGAATAATAAAAGATAAATTCATCTATTGTGTAAACAATAATGTATAAGTTCATCTATTGAAATTAAAGACTAATTTACAGTGTAAACATGAACAGATTAGTTCATATGTGTGTGTAAATAATAAGAGATAAGTTCATCTGTTGAAATTTAAGACTAAAATTTATAGTATAAATATGAACAGATAAGTTTATCTGTTGTGAAAATAAGAAAAGACAAATTTATCTATTGAAATTTAAGACTAATTTACATTATAAATATGAACAGATAAGTACATGGGAGGAAAAAAGGACTAAACTCCTCAGAGAAACATGCTCGAAGTATGGGACGCTTATAAGGTGAAGAAGTAGGATACTTGAAGGAGTTGGTTATGTTGTACATGTTTAGATTTTGTGGAAATGGAGATCAAAATTTTGGCATTCCAAGAATTGTAATTCCCTAAATACTTTCGTGTACTTCACGTTGGTGGATTGTTTACTAAGTTAAGGCAATGAATAGATTATTTAGTTTTGTTGGCAACTTTTTTTTTATCTTCGAGTATTATTCGTGTGGAATGGACTAAAGCATCTTTATTGAGACAAATACTATGATGACAACGCTTAAAATAAGAATAGATAAAGTTCATTTTGTATGTTAAATAAGAACAAATAAGTTCATTTTTTGTATGAAGAAGAATATATATAAGTTCATCAGTTGAATTTAAGAATAATATACAACATAAATAAGAATATATAAATTCATCTATTGTGTAAATAAAGATAGATAAGTTCATCTGTTGAAATTTACAGTATAATTTGGAGCAGATAAGTTCATCTGTTGTGTAAATAAGAAGAGATAAGTTCATCTATTAAAATTTAAGACTAATTTACAATATAAATAAGAACAGATAAAATACTTCTAGATACAAATGTCAAAAAGTTGTCCATTGGTTTGGATACAAATGAAAAGAAATGTCAAAAGAAAATACTTCTAGCTCCAAATGTATCGAGCAAAGTATCTTCGATGACAAAAGTGATGAAACCTCATTTATTCAACTCATGGACCTGCAAAGAAGAAAAGTCATTTTAGTCAAATAAATACAAATCTCTAATCAAATCAACCTTCTAGAAGACAAATCACGGAGTCTCATGCTCATGGTTGCACATATATGGTGCCTTTATAAATTGAAGTTTCAAAAACTACGGATAAGCAAAAAAAAAAAACGGAACAAAAATTACTTAAAATGAGATTCAAACAACTTTAAAGTTAAATAATAAAGCAAGAGCTGCACATTCCATGCAACTGAAGCTTCTTCAATTGTTCTCTCTAAGGCAGCATCCCAAGCTTTAGGGGAGAGACTCCAATGAAGATAAATAGCCTCAGGATAAAGCAAGCACAACACAGCTCTGAGCAAAAAATAATACTACGCTAAATCTCATCACGAAGACAGCAAAAAGAACTCCAATGATACGCTCCCAAATCAAAGAAACATAACCGCAGAGTAGAGGACACCACAAGCAGTAGCAACAAAATATATAACACAGCCAACAACAACATAATAAGTAAAACCACAGCAAAAACTCCAGGTAAAGATGAAGATTTAAGAGCCCATCCAATTGAACTCTAGATGGAATCAGTCAGGTTTATAATTGAAGATGATACAACCTTAGTGACAACACAAGCAAAGAAAGAACAAAATAAAGAAAATTTGGAAGCAATCAATCCTAATGAAGATGACACCACATCAACAGCATAGAATATAGGTAGTCTTAGACAGGAACTCAAGCTAAATATAAGGATATGGTCAAAGGAGTGTTGATGAAACCCCATCCAATGGAGTGTTGATGAAATCCAAATAATGTAGCATATGGTCAAAGGAGAAGATGCAGTGGACACATCTCCATACGTAGGCAACAACAAGAGGGACAACAACAGGATGACACCACATTGTGAGCATACGTTAGATATTGAGCTATTGTTCAATCGATGCAGCTTCTGTGTACTAAAACCTTACAAGGCATCACTACTAATTTGTAAAATCAGTTGGTCCTATTTATAATTTCAATTCATATATTCAAGTACGTCATTTAGAAAGTAGGATTCAAAGATTTTCAAGGTGGGTGATTTTCATAACCAAAAAAATGTTTAGTGTCATTTCATGTTCGACTAAAAACACCTTTACTTGTAGAGATATTCTCGATGTCGACCAAACTTGCATACCAATAAAAGAGAGCAAAAAAACAAAATAGACTAAAAAACACATCAATTCAAAATGCAGCAACCATACGTACACATGTGAAACATATGAGTTTTGCAAGGAATTAGGGTCTTGATTAATCTTGAATATTGATAAATCAAGCCCACTAGTCACTAGTTTTTCCTTCTTCTTTTTTTCTCTTTCTCTTTCCTCGCTTTGCCAAATTGTCCAAGCATACCTCAAGAAACCATTTCGACGGCGGTTCGGCTGTGTTGGACTTCGGCTGTAACACTCTTCAGGAGAATCGGCTAAGATTCCTCAACCAGCGATGAGCTTTGGTAGAGGAAGCTGAAGAACCGGAGTCGTCGGCGTATGGTGAGCCCCGATCGGACTCCTCATTGTAGTTGACATGAACGCAGATGTCGCCATCGCAATATATGAATGTATAGGTCCATTGATGACTTAAATGTGTAGGTGGATAGAGATTAGGGTTTGAACTCTCCATTGAGAGAGAGAGAGAGCAGATCGTGATCGAGGGAGAAGGAGCAGAGGAGAGAAAATGTTAGGGTTTCGAGATCGGAGGGAAAGAAGATAGTAGTGTTGTTTGCGTTGCTTTTATAGTGAGGGTTATTTTTGTCTTTTGAGCAGGCGTGTGGATTGCAGGGCTTACGAAATTGCAGAGTGGACCCGATAGTTTACCAAATGTCTATAGTGGACCTCCCAAAAATTGGCCCAAAAATATGTCAATTGTTTTAGATTTTTTGCTAAGTGACCCTTAATCCTCCCTTCTTAACTATTACATCAATGTGGGTCCACCCTTCTTATTTAATCACCCCGATTATTTTATCCTCCCTTACTATTTAATTCCTCTCAAACTAATACGTCATCCAAACGGGCCGTATGTCTGTTGATAGGGAAAAGCGGGCGCAAATAGAAGCTCCCTCAAATTACCTAAATATCACTGCAAAGCCAGAATATTCTCTGCCATACGCTCACTATTGACCCTAGGATAAGCGTATGCGAATAAATAAGTAGTAGGAGTATAATATATACTTAATTCCGAACCCATCACGAAACACTCCTTTAATTACGTGTCCGTCCTCGGTTGGGTATACCGCACAGACAGAGTTTTAAAAGGATCGAATGGGCCGAGCGTGTGTGTGTCTCCCATAACCCTCGCCATCATCAATGGCTTCTCTAAGTAGCGCCGCCGCCTCCGCCTCCGCCTCCGCCTCCCGCCTTCTCCCGCTGGCCACCAGAGCCGGCAGGGTTTCTCTCTCTACTCCGTCTCCTTCTTTCTCTCTCTGCTACTCCTCTTCTTCTCTCAAATGCCTCCGATCATCTCCAAGACTTCTTTCTCACCTTTTCCTCCGCCAGGTTCTCTCTCTCTCTCTCTCTCTCAATTGGTATGCCATAGACGCATGTTTCCCTGTCTTGATTTATTTTTTAATTCCAGAGAAGGTCGCCCGTTCGTGCGGGTACTGGGAGTTTGAACACGGTGGCCTCTCCCAAGTGCTTTGCTTCCGATCCTGATCAACTCAAGGCTGCTAGAGATGATATCAAGGACCTTCTCAAAAGTACCTACTCCCATCCCATCGTGGTATGGTTCATCATCTCCATTATCATTTTATCAATCCATCCAACTCTTTCTTTATTTCTAGCCGAGCTACTACATCAAACTAGAAATAATTTTATCAACCAAGTTTGTTCTATTCATTTTACACAGGAGATTATCGTTCTCCTGAATTAGCCTTCTCCAACAGAGTATCTTCTTAGCATATTGTCTATTCCATTCATGTATACTGTGCATTAGAAGGTGAAAAGTTTCCCTACCCACACCTGGTAAACTAAGTAGTTCATTTAAGGTAACACGGTTAATTGAACGAAATAACCTTCTCCGTCCTATGGAGGGTCCAATGGGTGAAGAAGCAACCATGCTGAACTTGGAATATTTATACTCCCTTGATGTTTGAAACTTTAATTGGTATAGAGATCAATGTCCATACTGACTAAAGGCCGTGGTGTCTGCATCTGTTACATATGCAAAGTCTATGAGGTTTACTTGGATGGGTGTTATATGTTGAAGAGGACCTGTTTTTGTCATTGCAACACAGATAGCATCTGGTAGAATAAACATGAGATGCATATTAGGGACTCCATCACTTTGAAAGCAGTGAGACATGAGTCATGATCGGATATCACAGCCTAATCATTCTCTAAGTAGCTATTCCACCATTGACAGAGATATTTTGCATGTCTATACAATCTTGTCCAGATTTTACTTACTTTTTTCCGGATTTATTTCGTTTTTTGTTGACTTTTCTGTTATTCTTCCATAAAGTGAGCTGGGTGTGTCCAAAATACCGGTGTTCAGTTGATTAATCTTGGGTTTTGTTGCGTTTGGAAGCTCTGAGAAAAAGCTTGAGGATGGATTTGTTGGCTTTATATTGGCTTTCTTGGTTTTGTCTTTTCTTTCACTTGATGCTCATTTACTGTTTCAAGTCTAAGCAGAATAAGGGTAAAAACTATGTCCATTCACAGAGTAACTCATTCTATCTTACTCCTTGCTGCTTTCTTAGAAATTAACTTGTAAAATGGAGAGGGCACAGACATAATCCTCATGATGCTCAAGCCACGAAATAATATAACAGTAAATTGCAACCTTTAAAAGCAGCAGTTACTGATGTATTTACATGTGCTGATGGGTTTTGGGAATCAATGATTGAGATGGATTAAATTATATATTTCAACGGCGAGATTATCTGTTTTGGTTAATGGTTATTCGGCTGGTGTTTTTCAATCAACTAGAGGATTGAGGCTGGGTGATCCCGTCTCTTTTTCATGTTGGTTATGGAAGTATTAAATAGTATGATTCCAACGACCGTGCAAGTGTGGAAGGTATGGAAGCGGTAGTGTCTCATTCTTTGTATTCTTATGACACATCATTTTCTATGGAGCGGATGCCTCTTAGTTGGGCTATCTTAGAGGAATTTTAATGGCTGTGTTCGGTACACAGTTTTGGGGCCGGTTTTGGTACTATTTGGTTTTGCTTACATCATCATTTTCCTCATTTCTCTCTCTATCTCTCTCCACTTGTTACACCTGCTTACATCATCAAAACAAAACAAAACAAAACAAAACTTGTTAACCGAACACAGCCAATATCTTTTGAAGGCAGTTTCTGGTCTTAAGGTGAATGTGGGGAAGTTTGAAATTTATTCTTGTTGGTTTGGTTGATGATGTGCACTTGTTGGTAGAGGTTTTGGGTTGGCTTTTCTCTTCTTATTTGGGTCTCCCTTTGGGAGCTACTTTCAAGTCTACAATGGTTTCGAATACGATGGTTGAGTGTTTTAGAAAAGACTTGTGGGTTGGAAGAGGCTGTACTTGATGATATGAGGAAGGGTGACTCTTATAAAAAGCACTTTGTGAGCTTGCCTACGTACTTTCAGTGGGCAATCGGTTAGAGAAGCTTCAAATATATTTCCATTGGGGTGGTTTGGGAGTGGAGTTCAAGTATCATCTTGTGGATTGGGATATAGCTTGTACTCTGATTCGAGAAGGGGGTTTAGGTGTTAGCTATGAAGCACCGACACTCCTAGAGGTCGATGTGTCTGTGTATTGGACACAGGTACACAGGGTGGGTATTGGACATGGGTACACACAGGGGACACATGAGGAGACGTATTGGACATGCTATGTGGCGTATCCCTTAAATTAATTAATTTTTTTTTGGAGGGAGACGCAGGGGACACGTCTTGGACATGCGTGTCCCACATACTCTCTCTCTCTCTCTCTCACACAATCACTCTCACTATATATACCCTTCCTATCCAAACCCTTAAAATGCAAACTTCTTCCACACCTCGTAGTTCCGAACCAAATCTCGACGATCCGAACCACTCAATGCGTTTAAAACGTGTTTTTAAGGGTCCTCGCGAGAAATCAGAAAAAAAAATCCCGAGAAGGGCTTGATCTGAACAGTTTTTCATAAAAACTGCATGTTTTAAAGACATTGGACGGTTCGGATCATGAAAATTTGATTGAGAAAGTGGGGTGTGGATGTTAGGTCCGTATATATATATAGGTTAAGCTTCTAATCCGGACTTTTAATTTCCGGACTTTTTATACAACAAATTTTTTGACGATCCGATCCGTCCAATGTGTTCAGAAGGTGTTTTCAAGGGTCCTCATGGAAAATCTTCAAAAAAAACACCGGGAAGGGCTTGATCCAAGCAGTTTTCGCAAAAATATATAAATAAAGTTTTTGCAAAAATTGCTTGGATCAAGCCCTCCCTGGTATTTTTTTTTGAAGATTTTCCGCATCGACCCTTGAAAACACCTTCTAAACACATTGGACGGATCGGATTTTCCAAAAAAAATTTGCAACACAAAAAAAAACCCTTTTTTTTTTCTTATTTCCGGGAGTGTGGATAAGAAAATTTCCATATATATATATATATATATATATATATATATATATATATATATATAAGTTTTCTATGAGGGCTCACAAAAAAAAGTGCGGGAAAACAGTTGTGGGCCGATGGATCCTATGCCCTTCACCCGATCTATTGGCTCACAAACCGCTTTTCCCCAAGACTTTTTAAGGAGGGAGCCCAAACTTCGTGTTTATATATGTATATATATATATAGGTTAAACTTCTTATCCACACTCCCGGATTTAAGGGAAAAATGGGGTTTTTTGTGTTGCAATTTTTTTTTTGGAAAATCCGTTCCGTCCAATGTGTTTAGAAGGTGTTTTCTAGAGTCCACGCGAGAAATCTTCAAAAATAAATACCGGGAAGGGCTTGATCCAAGCAGTTTTTGCAAAAACTGTAAATATATTTTTTGCGAAAACTGGTTGGATCAAGCCCTTCGCGGTATTTTTTTTTGAAGATTTCTCGCGTGGACCCTTGAAAACACCTTCTGAACAAATTGGACGGATCGGATCGTCAAAAAACTATTTGGATCATGAGGTCCGGAAATTAAAAGTCCGGATTAGAAGTGGACCCTTTATATATATCACCACACTTCCTATCAAGGATCCCGGATTTTAAAAAAATCCACACCTCATTGATCCCGATCGAATTTCGATGATCCAAACCGTCCAAAGTGTTTAAAAGGTGTTTTTTAAAGCTCATGTGAGAAATCAACAAAAAAAAAACCAGGAAGGGCTTGATCCGAGCCGTTTTTTACAAAATTGCTATATGTACAGTTTTGTGAAAAACTGTTCCATATAACTGCTTGGATTAAGCCCTTCCCCGTTTTTTTTTTTTTGAAGATTTCTCGCGTAGACCCTTGAAAACACCTTCTGAACACATTGGACGGATTGGATCGTTAAAAAAATGTTTAGATCATGAGGTCCGGAAATTAAAAGTCCGGATTAGAAGCAAACCCTATATATATATATATTATAGGTGGATTTTCTAGTCCACACCTCCCGGAAATAAGAAAAACATGGCTATTTTTGTGTTGCAAATTTTTTTTGGAAAATCCGATCCGTCCAATGTGTTCAGAAGGTGTTTTCTAGAATCCACGTGGAAAATCTTCAAAAAAAAATACCGGGAAGGGCTTGATCCAAGCAATTTTCGCAAAAAACTGTATTTATATATTTTTGCTGAAAACTGCTTGGATCAAGCCCTTCCCGGTGTTTTTTTTGAAGATTTTTCGCGAGAACCCTTGAAAACACCTTCTGAACACATTGGACGGATTGGATCGTCAAAATTTTTTTTGTATAAAAAGTCCGAAAATTTAAAGTCCGGATTAAAAGCTTAACCTATATATATATATATATAGTAGTGTTCTAGTCCGGGAGTCCCGGATCCGGGACTCCATGTTCCCGATATTTTTTTGACAATCCGAGCCGTCCAATGTGTTCAAAAGGTGTTTTCCAAGGCCCCCGCGAGAAATCTTCAAAAAAAATACCAGGAAGGGCTTGATCCAAGCAGTTTTTGCAAAAACTTTATATTTACAGTTTTTGCGAAAAACTACTTGGATCAAGCCCTTCCCGGTATTTTTTTTTAAAGATTTCTCGCGGGGACCTTGGAAAACACCTTTTGAACACAATGGACGGCTCGGATTTCCCAAAAACAATGTTTAAAAGCATCAAAACACCGAAAAATGTTCCAGTCCGGGAAATCCGGGATCCCGGACTCGATCACCGGTGTATATATATATATATATATATATATATATATATATATATATATATATATATCTACTTGCAACCTTGGATTGTATTGCTAATGTTGTTTCCTCAAGCGTAGGGTTAGGCCTGCGTTAGCATGATAAACAGTAAGACTGGGTTGAGTCCATAGTGATTGAATGCGCCGCGCATGATGGTTGATTCACGAATGAGGGTTTTTAGCCTTAAAGCGGCAAACTAAATTTTTTTGATTTTTTTGGTGGAATTCTCTCGATTCGGAAGGTTAAAAATGACTAATTAAACTAAGGCAAAGTCTAGGAGTATTTAACGACCATGACTCGAGTTAATCCGTCCCCTCTAGATAACCAGCTTGGGGCATCGTTAAATGCCCCCGAATGGAAGATTTGGAGTTTAAAACCTTTTCCTAGAAAATGTGCTTAACAAAGATAAGGGTCTTTCTGTTCATTTTGCAAACGATTGCATTGACGTCGCCCGAAGCATCCCACATGCCAAGTGGTGAAACCCTTGGCTACGTGGGTTGAAAGGGGTTAACAAACCCAAACTTTGGTACATAAAAATGAAACCCTAAATCTTTGATAAATAAGAGATGTATGCCTTTTGAACGAGACGGACGGATTAAACCCGAGTCATGTAGTGTTAATCACCCCATGACTAAGGCTATGTAGACTACTCACATTATACTGGTAAACAAGTCTAGGAATTTGAAGAAAACTAAAAACATGATTAATAAACTTAAAAACTGATTTTTGTTGTTAATCCTAGGTTTGCCTACAACATTAATACTCGAGAAATCAACAAACAACAACTAACTACTAGGGTTTACTAAGGAAATAGCTAGAAAGTCACTTAAATGAAATACTTGATGAAAACGAAAATAAACTAGATATATAGAACAATCTAACATGAGTAGCAAGTTTAATACACGAGAAAATGAGGGGAGATAAACACTTACACGGGAAATCTAGAGAGAGGGATCTTGAACTCTCTCCAATGGAGGAGAGAGGGAGGAGCAAAATAGACTTAAAGTAGAAAATGAAAGGTGAAGAGAAAGGAGAGAGAAGAGAGCCCTATATTCTACCCTTTCTCTCTCTAATAATGTTTTACAAAAAGCTCTCACAAGAGTTAAAACTTGCCATAAATAGAAAGTCCAAAAAGTAGCTTGAAATTTGCTGCCCGGACATAAGTGGATCGATCCAAATTGCTATGCTGGTCAATTTTATTGAAGTGGATCGATCTAGAAGGCTTTGATGGGCTTTTGATGCTCAGTGGATCGATCCACCTTTTACTCTGGATCGATCTAGATTGGTCTGTTTGCTCTTTACAATGTTGGATCGATCCCCTTACTCAAGATCGGTCCAAAAGGGTTTGATCAGATGAGACTTATGGCTTCTTGGATCAATCTACATTGAGGAGTGGATTGATCCACTCTCAACTCGACAGGTTCTTGCTTCTTTTGATCACTCCCATTGCCTTGTGTGCCTCCGGGCTTCTTCCAAAGCACTCAAATTCGTCGTGCAACCCTTGGGGGAGGTTATCCTTGGTCTCGTGCATGCTTGTTCACTCCCAGATTCCACCGGGAGTCTTTGTGTGCTTGGGACGTGACATTAGCCTCCTAGCTGGACTTTGTGACCTTTTGACTTTCCGGGCCTTGGCTGAATCATCGTTTCTTGGCTCTTGAGGCCGGTGTTGGAATGCCATGGGGCACTTGGCCCTCGGTTACTTGGAACGGTTCCCAATGCGCTTCAAAACGCGTTTATTCACGTGTTTCACCTGTAATTACTTCGGCCCTAGACATGGCCTATCTTGTTCTATTGAGGCTTAACGCATCCTTATGTGGTCCCACCGAACTAGTCCACCCTCACGTGGTGTACATGCCGAACACATGTCTTGCTCGTGCTAATGTATTTCAACGTGCTATTGGTTTTTATCCTCTCCAGAAAGGAATGCAAGGATATTTCATAATTGTAGAGACCCTTGAGCTATTTTATGTAATGTTGGGAAGTACTTGAGGGGTAAGGCAGGCTCACTTCAATATGCCCATCTACCACATTTGGAATCTCTCTTATTTAGATGTAACAAATGTATTCGTAGTTGATGTTTAGGAGCCTGCTCTTGCTTGTTCAATAGTTGTGGTGCTTTTAGTCTTAAGGCCTTGTTCAGTTGCCCTCTTGTCTTGGGCAAAATTTCTTAATTTCTTTTTTTCTTTGGCGCTTTCCCTTGTTGTTCCTATTAT
Source organism: Vaccinium macrocarpon (assembly GCA_022606695.1). NCBI lineage: Eukaryota > Viridiplantae > Streptophyta > Magnoliopsida > Ericales > Ericaceae > Vaccinium > Vaccinium macrocarpon. The sequence goes on along the minus strand of CM040180.1, from coordinate 23,035,615 downwards.
AGCTTCTTTTCTTTTCTTCCCCCTTTTTGTGATTTTTGGAAAATCTAAATTTTCCAAAATATGTACTCCCTCCGTTCCTGAATAGAAGTGTAGTATTCAATTTTGGGCTCACTTTATAAGTGTCCATTTTGAAAAGTTAATGGGTAAAGAGTTAATCGATAAAATTGGAGGACAATTTTGGAAAGTGGAGGTGAAAGGTGTAACGATGATGTTTCCTTAATAAGTTGGAATTACGAGGCTACACACTTAAAAAGGGACTAAGGGAGTATTTCTTAGTGATAGTGATAGTTAAATTGAATTTGAAATTTTCATTGGTTACAGGTGCGTTTGGGATGGCATGATGCGGGTACTTATAGCAAGGACATCGAGGAATGGCCTCAAAGAGGGGGAGCTAATGGAAGTCTTAGGTTTGAAATTGAACTGAAACATGCAGCCAATGCCGGTAGGTGTCTGAATTATGATCGTATTTGTTTTGCCTTTGGTTTATAGTAACGGTGCCTTTATGGGTGATTTAGGTCTTTTGAATGCACTGAAACTTCTCCAGCCTATCAAAGAGAAATATTCTGGTGTGACATATGCAGATTTATTTCAGTTGGCTAGTGCTACTGCAATTGAGGTCATTTTAGTAGACTAGAGATTGGAGTTAATAAGAAGAAAACAAATATCTTTATTGCACTAAGAAACTGATTTGACTGTTCGGTTCATGAAAATTACAGGAGGCTGGCGGCCCCACAATCCCTATGAAGTATGGAAGAGTGGACGTGTCAGCTCCTGAGCAATGTCCAGAAGAAGGAAGGCTTCCAGGTAAGATAACATTTGCTTTATAGACAATATGTGCTTGTCATCCATTTTTGCTGATCAAATGTGTTTATAAGTGGACTGATTAGTTCAATACTACAAGCATAACACGGAGCAAGAAAGGCTCAAGACTTGCAATGTGAAATAAAAGGCTCAAGATTGGAAACTGAACCTTATTTAGGGACTAATATTCATTGTGGAATGTCTGCAGCCTTTTGTGGGCCTTCCTCTGCTCAGGTGCAGGAGTGCATACAGTAGTTTGTCCCACCCCCTTGGGTACCCTAGCGGCTTAAGTCAAATACAGCAGACTTAATTCCAAGGCTCCATAAATTTTCTATTAAGAAAAATCATTAATTTAGTAGGTTGTCTTTTGATGTTTATCTTAACATGGAGAATTCTGTCTAATTGCTTTTCTGCATTATTCTATGTTTGATAGTCGTCTTACTCAGATGTCCTATAACTATAAGTATTTGCATTTTGATGGTCATCTTGCCAAGCATAACGCCACTTACGCCACATTCATACGCCAGTGTTACACTTGGTTTTTTGTTTTTTGGAGGTCAAGTGTCATGCTATGTTTCTGCTGATAATGACTTGTATGACTGCACAGAAAGTAAAGTAAAAGGAAATCCTATGTTTCTTTATTCTGGTTATCTCTTTAGATTTTTTTAGTATGGTGCTTTGGGTTTTTTGGATTTCACTGTTCTTCAGATCCAAATGTCCTTGTTGATATCTAATGTCAATGTACTTGTTTCTTCATTCTTGGAGAATACTTCTGATGTTTAAATATCTTGGTTAGATGCTGGGCCACCTACTCCTGCTTCTCATCTGCGTGATGTTTTCTACAGGATGGGATTGAATGACAAGGTTACAACTACCAAAGTATAGTATTATCTTCATATTTTCATGGTAATGTATTGTCAGTATAATATCAAGCTACTTGGCTTGCAGGATATAGTTGCACTCTCAGGTGCGCACACACTGGGAAGGTCCAGACCGGAACGCAGTGGTTGGGGCAAGCAGGAGACCAAGTACACAGTATGTAAACCAACTTTATCTGATTTTGTGAATGCACAGTATAAAGTAACATGTGACATACAACAACAATCCTTTGCTATATGTAGTCAGAATGATATGTTACCCTAATAGTCAATAGGTTAGTTTACTAAAGCTTGTAATTGCCGTCATAAAATTGTTCATGAAATCATGCGTGCAGTCAATGTTCAGTATTTCTCAAAGCATTGTTCCTGTGTTTACTGAACCTGGTATCCATAAAGAGCCAATTGTTTACTCTTTTGCCTTAGTAGGCAGGAGGGGATGCTGATCTTTTCAGAATTTTAAAATCATAGATGGAGGGACTTCCCTTGACAAACACTTGCATGGTATTGTTATTGCCGGATTTACCATTGTGAACAATATTCCTGCAGAGTAACTAATTTTAATCCCGTAGATGGAAGAATTATAGTGGAAGTAGGATCTTCTATATCTTTTCTCAAGGGAATCAGAATCCCCTCATTGGCGATTGTTTTTTACCTTCCTCTTCTTCCCTTATCACATCTGAACTGTCATTGTTTCAGTATCTCTCTCGATGTATACCTTAGGAAAAACATGTATTACCGCGACTACGGGTTTTTTAGGGTCAGGTGATACAAAGCAGGTAATCCTAAATAAACTTATTGCATGTGTTCATTTTTCCTCTGATTTGAATTTTTTTTTTTTTTTTTTTGCAATGGACACGATTGCTTATTCTAACGTAGCTTGCTGGCATACAATGTCGGCATACGATATTGACAGCTGGGATGGCACATGTCGTATCCAACAGTAGACAATAGTCTTACTGTTGGGATGAATTCCAAAGAATCATTGATATCACCTACAGATTATACTACTACCAAAATTTACCATGATCTATATATCCTACAATGTGGAATTAGGGTTCAAAACTTTGAGATCTCTCTGGTTTGACATCAAAAAATCACAAACCGCAACTACAAAGAAAATGTTAGAGAATTATCTGATTTGATCCCAACAAAAACATGAACTGAATGTCTAATCAATCTAGCACGACCAATTTGCAGGAACATATGGGACTTGATTGCACCTCACGATCATTTACCCTTATCTTCTTATGCCTGATTGCTAATTGAGAGTGGACTGAAAAACATGAGCTCTGTTCTCTCCAAAAATCTCAATCCAAAATTATGTAATATGAGTTATGTATCTAGAGAGTTGCAAAGACACATATATGTAGGCTATAGAGGGATTCGGATTGGACTCTTATGGGATTAGGTAAACCTAATTTGACCTGAATTACAATTTATAGTTCCATAAATTGTAATCCATACTATGTAATAATTAAAATTACACTTCTGTCCTTGTTCAAAATTTATTTCAAGCTTCACATTATAAAATGATTATTTATCTCCCCATGTTAGGATTACTTCCTCTGTCCCATTTTGTTGGTCCCTCATTGGGAACCCAACTCATTAAGGAAATATAATTATTTCTTTTACTTCTTTTAACTTTTCAATTTTGCCCATTGATGGGATTTTTTTTTTTTGAAATTCTCACCTATTTAAAGTAAAAGAAAAGGAGGGGCACAATGGGAATATGGCATTACATTTTTGTAACCTTTTTAAAATGGACAATCATTTTGGGGCATTCCAAAATGGAATAGTGGACCATCTTTGTGGGACGGAGGGATTACAATTTTTTATCGAGTAAATAAGCAACTGACATTGTATCCCTATACCATTACCTGAATTCTATCAATAATTAATATCACCATACAGGTAATGCAATGATCCAACTCACCCTGCTTATTGATCCATAAAAAGATCTTACACATTTACATCTTTAAGTGATCTACACTAAATGCAGGTGTCTATTTTCTATTTCCAGATTAAGACCATAAGCAATCATAATAACTATGAGCTGATAACCATCTTATTCAATATGGAGACAATTATTCCAAAGTGATTCTTTTAATACTCAGAAAGTGTACTACAAGTATGAGTTAAAACTCCACTATTTTCCTTAGCCAATACAAACATTTTGAAACATTTTATTACACTCCTACCGATGGTGTGTGCAACTCTATCTAATACTTTGAAACAATTCTTATATTATGAGGTGTTTGGGATTGGACTAAGGGCGCCTAATCCCCCGTTATCCTTCGTTTGGTTCTCGTTTTGTGTCTGGGATTAATAATACTGTGACTATTTTAATCCTTATACAGGAGGTCTTATTTTATTCCAAGGGGTTGTGGGACTGTTTATCCGGGACTACAAAACATGGAAGGCAAGTTTGAAGTAATTTAAAAAATGCCACAGAAATAAAAAAAACCTTACTCCTTCGTATCTTCTTCACGTTACTTCTTTTCTTGGCCAATTCATCTCTCTCCTGTACACCAAAGCTCTTGAGGCAGTTCAAGAGAAAGGAGAGGAGAGAGAAATAGTTGTGAAATTAATCTCATAATTTAATGACAGAAACAAATATGCGATAGGAGGCCTAATCAGGGGATATCCCAATATTAATCGTATATGAATCAAACAGGGGATTGTGTAGGATTTAGGACTAAATTAGTCCCTGAACAAATAATCTAGGACTACTAATCCCAAGACTATTAATCCTGCCTGTTTTAGTCTGCAACAAACGGGGCCTAAAAGATTCTAATGATTTTATCTTTTGTGTGTAAGTCGGACTCTACACATCAGATCAAAGACAAAAGGCACTTTTCTAACATTGAATGAACCCTATAAAGCACGAGTATTTCTAAAACCCTGCCATACTCATCATGTACCGGGTCCATGAAACACGTACCGATGCTTTTCCATATGTTTTTTTGTCATACACCAGAAGTATGCAATACATATCAAACCTTGCCTAAAGCCAATTTCATAAAGATTAGCATGATTTTAGAATAAAGATTTTGATCTATAGGTTCTCTAGCTTAATAGCATTAATCTTTGGGGCCATTCTTCTTAACTTCTTGTTGGTATTCCGTTCGGGCTAAATGTTGGGGGGTTTTTGGATTAATTTTTTCGGCAAAAAGCAAGAGTCAGGACCGCCTACACCAATAATTATCATTCTTCCTGCACAAGTCCAAAATAAGGAGTGAAATGATTCATGGAGAATAATTTGTTTTTAACATTAAGACAATGGGTCCAAAAATACCAAAAAAAGGTAGGGAGTATTGGAATTTGTTCCACATCGGTTAATTATCACCTGGAAAAGAAGTATATGATTCTAAACGACCTCTCCACTCATTGCCAATTGGTTGTAAGTTAGTCAATTAGATGCTTTAACTTGCTTTAACGGCCCTTTTGATTGGCACCTTAAGGTTGCGCAAAACAGTTATTTGATGTTGGATTTGTAGTGGCCCAGGTCATTTAGCTATTTTCTTTATTTGACTTGTAATTATTACGTGTAATACATTTCTTTATGTTATGAAAAGTACATTTTTGTTATAGCAGTATCCTAGCCGTAGTAGTATCCTAAATTTTTAGGTTTCACCGTACAGATGTACCCACATCATTCCAGAACTGGTGCACACATACAAGTGCTTCTTAGAATAAACCTTATAATCCAAAGTCCAAACACTGCACATAATGATTCTCATCAAAACTATGATGACTACTTTATATTAACTACTAAAAACAAATATTAAGCGTAATAACTTAAAAGCATTACTTTTAGTAGTATAGTTTGTTAACACTTATGAGAATAGGTGGCCGGCAAACTGAACCCAACAAACCAACTTAGCAAAGACTCAGTCCCTTAAGCAATAAAATAGGTGTAGATTTATCTGTTGCTGATGAACTTAGGAGTTATGACTTGCTTCCCAGCCTCGTATAACATTCCTTTCTTGTGGACCCTCTTTTTGTGGTTAGTCCCTGCCATCATACTCAAAATTAGCATTTGTTTGGCATCTTCACAGCAACGTGATAGTTTGTCAGTATGTGCAATGATATTGGAGAATTTCACTTCTATATTTATTGGATCATAGAAAGATGGACCAGGAGCACCGGGTGGACAGTCTTGGACAGTGCAGTGGCTGAAGTTTGATAATTCTTACTTCAAGGTATGCTATTCAACTTCTTTACTTATTGTGAAAGAAAAGGGATAGGAGTATCGAGTTCTCTTCGTTGATTTTGATTGATTGATTGATACAGGATATCAAAGAAAAAAGGGATGAAGATTTACTAATTTTGCCAACTGATGCTGTTCTTTTTGAAGATCCATCGTTTAAGGTGAAATAGAATCAGTTAATGAGTGTTCTTACAAAATGTTTCACTGCATGCTGGTATAAGTTTCTTTGTTTACTGCAGGTATATGCTGAGAAATATGCTGAAGATATGGATGCATTTTTTCAAGGACTATGCGAGGCTCATGCTAAGCTTAGCAATCTTGGAGCCAAATTTGACCCTCCAGAGGTTTGTCAAGTTTACCTTAGCCTTGCACATTCTTTCCTATTTAGGAGGATTATTTTTACCAATTCTGATTTATAGTTATAGGATGTTATTTGTTGTTTAGTCTAGTCATTAAATTGCGAGATACATAGTTTTTTCCACTGATACAACGTTTGTTGTTGTTGTACGTGTCTGTATTTATGTTCATTTGGCTGGTTTGTTTGAAGAATTAAGATATGTCTAAAATAACTTCACAATTAGGAAGGCTTGCTCTTTTCTCTTCTAAACATCCACTTGTTTTCTTCATTGAAATACTTTCTATGAATTATGGGTGCTCCAAAAATGTTTCCATAAGCAAATACACGCCCAGTACAGCAAAAACGTAGTTACTAAGTTTTAATATGCATACGATGTTTTTTCTTTTTCAGAAAATTGGTGTAAAGGCCAAGTTTGGGGCTTTAAAGAGTGTTTAATCCAACTTAACTTATTTTAATGCCTCCAATGCATTGAGAGAGAAATTTTGGGGCCTCAAGGACAAAACTAGACAAAAATACCCTTAATGAAACTCATCACTCGCACACACCTGTCACTCACGATTCACGAAAAGAAAGCAACCTTGAAAGACAGGTGAACAATTCATTAAAGCTTCGGTGGACAAGTTATCCTCGACATTTGCATTTGAAAGCGACGTGTTGGTCCCCAATGCCTTTTGAAACCGACGGGTATTAACTTCTCTCTCTTTCGTCAAAAAATAAAAAACTTCTCTCTCTCTCTCTCTCACACACACACACACGGGACAAGTTAAATGGGTGGGACAAAATTAATTTCTCTCTAATCAATTTTGAGGGTGGGTTCAATTTTAGGGGTTCAATTTTAGGGGGTTTAGACTCTTTGGGGTAGGGTATAATGGGTTTAGGCACTTAGGGTGCACTTTCCAATTATAGGGTTTTAGCTGTTTAGGCATTTTCATAGGGTACCCTAGGATTTTAGGCATTTTCATAAGGTACCCTAGTATTTTAGGCACTTTCATAGGGTACCTTAGGGTTTAGGTTTAGGGTGCACTTTTCAATTATAGAGTTTTAGTAGTTTAGGCACTTTCATAGGGCACCGTAGGGTTTTAGGCACTTTCATAGGGTACCCTAGGGTTTTAGGCACTTTCATAAGGTACCCTGGGGTTTAGCTTTAGGCACTTTCATTAGGTTTGGGGGGTTTAGACACTTTCATTGACTAGTGGGGGCATTTTTGGAATGTATAGGTGATTTGTCCTTTTGGCATTAAAGAAAAAGTTGATGTCCTTATTGAAGTAAAGACCTTTTTACTATGTCCTTCTCAAAAACGGACCCCTTTCTTTTTAATGCTTGTACTAGATGCTTTATATTTACAACAAATGTTGCCCCCCCCAAAAAAAATAAAATAAATAAATAAATAAATAAAAAAAATCCTAAGTTCTTATCATTTCTTCATTTCTATCCGTTCTTATGCATCTCAATAAAAGAACTATTTTGGGACACCTGAAAAAGAAAACTAGTTTGGTTTCTTCTATGAATGCAGAATAATGTAGAAATAAAAAATGGAAAAAAAGGATAAATGTTTCTGAATTGCATTACTCTTTTTGTTTTTTCTCTCATAAGCAAAGCACAAGTATTTTTAATGATAAGGACACCTGGAGAAGAAAAGAAAACGTAAACAAGGAGTTTTTAAAACCATCACTAATGCAGCCATATCTCTAATGTCCTTGACTCTTTGGTGTGGAGTTGTTATTAAATTCTCTAATAGCTTTTGAATTAGTTTTTGACTTATTGCAAGAACTAAGAAGTAGTAACAAAGCCATTGAATCTATCAGTCGTTTACTCGTGCTTGTGGGCTCTACTTGATCATTTTTTGACTTTATTTTTATTTTTATCTAATTCAGTTAATCGTATACTCATGAGTCATGACAGCCTCCCATGTATTTTTTTTCCCTCAGAGAATTTTGGTGTCATCTGAAAGGAAAATTTTGGTTAACCAATTAGCTTGGTTAAATTCTTTAATGATCATGCAGGGAATCTCAATAGACGATAGCCCTGTGAAGGATGCACCAGAGAAGTTTGTTGCTGCCAAGTACTCTTCTGGAAAGGTTAGTATCATACATAACTTTGATGTTTTCTGTCTATTGTTCGTTTATGGGTATTGTTTGGCATTTTTCTGTTTGTAATACTCATGAACAAAATTTATTCATGTTTAAATTAAATTTTTTTATTTTGTATGGTTGCTGCAGGATTAAAAATACCAGTATCTTGTTTCCTTCTGCCGTTTGTTTTAATAACACAAGATGAAGCTATTACCAAATCCTTTGAACTGACATGTAAAACTTGGAAGTCTAAATGAAGGGGAGGAATGAATTTAAATTCAATAGTGTTGCCTAATTGAATTGCAGAGAGAGCTATCAGAAACTATGAAGCAAAAGATTCGAGCGGAGTACGAAGGACTTGGGGGAAGCCCAGATAAGCCTCTCAAATCAAACTATTTCCTGAATATCATGTTTGTGATTGCGGGTTTTGGCATTTTGGCATCTCTTGTAGCAATGTGATTTATTGTGGTTAAATTTTACTCCAAAAATGAATTTCTGTATGTTTCAGCTCGTTTAGCCGTTTCTTGGTACTTTTTGGGGTATTTGATACAGGAGTGCACAAGAGACCAAGAAAATACCAGCTCGGCCTATGTGGAGTGGGCTGGTTTGGTTTTTTCAAAACAAGAGTTCTGTTATGGTTCGAAAATGGTCAACCCAATTAGGCCCAGTTCTGTTTATGGATTTGGCTTATATTATGTGCTATTTTTTGAAAATTAAACTGAGATCAGAGTTTGGTTAAAAGCTTATATGCTATAACGTGAAACAACCTTGGATGGACACAATGCTAAGAAATTTCCATAAATTTATCTAACCACGACTATCCTAAATCTGAACACATTGTCTGATATTCTAAAATTCCATATCCGTTTCTCAGTTTCTCTAGAAAACCATCTTTTGATTTCATAGAAAATTGGGCTCAAGGTAAGTGGAGTAGATGTTTGACCCAATTAGTCTATCTTATACTTGAGTTGATACCGAGCGGGTACTTTTGCTATTTGATAAACAAGTTGTTAAAATATTAATTGAAGGTTTTTTTTTTGCAAGTAAAATATTTATTAAAGTTGAAGAATTAATTGATGGGATTCGCTTAACGATCAGTTTGAATGGCAGTAATCTCAAGGGAGAATGAAAATGTGATGTCTTTTACCCATGAATCCAATGTTTGGTAGAGACATGAATAAAAATGTGATTCTTGATTGCATTCATCAAGAATCACATTTTCAAATTGAGTGGGAATCTAATTCCTTTGTTATCCCATGAGAATCTCAGATTTTTAATTCATTTATTAAGAAAATGTAATGTTGACTTTAAAAAATTCTAAAATAATTATTTCTCACATAAGATTACTTAATAGATCCAAACACCGAAATGAAATTCTTTTAGTAAATATATTCATATTCCTATCCATCCAAACACAACCAAGTCTCTAGCATTTGATCATCAACAACGGGCTGTTTGGATCTTTATTTTGGGTGGATTTGTAATAAGAATGGATTTGAGGGTGGATTTGTAATGATGCCAAGTTTACATCCTAAGAATGGTGAATTTGTGTGCAGGGCCAACTCATAGCTTAAACCAATTAAGCCACCGCTTCAAGCCCCCTAAAATATAAATAAAAAAAAAGCCCCCGAACATGTAAGTCTTCTACATATTATAATAGTTATTAATTTTTTGAATGACTATATGTTCAAATTTATGTAGTTATAAATATTTTGTATTTTTTTTATGAAGATTGTAACACACAAATTCGAGTCTTGTAATAAAGACAAGAAAAAGATGCACAAAACATATTTTCTATTGATTTTGAATTGAAGAAAAATGGATACTATTCTCTAATAAATGTTCTTTAAACAAAGCAAAGAACAGATGCCTTTGATTCAATCTCCGGAATTGATTGCGTTCCAATGACTTGAATGATGTTTGTTGAATCGTGCAAACGGTAACTTTCCTTGAATCTTGGAGTTCTTTCAAGTTTAAACCTTTGATCTTCGAAAGTTGGAACAATGGTTTAAAGTTGAAAGAACTCCAAAGAAATCCTTCAAAAAGAAATTGATCTTCGAAGACCTTCAAGAATTTTGATTTGTTGAATATTTTAGGTAGAAACTTGTGAAGATATCGGCACGTAATTTGAATGCTTGATGATTCTTTGTAAGATGTTGAGTGTGAGATTTTTGGGAAGAACTTTGAGAGAGACTTGTGAGTAAGGCTGAACAAAAAAAAAATGAACCGAACTGAACCGGTGTGAACCAGTTATTTTTTTGGGTTCTTCAACAGTCTGGTCCAGTTCTCAGTTTTGAGAATTTCAAAATATTAGGAACCGGTTCTTGTGATTTTAACCCCGGTTCGAACTAAACCGGTTTTATATATATAATACATAAATATACTATTCCATACTCAAAAAACGTGAGGGATGAGAATCGAACCCCGTCCACGCGTGTGGAAATCAAAATCCTAACTACTTGGTTGGATGCCTCTTCATGTTTTTATTGGATATGTATCCTATTTATTACATACCTGAGTTAACCAAAGGTATTTACTAGAGTGTACATATATATAAATATATACTCCCTCCGTCCCAATTTCTTAGTCCTTCTTTCCATTTTGGGATGTCCCAAAATATTTGTCCTACTTCTAAAAACATCCATCAAAATTGGGTCACTTTCCAATTTTACCCTTAAAAAATACTTTTCCCATCTTATTTGGCTAGTCTATTATCTTTTATTTTATAACGGTTTTTATGATTTCGAAAATTTTGTATAATAAAACTAATTGATACCTATCAAACAAGATCCATATTGATTATTTTTTGACTTTCATATAATAAATTAGCCTCACAAATTTGGTCACAGTAATATTGACTGGATTTAGGGGCAAAATAGAAAAGTCAATACAAAGTTTCACACCCCTTAAAAATCCGCTTCCCCAAAAAGGCCCAAGAAATTGGGACGGAGGGAGTACTCTCTTAGACTCTTTATATCCCATATCACGAAAACACAGACAACGCCTCCCTTTTTCTCTCTAGCGTGATATATGTATCATCTCATCCCATCGTTGTGAATCGTTTGCCATCACTGATGGACTTCGTCGACTCTCACCCCTCTCTCGCACCCATCCTCGAAACAAAGGCTACTCTCTCTCTCTCTCTCTCCACTCGGAATGACGAAGAAGAAGAAGAAGCCTATCCAAGTCTCTTGCTCTCTTTCAATCTGTGTACGTATTTACTGAGTTGATCTGTAAATATCGATTTCTCTATAGATCTGTAAATATATATATATATATATATATATATATATATATATATACACACACACACACACACATATGGTATGCTTTTCGATTTTTCAAGATACGTATAGATCTGTAAATGTATTTTCAATTTTTCAAGATACATACAGATCTGGCTTGTTTGTGTGTAGAATTTGTGTATATTTGGGTTTGTGTGTAGAATCTGTGTGTATATATGGGTTTTTGTGTGGTTATTGTGCCCAGATTCCTCTCTCCCTCTGAACCGGACCGGCTTCCAAATCGGGACGAACTGGATGAACTGAACAGAACTTTAAAAAGTCGGTTTCGGTTCTATGGTTCCCCAGAACCGATTTTGCTTGGTTCAGTAAAAAACCGGACCGATCCAAACCAGTTGCACCCCTACTTGTGAGTGCTTGGATTCTTGAGAGTGCTTGAGAGCTCTTGTAGAATGCCAGGCAAAAGGTCCCCCTCTTCATAACAATGGCCTCTATTTATAGGCTCAAGGATAAATATCTTGATTTAGAAAATCTTCATTTTCTTTCCAAATAAGAACAATCTTGCATTTCCTTATGGAAATTAACTTAGGTTAATATTAAATATATATAGTAAGCTTCTAGTCAGGGAGCCCGGATTTTAAAAAAATCCGGACCTCCACTTTCCTGATCAAATTTCGACAATCTAAACCGTCCAATGTGTTTAAAAGGTGTTTTTTAAGGTCCTTGCGAGAAATCAGCAAAAAAAAAATACCAGGAAGGGCTTGATCCAAGCCGTTTTTCACAAAACTGTACATATAACAGTTTTGTGAAAAACTGCTCAGATCAAGCCCTTCCCGGTATTTTTTTTTTTGCTGATTTCTCACGGGGGCCCTAAAAAACACCTTTTAAACACATTGGACGGTTCGGATCATCAAAATTTGATCGGAATCAATGAGGTCCGGATTTTTCTTAAATCCAAGATTTTGGACCGGAAGTGTGGTGTATATATATATATATTAGAATTATTCTTTTGACCCAAGGAAAATTTGATCGGGCATATATCTTTGGGTTGACCCAAATCTATGACTCATTTCGTAGGCTAAGTCTGTACATCTTTTTTTTTGGTCTTGTCCTTCATTGAGCCCATACTTCGGTAAGCCAATTTGGCTAATAAGTTAGCCCACCTTACTTTGGCCTTTACCGTATATCAAATGGATTGAGCCCATAATTTTGGCAGGTCCAGATTCATTTGAAGGCTTTGACCAACTTTGTCTTTAATTAATCCAGACAATTTTATGTCTCAATTAATTTGGACAGCAATTAAATCGTGTCAAAATTTTAGTGTCTATAAAGATGTGTTGACAATTTTTATTAGGGAAAACTTCAAAAAAGCCTATGAACTTTCACCCAAATGCTTCATAGGCCTCCAAACTTTGCAAAATTTCAATTACACCTCCAAACTTAACACATTTTACTCAAAAAGCCCACGCCGTTACTTCCCATCCAAAAACTAACGGAAATCAATTTGGGCCCTCTTTTTGGAGGGAAATGCATGTTGCAGTTTCTCTCTCCTTCACTTTATCCCGCCATTTTCACCCTCCTTCGCTCTATCCTATATATTCATCCACTCCCACGAATCTAAAACCATACTGTCCTTCATTTCTTTTCCTCTCTCATCTTAAACGACTGGTATCTTCTCTCTCTCTCTCTCTCTCTCTCTCTCTCTCTCTCTCTCTCACACACACACACACACACACACACACACACACACACATGAAAAATGAGAACCCACCGTGACATTGACAACTTCATGGAAGACAATCCTTGCAAAGTTTGTGGCAATCGGAGAGAGACGCACACCTCTTGGACAACAATCAACCCAAGAAGAAGGTTTGTTTCTAGTCCAAATGATAGCTGGAAAGACTTTGGTTGGTTTGATTCACCAATGTGCAAGGTCAGTGCAAATAATTCCAAAGCTACTCGGAAGGGGAAACAGAATGGAGGCAGAGATCACAAGGTTGAAAGCTAGGGAGAAGAAGCTATGTGTTGCATTAGCAATGACATGGGTTGTCATTGCCATTGTCTCATTGCACAAAATGTAGGGCTTCTGCCTATGTATTTGGTGTGTACGGGTAAGGCTAAGGGTATGCATTTCTTTGGTTTTTGTGGTGGTGTATGAAGTTAATGGATAATGTAATGTAATGACCCTTTTATTAATGTATGGTAATGAAGTTTTGTATTTCTTAATTCTTGTGTGTATGAAGAAGAATTAATCCTAAGCGTAAATAAGCTTTGTGTCCACAGTTGAAACAGAGCACGTAGGAATGGACATTGTTTAGGAAACAAAACATAGTGCAATCCAGAAATTGCACTGGGTGTTTTGTTGTATTGTAATAGCAAGGAAGGAAAGCATGACCAAACAAACAATGAAAAGCCATCATAATAGGACACGAAAAACCATCACAGGTTCATACATGAAAGGCCATCACAGGTTCCATACAAAAAAGCCATATACATGTTTCGAATTAAGAATGAGGAAGTTGGTCAGAGGGTGCATTATACATGTTTCTCTAGGCACGTGAATGTCACGTGGTTCGAATTCCCTCCAAAACGAGTGGCAATTCCCTCCACGAGGAGGGTCCAGAGGACAGGTAAGCGTTTTTTGTTAGTTTTTGGACGGGAAGTAACGGCGTGGGCTTTTTTAAGTAAAATGTGTGAAGTTTGGAGGTGTAATTGAAATTTCGAAAAATTTGGAGGCCTATGAAGCATTTGGATGAAAGTTCAGAGGCTTTTTTGAAATTTTCCCTTTTTATTATTCAAAACACATGGTGAGCCTCATTTACTAAGTCCATTACAAGCCTCCTAAATTAATAAGCCGACTCTGTTTGTATATTGGGTGTTTGGATGGTATTTTGAGAAGAGAGATTTGGAGGGTGGATATGGTAGGATGGGAGGGCAAATGACTTAATTGCCCCCACTTTATTATTTTAATAAACAAAATTGATTAATTTCATTATAATTATAATAAATACATAATAATTATATAATAATTAGAATAAATAGAAAAAATATATAAAATAATTAAACTATATTACAAGTGAAAATTTTATTTTTCGGAAAAACATAAAATAATTTATTAGGAATGAAAATTTCTAACATAATTAAAAGACAATTTATGGTTGATTTGAATGGAGGATAGGGTTTTGTTTTTTTTTTTTTTTGGTTGAATGGAGAGTAGATGGTGGTTGAATGGTGAATGGTTGGTGGAGTGGTAGATAGATGATTGAATGGTGGGTTTGTGGTTGAATGATGTATAATTTTTTTCCTATAAATGGAAAGAAATTCATTTGGTTTTATTTTACAAGCAATTTTTCAATAAAAAAACAAGTCTTATATTTCCATTTTTCACTTGGTTTGGATGGCACACCAGGCTTGGAGCGAGGTGCAAGAGGAAACTGTGCTCTAGTACCTTACGACCCTTGTAGATGAGGGTGTTTGGCAAAGTGATTTTGGATTTCGTCCTGCCTATTCAGAAGTTAAAAAAACAAATGCTAGCTTCTTCCCTAAATGTGGTATTCAAAAAATTCATATTGAACACAAGATTACGGTTGGGAAGCGAGATTTTTCCTATATGAATAAGCTGCGTCGAATTGATGAATTTGAATGGAATAAAGATGAAAATAGATTGGTGTTGGAAAACGATCAACTTTGGAATGAATTTGTCTAAGGGTGAGTTTCCGAATGGATTTTATCAGATTTTATCAAAGATTTGATAAAATCAAGCCTTTGATTTTATCCACTCGGAAACTGAGTTGATAAAATCTTAGATTTTTGCATTCAAAGGCTTGATTTTATCAGATTTTATCAGATTTTATCAACTCAGTTTCTGAATGGATAAAATCAAAGGCTTGATTTTATCAGATTTTGATAAAATCCATTCGGAAACTCACCCTAAGTAAGAAATCGTCAATACGCATAAAGTTGATATAAACTCTTGTTTACTATGAGTTTGATATTTTTGTCATATTTTTTTATGTGGGGTCATCCATGATTTGCAAATTGTGGAAAATAATTCCCCAATTACAAATGATGACACTATTGCTTCACAACTCAAAATGGTGGCGAAGATGAAGAGTGAAGTTAAAGTGTGATGTTTGAAGAATAAATCTTAATTTAAGAGTCTATATTTGTTTGAGAGTGTATGTTTGTTTGGAAGTCTTGTAATACATCTCAACTAAATCCTCTTGTTTATTTGAGAATTTATGTTTTGTCTTAATAATAAAGTCTTCTTTTCAATGAACAATACTATTTCCATAATTTTCAAATGTATTTTTCATTTGGAATCCAAAAAAAGTGCAAACAAAATATAAGCTACAAAACCTAAACAAAAAATTACAATAAAGGACGATTTTCCAACAGCATCGTCAATTGTTTTATGTTTCATTTGGGCCAATTGCATATCTTTGATTTGAAAATTTAGCAATGCTACTTCAACTTCGTCCATTGTGTTGTACCTTTTCTTTAAGCTCCTCGAGTATCCATTAACTTGAACTTCAGCTTCGTCCCGATTCTTATATATCCCCGGACAATTTCCAACGAAAACCACCCAAGAGGACTCTCTATGTTGATCTGTCATTCAATAATCTATTCCAAAACAAGCAGTGATCATGTATTAATGGGAACAAATACTAAAAGAGTGACTCTATATTTATTTTTACTTGGCTCAGATATTTGATTCACTGGCACACATTGCATAAGTTGCAGAACATATTATGTTGCCAAACAGTGATTAAACCATTGGCCATCATAAATTGTCCCGCGAAGTCGAGTGCCTTGCCTTTTTGTTTCATATCATCATAGCCGTTACCGAGGATGGAAACTCAATGTGGACACCCCTCCAAGGAATTTGATTCAGAATCATCACACGGGTTTTAGCGAATTGTCCTTGAGGAATCGAACTCGAATGACTCATGCCTCATTTTAGGATAAGGTTTTGAACCAGTCCGCCTTCACCATATTATCTTAGGTTCAGGAGCCTGCTTACGAGAAGGGAAGGATTTTACGACACTCCCCTCGTCCGGTTCGATGACCGGTTTCTACTTGGCATTTATGGGATTTATAAAATGTTTGACCTTCAACTTTGAACATATAATGGGGACAGGGGAATGAAAGTCGATTAAACGATGATAAGCATGACAGGTAGACAGACTATGGTGGATATTTGTGCTTCGTAAATTACATGAGTGATGATGGTTATGTATACATGTATTAACAAGTGAATGAAATAACAACAACAACATAATATTAACAAGGGCAAGTTGCTATAAGGTCCACTATAGTTATTTCCTAACACTTGCAATCCATGTAACTTTTTCCAAACACTTTTAGTCCACTCCACTTAAAAAACAGTCTAAACTTCCAAAAATAACCTCGTTCCTTATATTCAGCCATCACTTACAGCTACCGGCGCCACCCACCTTTGGAGATTGGCACCGGTGATTTTCGAGTGCCCATCCGACGATTGACGCCAGTGATCTTTCGGCGCCATCTCTAATGACTTCCTCCAATGATCAACGCTGACAATTTTCCAACGCCACCTACATGCATGGGAAGAAGGGGAAGGAGAAGGAAAAGTGGTCTCGTCGTAGTGCAAGGGACTTGCCAAAAAAATGGTGGTCGGTTGTGGTGTCTCTGATCTGGAACTCGCCAACTGACTCCCTAAACGATTCAGCGGCCGAGTGCAGAGACAGCAACACAAGTTCGAGCAGATCCAGCTCTGATGCTTCTCTGCTTCCATTGGGTTAGCCCATTCAAAAGCCAAAACCTCGATTTCAGATGTATCTCTAGGGGAAACCATATCTCACAAGGATGATTCTAAGTTGTTGAAGAAACTGGGCCCGAAAATTTCAGGTTTTGGAGTATTGGGTTTGGTTGGTGGAGAGAGGAGAGAGCGAGAGATTTCTTACCAATTAGCCACTACCTGGTTCTCAGTTGACTTCTTTCTTATGACTTTTATAAAATGCAACTTTTTTCCTCTACAAATAGTGCCCTTAATGAGTAACTATAGAGATGGCACCATCCCCCCATAACCCTCTCTTTTGTCTGTTTTTCAGTTTATCAGAATTACCTAAAGACAACATTTGCCAAATTACCTTTAAGGCTGAAGCTTTAATTGCATCTACAAATAGGAGTATCTTTTACTTATTTTGTTTTACATGTGGGTGGAGGAGGATTTGATCCTAAGTAGGTTTTTTAAAAATAAATATAGTCCAGATAACCAACTCTTATGAGTCCAAATAATTATATCTAATCCAAAGTAGACTTTAAAGAAAAGAGATATTGTAACAATAGCCACATTTTTTGAGTCTAGATAACTACCTCTTGTGAGTCAACATAACATGTGATCTCAAGTAGGCTTTAAAGAAAAAGATATAGTCCACATCTTCGGAGTTTAGATAACCACCTTTTGTGAGCCTAGATAACCATATCTGATCTTCAGTAGGCTTTAAAAAAAGAAGATACAGTCCACATCTTCTGAGTATAGATAACCACCTCTTGTGAGTCTAGATAACCACATCTGATCTCCAGCAGGCTTTAAAAAAAAGATGTAGTCAAGTTAACGTCTTCTGAGTCCAGCTAACCACCTCTTTTGAGTCTAGATAACCACATCTGGTCCAAGTATATATATATATATATATATATACATAGGAACTCTCAAGTCCGGGATCCTTGGGTCCGGATCTCATAGTTCCAGATCAAATTTTGACAATCGATTGTCAGTAATGTGTTCAAAGGTGTTTTAAGGCCGTGAGAAATCTTCAAAAAATACGGGAAGGGCTTGATCCACGCAATTTTGTAAATATGCGGTTTTTGCGAAAAATTGCGTGGATCAAGCCCTTCCCGATATTTTTTTTGAAGATTTCTCGCGTGGGCCTTGGAAAACACCTTTTGAACACATTGGACGGCTCGGATCGTCAAAAAAATATCGGGAAGGACTTCAAAATGCTTCAGTCCGGGATTTCCGGGATCCCGGACTAGAGCGTGGGCGTATATATATATAATCTAGAATCTCGAAATAGCCACATCTTGTAGTCCATATAACCACATCTGATCTCAAGTAGGCTTTAAAAAAAAGATATAGTCCAGATAACCACATCTAGTTTTGTTTTCTCTGTCTTTCCTGCTTGTATTTTGTTATTTTTCAATTGTATTTTTTGTACTTGGTAGCATTTGTTTAATGAATTTTTCTATCATTCTCAAAAAAAAATATATATATATAAAACTTTTATAGATCTACCAATTGACATACGGCTATAGGGTAGCTAGGTAGCTGTTCATAAACAAAAAAAAACACCAAATTAGTCCCCATCTCAAAAATTGCAAAAAACTTTTACAGATCTGTCAATTGACAACAAAAAATACCAAATTAATCCCCATTTTGTAAATAGCATCTCTTGCTTCTCTTTCCACTTCCAATAAAAGCATATAGGAGCTAGTAACAATTAAAAAACCAAATAAAAACATCAAAGTCCCTTGCCTCCATTACTGAATTTCTTCTTCTCGTTGTACCTAGACAACCATAGATCAACCTTTTCCTTTCCCAGAGAATCTTACCGCCACCACCAACAGCAACAGATTTAGCCGGAACCACTGTCATCGGAGAAAGAGGAGGCCAAGTCAAATATGAATTTGAAGGTTTGGAAATGGGAGAGAGAGAGAGAGAGAGAGAGAGAGAGAGAGAGAGAGAGAGAGAGAGAGAGAGAGAGAGATGAGTGTCCCTTAGCATCGCCAACTGTCTTCATCATTTTCGGCTCTGTCGTCATCATCATTGCATCTCATCGTCATCATATTTTGGGTTTTTAATTTTTGGAGATCGAAGAGAAGTAGTCAAATGAGATCCATAATCGCCGGAGATTTCATCAGAGAGAGGATTGCGTTCGGTTGTCTGAAAAAGGGGAGGAGAGGCGAGAGAGAGGGTGAGGGTACTGACTCGAGGGCATTTTTTACTTGATAAAAATAGCCAATGGACCTCAGGCCTTGCAAAATAGTTAGATGTGGATGCGAGGCCTTATAAAAATGGGCAGCGGACTAGGCATGGGTCAAATATGTATAATGGATCTTCTTTTATATTAACAATATAACAATGAAATAAGACAACTCGTTGATATGAATGATTTTTAAACTAAAACCAGCCTAATCCCCTGTCAAGGGTTTAAGCGTTCAAAGGGTGGCTTCGAGCACTCAAACCACTTCAAAGTTGCAGATTTCTTTTGATTCGAGTTTATGAAAACATGATCATGGCTCATCTAACTCTTTGAAAACTAAAACTTTTGATGTTTGTTTAAGGCAAAAAGATCATCAAATCATTGATTCAAGGTTGATTGATGAACTAAAGAGAGATGAATAGATCTGATGAGTGAAGAAAACAAGCCGTAGAGATTAAAATTTTGACACGATTTAATCGCCATCCAAATTAATTGAGACAAATAAAATTGTCTAAATTAATTAAAGTCAAGGCTAGTCAAAGCCTTCAAATAAATTTGGGCCTGCCAAAATTATGGGCTCAATCTATTTGAGATACGGTAAATGCCAAAAATAAGCTAGGCTAATTTAAATTAGCCAAATGGGCTCATGAAAATATGGGCTCAATCATGGGTAGGACCAAAAGAAGATGGACAAACTTCGCCTTTGAAATGAGTCATAAATTTGGGCCAACCCAAAGACACAGGCCCAATCCAATTTTCCTTAGGTCAAACGCATAGTTATAATATGTATATATATATATATATATATATATATATATATATATATATATTGATATATTATAATTTCTTTAATATTGACCTAAGTTAATTGGAAAGAAAATCAATTAAGGAAAATCTTACCAAACTTATCACTCCTTTCCTTTGCCTATAAATAGAGGCTCATATGAAGGAGAGAAGGACCTTGCAGAGAATCATCAAGCACTCAAACTACGTGCCGATTTCTTCACAAGTTTCTACCTAAAATCATACAATAAACCAAAACTCTTGAAAGTTCTCAAAGATCAATCTTTTTTTGAAGGATTTCTTTGGAGTTCTTTCAAGTTTAAACCATTGTTCAAACTTTGTTCTTCAGTTCATTCAACTCAAAGATTCAAAGAAAGTTACCATTTGTGCGATTTAACAATAAGCATTCAAGCCGTTGGAAAGCCATCAATTCTAGAGATCGAATCAGAGGATTTTGTTCTTTCGCTTTGTTGAAAGAGCATTTATTAGAGAATTGTACCCCTCTCATTCAATTCAAATATCAATACAATATATATTTTTTGCATATCTTGTTGAAAGAGCATTTATTACAGGACACGAATTCGTGTGCTACACAAGAATAAGGAGCCATTTGTGAAATTTTAAACATGATCAGTAGAGAAAAGGGATGAAAGCTAAAGATGGACCGGGGAACTGTTGGAGCGCTCAAACCTTAAGGATTGAGCGGTTTGAGCGCTCAAACCATTTCCTCGGTTTGTGTACTCCTATGCTTTTTATCTCTTCTTTAGGCCATTTACAAACCCAAATCAATGTTTGATTGTCATATTTGTCTTTAACTATCCAGAGACATAAACTTTAAGAGCTTTTACAAGCCAATGATGAACTTTGAATCAAGTTTGATGATGCTTGAGAGATGAACAAAGGATAATCAAACTGATATTGATATAATACACACACACACACACTTTCATAAAGCAAAGTGCTTGAGCGCTCAAAGGGTAGGGTTTGAACGTTCAAACCCTTTTCTGACTCATGAGCTTGTGGCTTTTCAACTCTTTATTGGTGTTTTTATGGACTATTGAGTTAGTGATCATTGCAAAAAAAAAAGGGCGAGACACGCCCTTTTATTCTTCAAAACAAGTCCATTTTGCCCTTTTTATGGTTAAAAAAATATCTTTATGGTGCTTTTAGTTCATTTATCAATGATGAAGAGAGATACTGTAACGCCCCCAAAAAATGGGTACGTTAATAAATAAATTACAAAATTTATTTAAATAAAATACGAACTTCATTAAAAATTCAAAGAATACTCAATAAATTTTTAAAAGTAAACTAACTTATTACAACTGAAATAAATTGAATTCGAACACTGTCTGAAAAATTTAAACATCTATTATAAATCCAACTAAAATAAAAGATAGAGCCATCTAGCTATATTCTACTGATAAAGCCATGGGTCCGCCACCTGGTTCGCATCTAGCTGCTCCATCGCCTCGTAATCTGCAAGCGGCTCCTCATCTCCTTCTGTACTTGGCGTTGGGGACGCTAGGGCCACAAAAAGTAGCACCGTGAGTGGTAAAATTACACTCAGCAGGGCGCCCTAAGCCACCCCTGTACTAAAGTTACTCTTGCAACAA
The DNA here is from genome assembly GCA_022606695.1 of Vaccinium macrocarpon. Taxonomy (NCBI): domain Eukaryota; kingdom Viridiplantae; phylum Streptophyta; class Magnoliopsida; order Ericales; family Ericaceae; genus Vaccinium; species Vaccinium macrocarpon. The sequence goes on along the minus strand of CM040180.1, from coordinate 23,013,691 downwards.
TTACACACATAACCAAAATTTTATTTCATATGAAATACTCAATTTTTCACATCATTACTCAACACAAAGAATTCACAAAATTCTAATGATCTCATTTCAACTTTGAACACACACTTTTCTGTCACAAGCTTCCATCCACAATACACCTTAGGTGCTCGATCACACAGCAAAATCACCTCGGGTTATACTGCACACAGCCCACGATTGATCACCGGTTAATCAATCTCTATCCGGCATCAGTTCCCACCCACAATATACTTCCGGCGCCCTATCACACAGCAAAGCTACCTATATCGGACACGTCCCAACCCCAAATATCGAGATTAAATCCAATCATTCTTAAACTTTAACATTTCGATCAATCGTGCTTAATAGAGAATGCACTCCCCCAACGAAAATCTATTTATTTTTGCATCTGCGCCACAATCATACTGATTGAAGGCTTCACTATTTTAATCTCTCACGAGATCCAAACAAATACAGCAGCAACTAAGGGGATCTCGGTGTGGATTCGTCCCATCCCTATCACAATGGGTCCATACTGCCATAGAGGGTCCTTCATTCAAAGGGAATTTGAGTTCCGAGGGGGTCGTATTCCTCAGATGGAGCTTGGTTTCCCAAATTCCAGTTGGAATTTTATCATCTCTCTATGTATTACAAACCCATCTTTCAGATGGTGTTCACAAAAAGCTGCCTTGTAGCTTCAACATCAGCAATCTCAGGTCTTTTCAACGTGGTTATGTGGAGATGGAGCTTCTCGATGGGGATGGAGATGGAGTTCTCGCTTCAAGATCCGTTCTTGCTAAGTGAAGATGGTGTCACGGCAGTGGGAGCAAATCCTGTTTGGATATTGATCTGTTGAGGTCGTTCTCTGCTCTATCTTGTTGAGTGGTTTCTCTCCATTTTGAGCTCGCTGGGTTGACCATAGTCCAGACGTCCTATTTCAAGCTCCATCATTGCTAGCGGCCATGGCTGCTGCCGACGAGCTTAATGGGATCGGATCAAGGAACAATCACAAACCAAGGCTAGGAAAAGCTTTTCAAGAAGGATTGAGTTCCCGGAGTCTGAAATTGGCCCTCCCCTGCACTCAGTCCCTACTGTTAAATGTCGTAGGTGTCACAACGGTGGGGTAATACCTCATTCGGTTCTAGTTGCTATGGGTTGTCCGGTGATGTAGTTCCTCGACTCTCTTGTTCATCTGTTTAAAGCTGATCTTGGTGACTGCTCCGTACTTGTTACATTTCATGGGTTCTTCCCCAGTTGCAGTAAAATGGGTTTTTGTTCTCTGATGAAGATGAACAGTGCCAAAAATGGATGTTTGGGAAGCCAAACACTCCTCTCAAGTCAAGAAAGTAATTTGAAGAGTGGGGACCACGGTGACCAATGAACAGCTGCAAAAGCACAGCTATTTCGGTGCATGGGTTGTCTTAACTAATGGATTTATTTACTGCATTACGTTTATTGTATCTATCCTAGCGGGTTGTGCTGGACTTCTTATTTTCCCACCTCGGCGGGTTGTGTCGGGGAGTATGCAGTTTTCTTTTCTTTTTTCTTTTATTTTTTCCTCCCTGGGGTATGCCCCTTGTAGGCTGTACATTCGCTTAACCCCTTTTAATTTCACGCTTAATTACCCAAAAAAAATCACAAGGTTAAAGAAAAACTTAATACGGCATGTAAAATGGGCAACTTCCTCGATTTGTTAAAAAATTAGTAAATTAACTCTAAAAATGACGAATTTTTACAAGGATATTATACTTCACGATACAAACAGATAATGTGTTTTACTCGAGTTCCAATTCCTTTGTTAAGATGTTGAAAACGGGCTGTAAAAGTAAATCGTGTTCTGTCTCGTTTTTCCACTACAGTAGAAACCTCAAAAAATCATACTAAATTCTACGTAACTCGGATTAAGACAAGTTCTACATGGACTCCAATTAATTTTTCAAGATCTACAACCTTACTGTTTTGAGATTTCTCTGAAACTGAACAAAAATAATCGAAAAATAGCATAAACGAAACAGTGTGCAAAATCTCTATTTTCTGACATCATCACTTGTTTACTTCTACTACCCATACGATAATGATCCGACTTCCAACAATTTAAATTATTTATTTCCACGTGCACACAACTATACCAAAAATATTTATATACTCCCTCCGTCCCAATTTTATGGTCCCTTTTGGGGATTCCAACTTAATAAGTGGACATAATCATTGCACTTTTGAAAACATGTTTTTCCTATTTTACCCTTCAATCATTACACTTTCTTACTTTTTTATTATTTTTAATTTCAAAATATAAGGGTATAAGAGGAAATTCCTTAACAATTACTCATTTAGTTTTGAAGTGGGACAATTTTTTTGGGACAACAAAAAGTGTCAATTGGGACTATAAAATTGGGACGGAGGGAGTATATACTAAAGTAAAAGTTAGGTTAAAGGTGTCCTACCTCTCCTCCGACAAACTTAGCATGCTAGCGAAACGGTAGGATCGAAAAATCACAACTTCGAGGAGAAATCTGTACAAAGGCAATTAAATATCCGCATGAGTAAAAGAAAATATACTTCGCGAGAAAAAGAGAGGAATTTACCAATGATGGAGGAGATATAATCCAAAGGATTTTTTTTTTCCCTTTGTGAGAGAAAACAAAGAGAGCCAAAGGAAAAAAAAATGAAGAAAGAAGAAGAAGAAAAAAAATATTGATTACCCGTGGAAGGGAGAATTGCCGCGAAAGTGAGGGAGAGATTTAGGGGCTTCAATTGACTTAAGGATAAGAATCAATTAGGATAGGAATTGGTAGAGATAGGATTCTTTTCAAATTAAATCATAAGTAGATACACTACAAGATTATCTCTATATTTACACTATATAGTTATCCATTAGTTAAGGATAATTTCAAATTATAAATATCTTTTGTTTTGCGAATAAAAAAATGATTAAAAGCCTATTAATATAATTAATAAAAATCGGGCCGTTACAGATACAAGCTATTTTTGGAACATAATAACCATCAAAAAGTCATTAAAGATGATTATACCATGAAAATAGATCAGAACCACAAAGCTTATGAGAAGACCCCAAAACAGTCTATGCGCTCAAAGGGTAGGCTTTGAGCGCGCAAACCCTTTTTGGCTTATAAATTTTTCAAAAGTTTTTCTTGATTTTTGGACCTTGTAAGGCCATTACAGGTATATAGAACCTCTATGGACTTACAAGTCACCCTCAAAGAAACTAAACAACACATTTGATTGTGTTTCTACCTTTTTGCTTGAAAAATAGCTTGATAATGGAACTTTTGAGTTGGTGATGGATGATCAAGGATAATTTCTAAAATATGAGTGATGAGTGAGTGGTATTGAGCTTGCTTTGGGGGCAGTAGGTACTGTTAGCCTTAAAATAGGATTTTGGAGTGTTTGAGTGCTTGAAATGAGATGATCAGTGAAGAATAAGGATTGATGTGTATTTATGGATTTGAGGAAGGTTTGAGGGCAATAGGCTTGGTGAGAGGTGGTTTTTCTAAGAACCCATTTGATCTAGGGCATTAAAATTGATTTTTCGGGTGTTTTAGAGGTTGAAAATGATGGAAATAGATGAGAGAGTGTGTAAAATGTGATTAGAAGGATGAGAGAGAGTACTTTGGGACTGATGGAATGTGTGGAGGGTGTGTGTGTGTGTGTGTGTGTGTGTGTGTGTGTGTGTGTGAGAGAGAGAGAGAGAGAGAGAGAGAGAGAGAGAGAGAGAGAGAATCAGCCAAGATATATAAAAAGAGTGAAAGGAAGGGTTTAAATAGAAAGTTTTTGGAGGGATTTAGAATTTGAAATTCAAATTGGAGAGGGAAATATTGTTTGGAGGGAGTTTTGAAGTGGAAACTTTGGTTTAAGAACCAAGGGAGCCCCCTAATTAAGCCAAAAAACTAGCTGGAAGATGCTCTGAAAAGTTTCTAGTGTGCGCATAGGGTTTGAGCACTCAAAGGGGGGTTTGAGCTCTCAATGGGGCCTTGGTCTTGAACGCTCAAAGAGTGCTTTGAGTGCTCAAAGGGACTGCACAAACGGACCAAACTTTGTATGGCTGACCCAGGTGCTACCGATCTCTTTTTTGTGCGTGGTTTGAAGCGTTGAAAAGTTGGTTAAGTCTACTTTCTAACCCAAGTGTTTTTGATCCAATATAATAAGTACATCCAAGTGTGTGACCATTTTACCCTCAAGAGGTCAGCAAAATAAGTTATTTTGGTAAAATGTACGCATCTCCGTCATTTTAAAACGGATTAAGACGTATTATATATCAAAAAAGAGGGTTTTGAATGTATTAGAAGATGGTGTAGGCTTGGGTTTATTTTGAAGAGGTTTTTTTGGTGGTTTTGGGAAGTTTCAAGCATTTCTCAAACTTCCAAGGCATATTTGTTGGTCCAATTTCATCATTGGGATTGCTAAGGACTTTCATGGGTTCAAATCGGGGTGTCTACACTGAGTAATACCAAGTAAATCAAGGCACGAACTTAGCAACATTTTAGCTATTACCACCATACTCAACATCCACCTGCATCAACAATAGATAACCAACAATATGCAGTAGCTACATGTATTTCTTGCAGTTTTCAGGGTTGTGATTTTCTGCAATTTTCTGGTTAAGTTTATGCACATTATAGGTTAAGTTTATGCACTAAACTGGGTTGAAATTCTGCAGGTTTCTGTTTTTAGTTTTTGCAGTTTTCTGGTTTGTGATTTTCTGCAGTTTTCACTTTATGCACATTATGGGTTAAGTTTATGCACCAAACTAGGTTGAAATTCTGCAGGTTTCTGTTCTTAGTTTCTGCAGTTTTCTAGGTTGTGATTTTCTGCAGGTTTCTAGCAATGTGATTATGCACAATCTGGCTATGTGTTTATGCATTTTGTTAGCAAAGTAACAGATTGAGATGGTAGGAGTGTTAATTGATAACGGAATAATAGTTCAGGAGGGCAAGTGATAATTTTGAAAGTTTAGGGGGCGATGAGACATTGATGTCAAAGTATGGGGTTTTTTTTTTTTTTTTGAAAATTTTCCTTTATAATATTAAGTTTGAAACAAAGCCGAAATGGTTGAATAAAATCCATAGGTATTTTCACTAAAAAATTTAGCTTGTTTTAGTGGTTTACGAATATTTGTATTTTAATATAAGATTTTTGTTTGAATTATCTTTTTAGTAAATTTGTTGGTAAGTTCTTAGTTGACTATTTACATACTTTTCACTTACACTTAGCAAATGTATATCGTATATTGTCGTAGTAAACACAAGTAGAATTTTAATAGAAGATAAATAGAGACCCCATGTTTGATATTTGCTTTCGAACCCCAAATTTCATGAGCCCGGCCTTGCTTAAGGGGCAAACCAAGGATGAGTTTAAAAGATATGCATTTATTCTAGTGTATGCAAGAAAATGGAAAGTTTTGCATGTATTATATCTGAACTTTTAAAGGTTGACCTTAGCGGCCGGGAATCTCGTAATGGCAACTCCATATGGTGTTTGAGAGCTTGAGGATGAACTTGAATGGATTGGATGAGACTTGGAGTGAGTGGTTGAGATTTGGAGTTTAAGGCTCAAGCATGAACTTTAATGGTGTTGTAGAGAGAAAGATAGTGAATAAGAAGATATAATGTGGAAGAAGAGGCTTTTATTAACTGAGTATTGGAGAGGGTGGGAGTAAGAGCATGTAATTTCGTACTTGCCAAAATGTGAGAGTGAAAGAGAGAGGAATGTGTAGTATTTAAAAAGATATTGAGTGTTTAAGTTGAGTATAATCCCAAGGGAGTTTTGTCAGTGCTATGATGAGGATTTTGGAAGATTAATTGGGACTAGGAGGAGTGTGAAATGTTTCAAGAAAGAGAGAGACACGTGTCCCACTCACATGCATGGCTTAAATCTTATACGTGAATCATTTACACTCAAAACAAATAAAAAGAAAACCACTCCTATTTAGTATGCACGTCTCCCCTCATGTTGCGCATTTGAACCTTGAAAGTAGTATGTGAATTCCTAGTTTTTGACCTCTCAACTGTCTTTTCATTTTGCAATTACTTATATTCTTCCTCCATTGATGGTTTCCATAATCTCTCTTCGTGGTTATAATCTATGATCCTCTACAATCTTTTAGCATCAAGTTTAGCACCATTCGTTACGACAATTTATCCACAGAAATTTAAGTACCAAGTTCAGCGCATAATATTTGCTCAAAGTTTGGTTGCCATTTCCAATCTACTTGTACATTTACTTCTGCCCGTAATAGAGTTGTGCCTGTTCAGTGCATGTGAAATTGGAAAAAACCAGTCAAACCCTTTTTTTCTGTTGTCCTCAAAAGGTTGACATGTACATACATGTGTAAGGAAGAAAGGACCGCGATTTGGTGGGTATGGCCCAAAGGGTTTTTTGGGGTGAAGTATAAAAGTGTTTGTGTGAAGTAGAAGTGGTTTGGGCCATGGATCAAGAGGCATGAAATGGGCTAAGCAAGTAGTGGTTTAGCTTTGGTGATTACACTACGCAACAAAAATTCCAACCTACCTATAGAATTCTATAACTAACCTTAGGTGGTGGAATCAGGATTTCTAAGCGATGTGGTAAAATTGTTGGAGAAACGGAAAAAAACGGTTGAAGAAAAAAATTGTTTGTTTTATCCTAAAAGGTTATCCCGAAAATATTCTTAATAGTGAAGTCAGTAGTTCAGACAAACATCCAAGTAAACTTTAACAATTGGTTTCACTTGAGAAACATTTTTGAAGTCCCTAGCATTTTCCTTTCCTTGATATTGTTAATGCCTTGGCGTAGAATCTCCACTAGTAATAGATATACGTAAAATTGTATACACATCTACAACCTTTTAATCCAATATAAAAAATAAAAAAAAAGTGACTACAATTTGAATGCTATCATGATCACATAAACTATAAAATTAGCAAAAGAATAACTAACAAGTAACAATAACTAATCCCGATATTAAAAAAAATTAAACCACGAGCCGTAAATTTCAAAATCGGTTATACTTGTAGTTTATTTTTACAAACTTTAGGTAATAAAAAAGAACTAACTACTTCTACATAAGTCTACATACAAATTGTAAACTAAAAGATCAATAATACTAAGTAATAGACATGATATTGTATATATCGTGTTGTGTTAGAGTCGTGTAATTCAGGTTAATGGATCATTAAAAATAAATTGTTTATCTACATCACTTTCGAGTTACATATTCACCTCACGACGACACGACATATTGGTAAGGCTTAATGTTTGTATCCTCAGTTGGTGTCAAATTCATTTTCCTGTCCAATAGTAATCCACCCAAATCCATTAGTCTTTGGCATTATATTTCAATTTTTTTTTTTTTTTTTGAAAATTTAAGCATGTCATTCAAGACGCCGTCCCGCAACGATTACATCGATATACACGAATGAAACCTAAGCCACTAACAAATGACGTAAGCATGGCTAAGCGGCTCGGACACATCTGCCAAGGCAGACCGGCACCATCGGGTCGGGATGATTGAATCCTGTCAAGAGATAGCAGTAGAGAATCCAACAAATTCCCAGCTCAAACCATTGTACAATGACGCGCAGATGTAATCAATAACGAAACTCGTTCACCAAAACTATAAACTAACAAAACAAAGATAAATAAAATAAAATAAAATAACATAAACGAACTGGTCAAAACACACTGAACTGAGTCAACCTGAATTGCCCATTACCAAGTCACACCAAGTTAAGGCGAGTCGCTTCTTTGGGTTCAAGATCCAAGCACCACAGCCGTTGCTGCCAACGAAAAATGGGAATTACTCTAAATGTCATCTCCATGTCAAGATTTGACTCAAATAGGGGGAGGCAGCTGCGGGGTTTTGAGGCGAAGGAATAGTGAGATGGCAAGGCAGTGAAGAGGTGGTATCGTAGAGGCTAGGTGGGGGAGGCAGCGTGGAGGAGAAAAGGAGACAAAGAAGACGGGAGGGCTCTGATTTGGGAGGAAAACCTAGCAATGAGATGACGAAGGGTGGCCGGCGAGGAGAGAAGCTCCCACACAAGGGAGAAAAAAAAAATCACACATTACATTTCAATTGTGTCTCGGAGAGTTTACTTTTGGGAGCAGGCGAGAGAGGGTGGAGGGGTCAAAGTCAGCCCTAATACTATTGGGCCCTGTTTGGCAACTAGAGATGATTTTGGGTAGATTGTAATGAAAGTAGAGATTTGTAATGAGGGTGAGCCTAGTTTAAGAATGGTGAATTTGTAATGAGGTGTTCTGATGGTTTTTTGAGAGGGGGGATTTTGAGGGTGGATAAAAGGGCAAATGACTGAATTGCCTTCGGTTTATTAATTTTATTATAATTAGAATAGATATATAACAAATACATGATAATTAGAATAAATAAACAATAAATACATAAATATACTTATACTATATTATATGTGTAAAAAATAATATTTTTGATAAAAAAAAATAGATAAAAATTATTAATATATTTACAAATGTTTAAAAATTAAACACAAAACTAAAAAAGTTCGAAAAAGACAAAAATAAGAAAGTGACCCATGGTGGTTGTATTTCTCAAACCAAACTCAAACCAATTAAAAAAAATATCGATCTGGAAAACTCCATTTCTGACAATTGGTCGTTCTGGATGAATGGGCGGTTGATCAATTGGTCTTTCCGCTCAGGGTGGTCTCTCTCTCTCTGCATCCAAGCGACCAAATCAAACAAAGATTAGATAGGTCCGCGGTGGAAGACGATGACTGTCAGCAATGGACGACACGACGACGACGATCATGAAAAGCTGCTGTCGAAGATGACCCGCATTTGGAGGGTAAAATACGTAGAAATTCCACCAAATCCCCCTATGTTAGCTAATGATAGGGTCGACCCGGTCGTTGGAAAATCCGGCTTCACCTGGATTTGGACTCCGACACCAGTGAAAATAGTCGGGAAAGAAAATGGCATGCCAAACGTCAACTTTAACGTGGGCTCAACATTACAAATCCAAATCTAAGACAAATCCAGGTGGAAATTCAGTCGCCAAAGAGGGAATTGAATTGTTACTAATACTCCATCCGTCCCAATTTTATAATTCATTTTGGGAGTTCGTGCCACTTTTTAAAGTGTTATATTTTATAATCAACAATGTTTTAGGTGATTTTGAAGACTTAGTCTATTAGATTAAATTAAGATCTATAAAAAAAAAAAAACCATATTTCATATGAAATATATTACCGATTGAAAGATATAATCAATTTTTTATTCAGTTATGATGAAATGAGTGACTATAAAATTGGGACATAGAGAGTAGTACTTTAGTAGTATTTCCTTGTAGTATAAGCAACTGTTCAAAAACAAAAATCCGAATAAACTATGGTGGAGTAGCAAGAGTAGATGGATTGGCCATCCAATCTAGCAAAACCCCTCCATCAACCACCGAACTAAACCCTGCGGACCAAAAAACAAATAAAAATAAAAAAAGAAACCCTTTCCCCACTAAACAATGGGATGGGATGGGACCCGAATTCTTCGCACACCTTTTGGTTTGATAAAAAGAAACATTCCTAATTTGGTCGCTTTCCTATGCTGTGGTGTTCACTCTTTTGCGGATCCGTTTCAAAACAATCCAAAAAAGTGATCAAAACCGTTTTACTTGTATAGATCATTCTCTCAAAAAATGAACATCTAGCTAGTACACAAATAATGAAGTATCCCTTGCAACTTGAAAACCAAATTTTCTTCCTTCTCCCTGGAACATCCTTTGAGCTACCTTAAAAAAATATCACACCACCTTCAGTTGGGTTTTTAAAAACCTGATTTTTACTTTTTCCCCTGGGCCGCCAAATGTTCATCCTCCATTTTTTTCTCTCATATACATTTTTATAAATGTTATTCTAGTGCATATCTTAGGCAAGATGAGTCTGTGGGTCCACTTCAAAGATCTATACAAATGATCAAAGCTATTCATTAATTTTAAAATAATTTTTTGAATCATTCCATAAAAATTTGCTCATTCAAAAAACTATAAGTGGTTGATTCATCTTCTAATTATTCATTCACAATTTAGGATCTTGAATTCTAACAGAAGTTTGAAAGAAAGTTTTAGACAACTAGATCAAGTACATAAAGTTATTCAATTGACCTAATTTTTTCTGGATGAGTTGAAGAATAATTTTAAAACTAATGGACGGCTTGAATCACAATTTGTGTGGGTCATCGAAGTGGGCCTCACATACTTATCTCCGTCTCAATTTCTTGTCCCCTTTTGGGGAAGCGGGTTTTTAAGAGGTGTGAAAAATTTGTATTGACTTTTCTATTTTGCCCCTAAATCCAGTCAATATTACTGTGACCAAATTTGTGAGGTAATTTATTATATGAAAGTCAAAACATATTTAATATGGATCTTGTTTGATAGATATTAATTAGTTTTATTATACAAAATTTTCAAAATCATAAAAACCATTATAAAATAAAAGATAATAGACTAGCCTAAAAGATAATAGACTAGCCAATTAAGATGAAAAAAAATACTTTTTAAAGATAAAATTGTAAAGTGACCTAATTTTGATGGATGTTTTTAGAAGTGAGACAAATATTTTGAGACATCCCAAAATAAAAAGAAGAACTAAAAAATTGGGACGGAGGGAATATGCACTAAAGGTGTTCCCAAAAGTGTAAATGAGAGAGAAAAGGGTGGATTGACATTTGGGGACCCACATGAAAAAGTAAAAATCGGATTTTTCAAAATCCAACCGAACGTGATCTGTACTCCTGTTAAGATGAAGCTACATTCAAAAGTTACGTTTGAAGATTTTTAGAGCTTGCCTTTTAATTATTAGATTATAAATAATCTTAGAAAAAATGACATTCTAAAAGTTATTTTTGTCAGTATCAAACTTTAAATGCATAATGAATATGATACTCCGCATATGGTTTAAGCTTTCATCTGTACGGCTGTACCATAATCCTTCTTTGGGCAAATAATTCATAATCTGGATTATTAGATTATTTATTTTGTCTTTATTAATAATTTGCATTTATTAGTTTTGCGTTAAGATTTTGTAGTTTCTGGATTCCTCTCTACAAGACGAATCTAACAAGTACAAAATTATGGTCAAAACTCAATTTTTTTTTTAATAAAGCCAAAATTAATCTAATAATCCAAGTATTTTCGGCTTTATTAAAAAAAAATTGGTTTGACCAGGAATTTATACTTGTTAGATTTGTCTCGTCGAGAGAAATTCAGAAACTATAAAATCTTGACGCAAAAATAACAAATGCAAAAAAAAAAAAAAAGAATAAAGACAACGAAAAAACCAAAAAAACGGATTAAGTTTTTTTACCAAATGAGAGTTTGTTAAAATTTCCTAGTTACGTAAAAAAAAAAGAGTTTATAAGGTTGAGTGCAATGTTCAATTACTCCTAAAAATTGATACTCCGTAGTATCTAGTAGTTAAATGTGGCTACAGTACAATCAAATAAAGAGTCAAGATATAAAAAAGATGGTAGTCAAACGGACCCTACAACTTTTATCCCTTCAACCGATCTCTCCGTGCTCTCTCTCTAGAAATATCTTCTCCTTCTTCTCTCTAAACACCAGCTACAATTTGTTGTTGTTTTTTTTTTTTGGGGGTGGCCTCACCCACCTCCACCTCCCCCCTCTCTTTCCTCACCGGTCACCCACCTCTTCCCCTCACCTTTCTTCACCCATCTACTCACCCCCCTAGGTTTCAAATCCTCCATCCATACACGCCCTTCCCCAGCGTTCTTCAACCTCCCCACCTTCCCTCAGATTAATATTGTTAGGGGAGACAAGTAGTGGGCCAGATCTAGTGAAGTTGGAGCTTGGATGGCTTGGCATGAGGTCTTCAGCAAATAAGTCATCTGATTCCGGTGCAGCTGCCTCCGGTGACACTTTCTTTGGCAAGGGTTTTTTTTTATTTTTTTATTTCTGTTTTTCATTTTTGTTAGTTTCTTTACCCTTTTTTAGTTGGTTTGATTAGCCCCTCTATGGGTGCTTTTGTTGATTTCATCTGTATTGTTCTGCTAATAGGTTAAGTTGGGTGTCCGTTTTCGGGATTCTCTACTACTAAATCGATGTGGACTTTCTACACCGACCACTGCGTTAGTACGCCTTAATATCACGTGTCTTTTTTGGGCTTGTGAGCCCGGTGTCTTTATTGCAATTGCTTTGCGTCCCAGATTTTGGTAGTTTTGGTTCAGTCTTGTATTTTGAAATGAAATCTTTTGTTTTTATAGCTGTGAAATGAATGGTCTTGCCTTGTTCAAAAAAAGAAAAGAAAAGGGACCCTACGCATGAAAATCAGAAGAGCAGTGCTAGGTTTATTTTATTTAATTTTATATATCAATAAAGAGCAATACTAGGTAAATCACCCAAATATTACACTGAAAAAAATGAAACTAGTGATTTAGATTCACTTGTACATTGGAGTAATTTGAACCACTTGATTTTATTTTTGAAGTAAATTTTAGATTACTTATCATTTTCCAAGTCAAAATTAGGACCTGCTCCTCAATCTGCACTCCAACTAGGAAAATTGCTAAATCAACTACTCCTCCAGAATGGCTGGAAAGTGTGACCAATTAACCAACCAATCAAAGTGTCCATAGATCGGTTCCTGTCGGATCAGTTTGGTTTTCGATTCGATCGGATCCGATCCGCTCGTGATGGATTGGTGTTTTTAAGATCCGCAACCATCCGTGGGTGACATATGGATAGATTGGTTCAGTTGCAAATTGAACGGATCAGACAAAGTTGGTGAATCAAAGAAGGATTATTAGGCGGATTGGGCGGATCGAACTCGAACCGAACCAAACCACATCCGTCAAAATAAAAATATTAGGATCCGTATCCATCCGTAACGTACATCGGGTGAGTAAGCAGACGGATCAGTTTGGGCGGATTGAACGGATTGGGTGATTTGCTGGACAGTCCTAAGTCAAACTAGTTCTTACAAATAAGATATTCTTTTCGTTGTCGTTCTTTTTGGTTTACTTATCATTTTCCAAGTCAAAATTACAAAATCATCATTCGAGATGTAATTAATAAAGGAAGAAATTGGATATAAGAGTATTTTTTTAGTTTACTAAGGTATTTTTGGCATTATTAGATTGCAATTTGTCAAATCAATAAGTTATTCTTCTTACATACATTAATTGATCTGACAACTTATAATTGAAGAATACCAAAAACAATCAGCGTTATGTCTTTCTATATACTCAAAACCCAGATACCTTTAAGGGACATTTCAACACATTTTTTCAACCCTAATATGTGTGCACATGTTAGTGTTTTCCAATAGTTATTACTCCCTCCGTTCCAAAATAAGTGTTCCGTGCGCAAATATAAGCCTTTAAAAATATGCATTTTTTCATAAAAAGAATCAATTTTTTTTTTCACAAATCAATAGACATCAATGTATTTTTTTAAGTTGTGAAAAAAATTTAAATTATTTAAAAAAATGCATCTTTTTAAAGACTTACATTTGCGCGCGGGACAACTATTTTGAAACAGAGGTAAGTGTCACGTACTCCCTCCGTCCCGCAAAGTTTGTCACTTTCACTATTCCAGCCCTATGAAAAAAGGGACATTTACCATCAGGTCACCTTTGGATCCCATAATTACCATCAGGTCAAGTCCAACTCTGAAAAATTCTCATCAACTCCCCACCCCGTATAAAAATGCCTAAATCATAAGTTACCCTATGAAAGTGCATAAAATTCTCAGGTACCCTATGAAAGTGCCTAAACCACTAAACCTTATAATAGGAAAGTGCACCCTAAATCTAAACTCTAGGGTACCCTTATGATTAGGGTACCCTACGACTCGGGTACCTTATGAAAGTGCCTAAAATCCTAGAGTACCTTATGAAAATGCTTAAAATTCTAGGGTACCCTACGACTAGGGGTACCTTACGACTAGGGTACCCTATGAAAGTGCCTAAAATCCTAGGGTATCCTACGACTAGGGTACCCCATGAAAGTGTCTAAAATCCTAGGGTACTCTATGAAAGTTCCTAAACCACTAAAACTCTATAATAAGAAAGTGCACTTTAAACCTAAACTCTAGGGTACCCTTATGACAACGGTACCCTACGATTAGGGTACCTTATGAAAGTGCCTAAAATCCTAAGGTACTTTAAATCCTAGGGTACTTTATGAAAGTGCCTAAACCACTAAAACCCTATAATAGGAAAGTGCACCCTAAACCTAAACTTAAAAAAAGAGTGACTTACCTTAGTGGTAATTAAAAAAAATGACTTACCTTATTGGTAATTAGACATCTCTTTTCTAGACCTAGAGGTAATAATCCTATGAAAAAATTGATTATTTCTTTTAATCTTTAATGATTTATATAAGCAATATGGATATGGTTTGATAGATTTCAATTAGATCTTTTGAACAAAGTTTTAAAAATCACATAAAACGTTATGAATTGAAAGATATAGACAATTTAAAAATGGCACGCATTTCCGAAAGTGTCAAACTTTGCGGGACGAAGAGAGTATCATTTTGTACTTGTACGGATTGGTGTTGTGGTGACCATCTTCTACTTGTATGGTTTGGTGTTGTAGTGACCATAGGATAACTTCTATGGTCATGTTCAAGAGGGATTGTTACAGATTGGTGTAGCAGTAACTGTTTGTCGTTTAGGCCTCGTTTGATTCGGGTATTAGGAGGGTGAGATTGAACTATTTTTGTCCAATCCCGCGTTATCTCTTGTTTGGTTCCGCAAAAATGACATGGGATTAACAATCCCGGGACAAGTTTTATCCAATACGTATGAGATTACACAATACCTGGGGGGTGGTGGGATTGTTTAGTCCCGAATAAAATGAACGCGGAAGGGAAATCAACCAAATTGCAAAAATGCCACTTGTTTAATCCCGAAATGTAGTTTAGGGAACCAAACATGAGATTGGCTAAAACATGAGATATCCCAATGTTAATCCTGCATGAATCAAACATAGGATTATGTGAGATTCAGTACTAAATTAGTCACAGGATAAATAATCTAGGACTATCAATCCCAGGACTATTAATCTCACTTTTTTTAGTCCACGAATGAAACGAGGCGTTAGGGTAACCTATGTGGTCATTCGCAAGAGGGGTTGCGCTAGTTGTGCACTCTACTGTTTAGCAGTTGAAGAAAAAGAGAGCGGAAGGAAATCAAGAGAGAGAGAGAGAGAGGAGAGAGAGAGAGAGAGAGACATGGAGAAATGTCTGCAATGATGATGTTGATGGTGGTAATTAATGAGTATTGCCAGCTACCCACCCCGCCGATGCCGGGCTCCACGAGCTTTCTCTCTCTCTCTGAAATCATAGCACCACCCCACCCCACCCCAACCGAATAAACAAAGGAAAGGGTCAAACAAAAGAAATCGCGCAAAATGTAGGAGTAGAATCCCCAAAATTCATTCAAATCTCATGAGCTTCAGCAACAACGGAAAGAAAGAAGACGACGACTCTCCGAATTTGGGGGTCCTCTCCGACTCTCCACACTCTTCTCCACCATCACAAATCTCGAAGCCAATTGTTTATTACACCTCTGCTACCTTATTTATTGATTGTCCCAAATACCCCTCCCATATCATCAAACCAAGTATTACTCCCCAACTTATTAACTACTCCTACTTTATTACTACTGTATTCACAAACAACTCTTCTCTCTCTTCCCTCTCTCTCACGCGCACACACATACAGATTCATCGATTCAAACGACTGCCCTTCGCATGGACGGTAATGACTCAATTTTCCTCCTCAATCTCGACCCTCTGTTTGCACTCTTTCCAAACAAGTATCCACCACCATATCTCGCTCAATCAAATTAGTAGTCGTCGTACAACTTTCCAAACTCAATTCAAATTTTCGATGGTTCAATTCAGTAGCAGGCAGATAGATACTCTATTTACGTAAGTGTCTCTCTCTCTCTCTCAATTACTCCCTACTCCTGAATACTGCTTCGCTTCCCAATGCTTTGATTTGTTGGAGATGAAGAAGTCACGAGGGTTGGGGTTTTTGTTTGGAATAATAGGGGTTTCGATTAGGATTGACTAAGGATTACTTTTACTTTTACTACCAGGGTTTGATTTGATAATGGGTTGTGGAGGGTCAAAGGCAGAGGACTTGCCATTGGTGATCCGGTGTAGACAGAGAAAGTCTCTGATCAAAGCCGCCGCTGACCACCGTTTCGCTCTTGCCGCCGCCCACGTCTCTTACTTCCACTCCTTAAACGACGTGGGTGATGCCCTCCGCCGCTTTGTCGACCAAGAGCTTGCAATTCCCTCACCCTCGTCGCCTGCTTCCCCTGTTTTAACGCTACCCTCCGACCAACCGAAGAAGAAGAAGAATCAAAACAAGCAGAATTCCTCTTCTTCTTCGACCTCGTTATCACACTCTGGATCTGGCTCACACATTCACTTGTCAGATGAGGATGATGACCACCACGACCACCACGTGCATTTATCATCCTCGGCTTCTTCTTCTGATTCTGAACTGGATTCCTCCCTCAATCACCCTCATATGCGTTATAGTCCAGAAATTATTGAACAACCACCACCACCTTACCCCCATTCCTATTATAACTACCCACCACCTCCTCAAACAGGTTGGGGGCCTGAAGTGGGGGGTTGGGGAGTTCACTACCCACCTCCTCAGACAGATTGGGGTGGTCAATTTGGGGTGAGTAATCCTACTTATTCAACTACACATACTAATACCAACTACATGAAGAGATCTACGCCCCAGGTTCAGTCTGTAATTTATGATCCGGTTGCCACGGAGCAAAGGTCATCCTATTATTCATATACCAATTCCTCCTATCCATCTTATTATCCAGATCAGAATAATACAGGTTTTTTTGGGTTCGTAACGCGGTCGCCTCCTCGTGAGCCCCAGAATCAGCAACCAAGTCCGCCGCCTGGTCCGCCGCCGCCTCCTTCGCCCAAGGTGTCTGGTTGGGACTTTCTCAACCCCTTTGATATGTTTGATAGTGGTGGTTACAGTGGTTATTATTCTTTTTATGGCAATGACGTGTATGGGTCAATTGCTAGCAGTCCTGATTCCAATGAAGTCAGAGAAAGAGAGGGAATTCCGGATTTGGAAGATGAAACAGAGCCTGAAACATTCAGGAGGGGACTTCATCATCATCATCATCATCATCATCGCAAGGGTAAGAAGAAGTTGAGTCAGGACAATAGGAAAAATTATTCAGGGGAGGGCACTTCTTGGGGGGCAGTGCCATCACAAAAACAAAAACGTAGTAGTACTGAAGGTAGTTCAAGGCCGGTGCCATTACATAGGGAGAGTAGCGAGGGTAGTAGTTCAAAGACAGCGTTATCACATGGTAGTAGTAGTGAGGGGGGGACTCATAGTTATAGGGGTATCCATTTCAAAGAAGCACCATCAGATTATGATGAGGTAATTCATTCAGTTGACGTAAAAGAGGAAAAGTCTAGTCCAGATACTATAATTTTAACAAACAGCACAGAAGATGGGTCTGTGAGAAAGAAAGGTGTGACTTTTGAGGTAAATGGGGGGCTCTCAACCCGTGATGTTGAATCGTCAAAGTTGAGTAGCTTTACCACTCTTTCTGCTCATGGAACAAGAGACATCCGGGAGGTTGTTGCTGAAATCAGAGATGAATTCACGACGGCTTCTACTTTCAGCAAGGAGGTTGCCATGTTGCTTGAGGTGGGCAGGCTGCCTTATCAGTCTAGGTTCACTTTGCTTGGAGGTATTGTCTCTTCTAGTGTTGTTTTCACGTGTATAATATGTGCTCATCCCGTGTCCCAGTTGAAATAAAGCTGTTGAGAGGAGAATAAGAAGGGATAATGAATTTAAAATTTAAGGGAAAATCAAAACCAGTAGGTGACAGAGATTGAAGCAGTTTTTATGGACAATTTTGGCATTAATATTTATAAAGCATTAAGTACCTCTGCCAAGGGAACAAAAAAAGAAGTGTACTAGCAATAGATTTGCTGAGGTACTTGAAATGCCATGTGTTATCTTTCATTTGTTGTCTCTCATAATTTTCTTATATTTGCCATCTTTGTTACACGTTATTACTTGTTTATAAGTTAATGTAGATGTTTGCTTGAAAGGGGCGACTTAGAGCATCTCCAACCCTTATTCAGATTTTTACTCAAATTTGGTTAAATATTTATTTAAACACTTCATTTGGTATGAAGTACTCTAATGGACAAACTCAAATCTAAGCATAAAGTTCATAAATTCAAAGACGATAAGATATCAAAAGATTACTTTGTTGAATTGATGCTACTAGGTTAGTTTTACCTTTATCATGATTTTGATTGGAATCCTTCTTGTCTAACTAAATGGATTTCTTTAAACCTTGGACTAGAAAACTTAGCTGTGGTATTGGGTTGTTACTAATTTGTCTTTATCAGTCTCCACAAACAAAATTGGCCTTAGAATAATTTGTCTTTTCATAGTCTCCGAAAACAAAATTTTCCGTGGTACTATATTGGTATTATTATGTCTTCATGCAGTGATTTTATCCAGCATTCCATGTGTGAAAGCACCTTCCTTGTCATCTTCGGGCCCACTGACCAGGGAATCAGTAAGGTCAGCCACAAGCACAATGAAACTGGCAAAAGCTTACTATGGGGATCCAGGGAATACCTCTAGCATGAAGTCTAGTAACCTTTCATCTACCCTGGAGAAGCTATATGCATGGGAGAAGAAACTGTACAAGGAAGTTAAGGTAATGATGAAACAGTTTTTTTTTTTTTGTACCATGGGTAAAAAATGTTGAGTTAGTGAAACTGTACAAGGAAGCTAAGGAAATGATGAAACAGTTTGTTTTTTTATACCATGGGTAAAAAAAGTTGAGTTAGTGTAACATGCATGCGTAATTTTTATGAATTTATTTGTCTTGATACATGACGAATGAATTTACATGTTCACATTGATAATATTGTTTCTGTTTGGAGTGGCTAGATTTTTCATCTGAAAAGCATGCAACTCGAGTAAGAGTGTAATTTTGGTTGGAGTTTAGGAGAAAGTGGCAGCTACAAATTACGGGGTACGAGTGCCTTTGGTCCTTCTATCTTGTGTAGGGAAGGAATGCACAAACACAAGACTACTTGGCGAATGAAAATAATATGTCATAGTAAAACATCTCTTTCACTCCTTTTATCTTTTAAATGGACTACTGGACTCATTTTCTTCTTGGTTACATGTAAATGAGCTAGAGAGTTTATACAAGAGCCAGTAGAGGGCTTCTTTAAGCACTGTAGTCGGGATTTCCTCACAAAAGAATCATTTTTGGAATGTATAGGCATTTTCTGTGAGTAATTTCCTTTTCTTTTCTTTTTTTTTCCAGCTCTGGGAAGGATCATTAGCGGGAGGATGCCTCAATTCTAGGAGTTAGTCTTGTCTGAATTGATTAACCAGTATATCACCATTTAATCTTGTGGATGCTTGGGGTGAGCTTGTAGCATTGTAATGGTACTTGTGTGTTGGCTTCCAGAGACAGAGATCCATGGCCACACAATTCCAATTGATTGTAGATTATTATTATTATTATTTTTTAATCATGGCCATAATATTTGTATTGTATGAATGTAGGATTCTTATGGACATGTATTGTTGGATTCTTATTGTAGCATTATTATGTGACCATATTATGACTTTAAACTTTGGAAACCAAGATAAATTAGAATTATCTTGATTGCATTTTTTTTCTAAAATACTTCCACTACGGACTAGTGTGTTTTTCTTCCTATTACTGCAGTTCGTGTACCATGATGCTAATTTTCTTTTTACTTGGTTTGCTGCTATTTAGGATGAAGAAAAACTTCGATTGATCTATGAAAAGCAATGTAAGAGGCTGAAAATTTTGGACGATCGAGGAGCTGAATCTAGTAAGATTGATGCGACTCAGGCATCAATAAGGAAGTTGCTGACAAAAATAAATGTTTGCATCAAAGCTGTTGATGGTATATCAAGTAGGATACACAAACTGAGGGATGAGGAGTTGCAGCCACAAGTCACTGATTTAATTTATGGGTATGTTCAAGCTTCTCTCCTTCTGATGTGCTTATCTACAACTTAATTACACCTTTTTTATGTGCACATTTAATATTGCACTTTGCATCGCTTTTTCGGTGTTGGAGGTTTACTGTAATGTTCTTTGCGGTTCATTACTGAAAGGGATACACATTTGTAAGTTCTCAATATTCTAAAAAATGATAATGAAACTACTAATGCTCTGTTTGTTTTGGGCGGAAACATTTTCAAGAAAGCATTTTCCTTAGAAATCTTTTTTTTTTTGGGTTTATTTTCTAGGGTTTGGTTGTTGAAATGAAAATGTTTCCCTGAAAACAATTTATATTCTTTGGTTGAAAACATTTGGGATTGTTTGGTACAAGAAAATCACTAATATGACAAAATGACCAGAAAGTATCTGCTTATAAAATTGAAAATGATACAAATAGTCATGCCTATAAAATGACCAAAATCCTTTTTTATAGAGTAATCAAGATACCCCTGTCGTGTATAACTCACCTCAATTTGCACGCCAACACTACTATACCATACAAATGAGTAATCACTACTATACCGATATGAATCCATTTAGCCATAAAATAGCATCTGCATATTGATAGCCATAAAGTAATCCATATCCAAAAATAAAAGCTAAATCTCAGTTCGGTAATCTCAGTTGAAATGTAAGATGGAGTATAACTCACCTCAATTTGCACGCCAACACTACTATACCATACAAATGAGTAATCACTACTATACCGATATGAATCCATTTATCCATAAAATAGCATCTGCATATTGATAGCCATGAAGTAATCCATATCCAAAAATAAAAGCTAAATCTCAGTTCGGTAATCTCAGTTGAAATGTAAGATGGAAATCTTTCTCATTTCAACCTTATACTGTCAGTGTTAATTGTTAAAAAAACCTCCAACCATACCCTCCAGAGCCTAGAATTCTTGACCATGAATCCCTTGGTAACCTCTTCATTTTTAACCAAGTATCAAACACCAATGCAAAGTGTCAATTCATCATGCCCTTCTGTCTTCATTACTTTATTACTCTATTGGTTCTCCAAGTGGTGCCAATAGTTAGTTGAAAACCTCATCTTTGTCACGACTCCTCTTTTGTTTGATTTTCGTTGAGATGGAACCTCTATCGAAGAAGCAATGAGTTTCCCTTTTAGTACCTCCTCGAAAGGCAACACCAAAATCAACAGAGTCTGATTCCCGTCCATATCATCAAAATACTTTGCGAATTGGTCTGTTGCCATGTCTTCACCAACCAACAAAGCTATCTCCTCATACATCTCACTTGTTTAAAAATTTCTCGTGATCTGTGCCTTTTAATAAGAACCAAAATATAGGGGATTCTGATATGCCAACCCCATTTCAGTGTATTCACAATTAAGATGAACCGCTTTGATTTCATATCAAAGTGTACCATTCTGATAGGGGATTTCAATGTGGCAATGGCTCAAAGTTTTGAAAACCTAAAAATGCACTGGCTTCATACACCACCCACTAGTTCTAGAAATGCTCGACTCTGGTCAGTTGTTAAAATTCTAGGAGAACTGTTCATGCTTCAAAAATCTTATGATTCTATTCTAGTCAAACCCTTAACTCTTCAGTATGTGTTGCCAAATTGGATCTGATGTTAGGAGTCTTGACTAGGGAATTGGTGGTAGCAACTAGTGTTATGTATTGTTCATATGTATTCAGTGTTGCATGTTCCATATAGCTGTGCTAGGGTCCAAAACTCCAAATCATATGCTGGAATCCGCAAGATGAATAAAACCTTTGTCAACCATGTTCCATATAGCTGTGCTAGGTCCAAAACTCCAAATCATATGTTGGATCCACAAGATGAATAAAACCTTTGTCAACCTTCTTTTTGTGAGATTTGATATTATCAGTGGTTTTTGAATATAGGATAATAACAATGATTGTTTTGGATGTTGTGGTTCTCACACCCCATTTGGTGGCTTTTAACTCGTGAAAGAAATTGTTATGCATTTTTTTCATCAAGTCCTCTTTTTTGCCAAATAAAATGCTGGAAAAATCTATTTGTGCAGCTTTTGTAAGGATTTTTTTGTTATAAATATAATCTCCATCTCCTAAGAATTTAAGGCCTCTAGTACCAAATGTTCCCCCTAAAGGGTCGGTGACACAACTATTGATCGGTGGAAATCAGACAACATATGATGATATGTAGTTAATACGGTGTTGGAGAACCAAAATCCCTTCATTTATGGGACATGTAACAACCGATTTCTTAGAACACTGATCAAGGTCTTTCTAATTTCAACTTGAGTGGCATCATGCATATATAATTTTGCACAGCTGTTGTGAAAGAATTTCAGTATATCTGCTAAAACTAGAAGAAAAAAAAAAAGGAAAATGGGGGGAACCACATGGTATTATCGTTTGAGCTAATGTAGGTCCTGCAAATGTTCATGTCATTGCTCCATGGGTTTTGCTGTTGTTTCCAGAAATGATATTTGGGATATATCAAGTCACAGATTTTTGGTGACGAGGAACACCTCGAAGGCAGGATCACTTTGGACGCACCCCTATTGGGTACTCAGATGCCTGCAACTGAAATTTGTTAAGCGGACGCTGAATACAAGACATCCTGGTTTATGGTGGATCCGATGGTTTTAAAAATTGGTTGGAACTTTTATGCAACGGTATGGGTAGTTTCCACTACCCTTCACGTTCCACTACCCTTCAATTATGCGGAGAAGAAGAAAACCCATCTCTCAAGTTCCTGCCCCCATTAAGCTTCAACCGTTGCACTCGGCAACTGCATAATCCCCTGTTATGGTTACACCCACCACGACTGACTTCTATTCAAAACCTTGTTTGATCGAAATGAACACCTTAAATTGTTGGGCTACCATGATAGGTTGACCACTGGGCTATATCCTGAGTGGTTGAATCACACAGACTTGGTACACCTAGTATGCAACTGCTATTTCAGCTCATGCGATCTATGTTACGCGGATCCTCCATTTTGGCTGAAGTACCCGTGTCCTGTGTCCGACACGCGAATCCATTTTGGACACTCGGATCCTCTAATTGTATGATATTTACAGAAAAAGAATACCAAATTAGCTGGAAAAGCGATATTTCTAGACTTTCACATAGACATGAAATAGAAAAAACATATTTTTCTTAACTCTTCTTGTTTAAATACATTAATAAGTATAATTTTCGATATATAACCTGCTCTATTCATGCAATAAATACTACAAATAGGGTGTTCAGGACGTGTCCCCATACCCGTATCCCATTGTGGGACACATATCCCAGTATCCTAAGATTTAAGTCTAGGAAGGTCCGACACTTGGACATGCACCCGCACCCGATACTCGTACCCGAGTCCATGTAACATAGCATGCGATAACAATGGCTAATGCTAGTGGCTTATTATACAAACTTAGTAATCTTGCTGTTGAGAAGATAAATAATAAAGTTGTTCCTCTCTCTAATAGCTTAAGCTTTTAGACAAGGTGGTGGTTAACTGGTATCAAAGAGGGTGAGAGATCCTGTGTTCAAACCTCGCCGCCTACCTAATGATTAAATTTGCACGTGTTTAGCCCGCTTATAGAGGAGAGCCTAGATACATGTGAGGGAGCGTGTTGAGAAGATAAATAACAAAGTCGTCCCTCTCTCTAAAGAGCTTAAGCTTTTAGATGAGTTGGTGGTTAACAATTTTATACTTGCCTATTTACTATTCATGTTCAAAAGTTTTAATATCCTAAAATGCTGAAGTATTTTACCTGCATATGTACGAAAAAATTGCTAAACAAAGATGTTGGTAAGGTGGGTTGGTTTTTTTCTGAAACCATATTTGCAAACTTCAAAGAAAAGTGGCTGTCGACCTGGGGGTACTTTTGGGTGAAACTCGTCAATTCATTCTCCCTAGGAGACTGTTTGTTGGTCATTTATAAAGTTTAGTGAACACTTTTGCTGCTTTTGTGTTGACTTTTTATTTTTTCAGTCCTTGTATTTCCAATGCATAGCTTCCTTCTTCATATGTTTTACTTCTTATATCTTCAGATTAATAAGAATGTGGAAGGCCATGCTCAAGTGTCACCACAAGCAGTTCCAAGCAATCAAGGAAAGTAAAGCTCGAAGCTTGATGGCAAACACTGGTTCTAGGAGAGATTTACGCATGAGAGCCACTGCGGAATTTGAAATGGAACTCCGTGCTTGGAGCAGCTGTTTTGGCAACTGGATCAAGTCTCAAAAATCCTTTATTGAGGCCTTGAACGGATGGCTTCAGAGCTGCTTATTACATGAACCTGAAGAAACCCCTGATGGAATCGTTCCCTTTTCCCCAGGCCGAATTGGAGCTCCTCCAATTTTTGTAATTTGCAATGATTGGTCCCAAGCAAATAGGTCTGTATCGGAGACGGAAGTGACCAATGCAATGCGTAGTTTTGCTTCAAGTTTGCGAGATTTATTTGAGAAACAAGATGAGGAGCAAAAACAAAGGCTAAAAGCGGAATACTTGTCAGAACAGCTCCGAACTCTTCGCAAGGGCAGTGGCAGATCGGGGTGGGACCGAGATGCTATGTCAGACAAAACCGGAGTGTCACTTGTTGCTTCAGATAGTGGGGTTTCACCACTAGATGATCTGAAGGTGGATTTGGACTCAATGAGGGAGAAACTGAAAGAGGAGAGAGCACGGCATAAGGAGGCTGTCAAGTTGGTTCGTAGCGCAGCTTCTAGTAGTTTACAAGCAGGTTTGATTCCAATTTTCGAGGCCTTGGATAACTTTGCTTCAGAAGCGGTGAAAGCTTATGAGCATGTGAGGATCTAGAAATTGCGGTAACAGCTAGCTGTAGGGTAAGTGAATTCGATTTGTAGATTAGAAGCACACAAAAAATGTGTAGCTTTATAGAGTTGAAGTCCAAAGATGTGTGGGGGTAATATAGGACAGTTGAATATTTAGGCAACACATGACCAGCCAGCAATAGGAAAGACGTTTCAAAGGTCTGTGTTTTGATATATAGGAGGGGAGAGGTAGGAATTTGTGCAGAGTTGGTTTTATTTGTTGATTGGATGGCTTATGTTCTGCTGCTATAAATACATATATATGATATGTTTGATTAGGTTGGTTCTAGTCCATTGGAGGGAGGAAAGGTAACCCCCCCCCCCGCCCCGCCCGTGTATTATAATGAACTTCAAAATTTTGATATTTATTGAGACAGAGGTGGTAGCCAGTTATTCGTACCATTGATGTCTACTTTTGAGTTTTTTTTTTATTTTTCTCTCATTTCCTTTGTTAAGCTAATGGCCGGTTTTGGTATGATGATTGGACACCGTCAGATATCTCTCCTCGACTGGTGATTGTTGATTTTTGGCTACACCTGTGACCTCCCACTTATCTATTACTAAGAGAATCTCATCCGGGAGGCAAATCTCCCTGATGATTATTTTGTTGAGTTAAAGGGAGAAAAATATCTCAAAATCAGCCTCAACAAGTATTTGGTTAATTTGCAAAAGTTGTAGCTTTGCTACAGTAACTCGATATTTGGCTAAAGGTCCTCACTGGTTAAGATTAGTTTAATAGTTTCTCTCTCTCTCTCTCTCTCTCTCTCTATTTTTTACAAATTAAAATATTTAGAACTTTTATTTTTCATATCCAATGTTGGAAAAAAATACACATTTAAAATATACTCGACGACATCTATCAAATAAGACCAACATTGAATATGTAATTATGTATTAAAATCTACTTGACGAGCTCATAAATATTATCGGAGTCCCATAATATGTTTTCAATATTTGTAATTATTTTAAAAGGTAGAAAAATAAAAATATAAAAAAAAGAATAGTTTAATATAATAAAGTTATAATAGAGAGTCTGATTTTGTGTGATTTTAGAAAAGTGACTAGTGTTTTTGAGGTTAAATTTGGTCTACATTTTGTTGAGACTGATGAGGATGTCCTTACAAAATTAGTATGGGCACACCATTTGGTGTACACCACTTTGTGTGAGACCCCATTTTGAGATCTTATGCAAATGATTGAAGCTGTTAATTTATTTAAAGTATTTTTTAAAAAAAATCCTAGTAAAAAATCAACTCATTTAGATATGGTTAAGAGCTTAATCGATTTTCGTCTCTAAATACTCCGGGATAAAAATTGTTTGAATTACTCAAGCCTTTACTCATAACTAAAAGAGCCATTTTTTTTTACGGGCCTAAAAAAATATTTTAAATAAATTGAACAACTCTGTGGACCTTGAAATGGGTCTCACACAAGGTGGTCTACTGCAAATGTTGGAATCATAGTTGTCTCAATGCTGCTGTAGATACACTGGAACTATTTGGAAGTTTCTATGATGGCGGATTCTTCATGTTTTGTGGGAGTGTTTGGGAGTTTCATTTTTAGCTTTTCATTCACTTTTTGGCTTTTTAATTTTTTGAATTATGGTCGGAATGTATTTTGAACTTGGTAAGAGTGTTTGAGAAAAATGTGTTGAATGTATTTTGCAAAAGGAATAGTTTTTGGAAGATATGTGCAGAATTTATAGGTCTTTTTGTTAATCAAAATGGGAAAAGTAGAAAATGATAAGTCAAAAAGATCCTCCCAACCTACTTTTGACTTCTCATATCTAAATCGATAATTTCAAAAACTCATTTTGGAAAAACATGTTATAGTTTTCACTTGCCAAACACTCATAATGTGAAAAAGAGAATCCAAAAATGTGAAAAAGAGGTGCCCAAACACCCCATGTGTCCGAGGTTTCGATAATCGCAGTTCATTCTCGGGGGTGATGATCAACATGGTGATATCAATCCATATTATTTGCGCTATACTGAAACAAAGAGGAATATTTTGATGGAAAGAATTTTAAAAGTCTTAATAAGATAAAATTTAGAAGTCCATGAATGGCAAAACCCAATTAAAATTTCATTCCAGTTGATATTAGAAAAAGTCAAAAGTAATCAAATCAAATTGTAGAGCTTAAAAAAATCTTCAAATAGAAAGAGAGAGATTAAGATTCTAACTTTTTTGTTTTTGTTTGCACAATTTTAACAAATTACTTTTATTTTCTTGAAAAATCAAATTGTGGAGTTTCGAAAATCGTTGTGTAGAAACAGAATAAAAAAAAAAGGATTCTTTAATTCCGTCTAAATCTAGATTTGGACTTTTTAATTCCAATGGAGAGTTGCTCATTTATTAACATACAAGTCTAATAGGGTCTGAAGGAGTAGTAAAACAATCAGCGACTTACTCTCTAAATGTGGCATTCATACCGTATAGTTTATTTCAAGAGCTAACTAAAAAATAAACTCATTGTTATCTCCCTTAACTCCTAGCTCACGAATCCCAAGAGGGTCTTCTAAAGATTATCAATGAAATTATTGGTGATGGCGAAATAGTTGCTCAAAAGATTCTATCACAATAAGTCTATCAAATCAGTATTAGCAGGGCAGCCTCTTTACATTTGTTCTACGTATAAATTCCCAATCTCAATCTGTGACAGGCTTAATAGCATCTCTGCAAACTATTGGTGGAAAGTCAGGGATAGAAAGCCTATTCACTGGCTTGCTTGGAATAAAATTACGGCTTACAAGAGAGAGAGTGGTCTGGGAATACGGGATGCTAAGCTGTTTAATCAGGCCTTGCTTGCTAAACAGTGTTGGCGCCTTCTTACAAAACCTGATTTGCTTATCTCTAATGTTCTTCTGCAAAAATATTGTTCCAAGGATAATTTAATCAATGTGAAAGTTCATTCTAACTCCTCATGGGCTTGGAAAAGTATTCTATTTGGCCGAGACTTAATAGCTAGGCATATCACTTGGCAAGTTGGTGATGGATCTACTATTAATCTTCTCCATGATAAATGGATTCCTAAACTAGATAAGCCTTTGAGTCATCTAATTCCTTTCAACGGTCCGGATGACATTAAGGTTTCCTATCTAATAGACGAGGGACCCTATGGGAAGGTTTGGAATATAAAAAGGGTTAAAGATTTGATTCCCCAGACATCTTGTTCAAGAAGTTTTGACTATTCCTCTACCACCTGGTAATTGTTCGGATCAGCTTGTTTGGCCTTTTACCAACTCAGGCTCCTATAGCACCAAATCAGGATATAAATCCCTCTATGATTTGCAGAAGTCTACTCAGCCAGCTTCTAATAATTCTATTTGGATCCACAATGGATATAATGTTTGAAATTTAGTTTGGTCTCTAGACGTCCCTGAAAGGATTAAGATCTTTTTATGGAAATGCCTCAAAGGAATCTTACCGGTTAGAGAGAATGTGGCTTCGCGACTCCACCATATTTCTCCAATCTGCCCTTTGTGTGAAGCAAACAGTGAATCCCTTGACCACTTATTTTGTTCTTGCCCACAATCTATCTCAGTCTGGGAGAACAGTGAATTTCGTAGACCTATGGTAGGGATTACTCAGGATTGGACCTTTTCGGGTTGGCTGCTAAATGAAATAATACAGCTGCATAAAGAAAAATGGAAATTCTCCCTATTCATCTCCATTCTTTGGGCTATATGGAAGGGTAGAAATCACTTGGTTTTCTCAAATACTCCTTTCAATGTTGACTCTACTCTTGGAATTGCCAAGGATTATGCTAGATGGATTATGCGGGCTTCCAATTGGTTAACCAATACTAAGTCTCAAGCTCCATCTCAAACAGATAGAAATTCTACTTTTATCATAAGGAATAGTCCTACCTTTGCCGCTACCCAACGTGTTTTTCACCTTCATGTGGATGGAGCTTGGAAGGAAGGTTGCGAATGGAGTGGAATTGGTTTCACAGCTAGCCAACCGAATGGTCTATTAGTTACCAAGAAAGCCTTATCTACATTTTCCTCGACCCCTACCCAAACGGAATTACAAGCTTGTTATGAGGCTATTAAATGGGCTTTACTTCACAATTATAACAAGATTTATATATATTCTGATTGTTTTAATGCAATAATGCAGATAGTAGGGAAAGCTGAGTGTCACTTCCATGACACTTTTTTGTTGTGCAAAATAGCTGAGAAGATCTCCAAATTATCCTTTTGTCAGATCTCAAAGGTTGCGCTGTCCAGCGTGCTCATCTCCTGGCCAAGCATGCTTTGGACCTTTTTGTTCCTCACCCGGACACCGGTGATGGATTTGATTGAGCTGCTATTTGATGAACTTGCTATTTTGCCTTGCTGTTTATTTGTTGATGTTGTAGTTGACTTTTATTTTGCTGTTGTGCTGTCTTTTAGTTGGGTTGCTTGAACTCTTGATGTATTTGGCTTGTTGATCTATGATATTTCTCTCTGTTTCTCAAAAAAAAAAAAAGAAGTCTAATAGGGTCAAATTGATTACCTTTTTATCCTTTAAGCATAAATTTACACTTAATCCCCTCCCATCTCTCCCACTTTCACCTCCACCCAACATCCACTTCTGGCCGATGACTTTTCTCACCAGCAAAATTTCACGACTTTCGAGCCGGCAAAATTTAGCTCGTGAAATTTCAATGGGTTTGAGCTCTTGAAATTTCACTGGGTTTGATCTCATGAATTTCATTGGGTTTGAGCTCGCGAATTTTCCTGACTTTGAGATCGTGTTTCTCACTGGCTTTGAGTTCATGAATTTCACTAGATTTGACCTCGTTAAATTCTATTCATATAAATGTCCAAGAGCAATATAGATTTCATCATGAAATACAGGATTGAACCAAATAGACAAAAATGCAGCCTAAAAATAAGAAATTTATTAACCCACCACCACCATCCACCAAATCTGGTTTCAGCAGATCGGTAACAAGACATCGAACCTGTAACGCCCCCAAGATTTGGGCACGTTAATAGTGTTATTACAATCATCATTAAGTCAATCTCTAACTTAAATCAAAATTACAATATCCAAAATGATAATATAAATAGTAATTGGGGTAGTCCGACTGCGACGCCTATCCCTGCGCCGGGTCATTCCCCATGCCGGCAGCAAGCCTCGCTCCAACGGACCGATCTCCACGATAGTGTTCCTGTTCATCTAGATAATCTGTCATAATACGTCTGAGTCGCACATGCAACATCATGGTATTATGCCAGGGTCACACGAATGCAACACCGTGAGCAAAGCCCAGAAGTTCACTACACTAAACTTCTAAGTAGCAATTTTAGAACAATATGTTACGAAACCATGCATATAACTTATGTACGGTAATCCATGCAATGCCTCATGCTGTCAATGCGAATCAGAGTAAACATGCGCAGAACATAATATCTCGTCTCAGTATCTTAAAGTTAACCACGTGTCATTTCTTGCATCAATCTCAATCGTTTTTCTCGTTTCGTCTCGTTTATCATTAATTTCTCAAAAATCTGTTTTTCTCAAATCAGCGCCTCTTTCCGCATTCTTCTTCAAATTTCATATATCTCACATCACTCGAAAGTTATTGGTCCGTTTACGCCTCCTTTTAGCTGACGGCACCAACCTTTTCGCTCGAGGTCCCGGCCGTCGTGCATCACTGATCTTAACAGCCTGTTTGCATGGTCCGTCCACCTCGCGACTCACACGACACAGTCCCGGCCGTCTCATATCACTGAACTTAACCAATCTGTTTATGAGGTCCATTCACCGTGTGTTGTGCACGCTTAGCCCAAGCATCCAAGTTCTCTCCGCAACTTGGAGGTGGTAACAATTCATCTCATCACATATCACTTCATTTTATTTCATTTCCCGAAAATCTCAATTTCTCATTTTAAAATCCATTTTCATTCTCGTCTCTAATTTCCCGCAAAACATTATTCAATATTTTCAAGTTCGGTGTCGTAATCGTATCGCGTACGCTCTCAACGCCACATGCAAAATCATGCTCATGCAATATTTCATAATTCCTTTCAAATTTCATATCTTTCACTTAAGACATTTTACCACATAAAATCATACAAGTAATTTCACCCTTTCTCTAAAATGCAATATTTTCTCACATAAAATCACACTTTTATTTCAACAACTTTCTTCCAAAACAATATTTCAAATCTCTCAATTTCTTTTCTCGTCAACTTCATTTTCCATCTTTCTTTTTATCCTTTCCAAGGAAATAAAGTTAGTCAATCCACTTTTCAAAAATCTATTAATCACATGCTTCTTTTCCAAAATCCCTTGTCAAAACTTAACTCCATTAATTCTGAGCTTTCAAAATATTCCATTTCTTTCAAATTGTATTCCTACATTTCTAGTAAAACCTTTCTTCCAATAATCTCATTCAAGTCATCTCTTTCTTTATTAAATCAAATTTTCTTTCTAGGAAATTTCATCGACTCTCTCTCTCTCTTTATTTCTTTACTCTTGCCAAATTCATAATTTGTTCACAAGAATCTAGTAGAATCATTTCTACTAGTAAACTTTTTTAAAATTTTCTCTCTTCACATACTTTCTTACAAAACTCCTCATAGTGCATTTATTCTTTCTTTCTAACAATTTTCTCACACACTTTATTTTATGAAAATCACTTTAACAATAATCATTTATTGAATGAATAATGTACATTTACTTTTCTATGAAGGGTTAACACAATCATGTTAGAAACTTTGTCTAGAAAATTATACAACTTCTAATCAACTTCTAATCACCTCTAATAATCTTCTAACCACTTTAATCTTACAATTTCATTTTTAACTTCATGAAGAACTATTCTAATTAGTATCTTATTAACATTCTTGTTGGTTTTTCAACATGAAATCCTCTTTCTTAAACATCATGTAACATGCTTATTCACTTATTGTGTGTATAAATTACTCAATCAAACTCTAAAATCATGCTTGGAAAACTAATTAGAACATCCTAATTACTCTAGAAATAACTCAATAGAAGGTTAGTTTAGTAAACTACCTTAGTTTTCAGGTGTAAACCGGAAGCCGAAAAGCTAATCCTTGGTTGAGAGACTCCTAACTTGCTCACTAATTAGCTTAACAAGAAGCTAATTAGAACTCAAAGAGGTTGGCTAGAGAGTAGTAGTAGTAGGTGGTTTGTTGGGAGATGGAAAGACAATACAAAAGAAGAAAGTGCAAAGGTGAAACAAGGCACAATGTGTCCATCCAACTACCAGAGATAATATACTCCAACTCCTTGGCTTTAAGGAAGGTTCCTTGCCTGTTAGATATTTGGGTGTCCCATTATTAACCACAAAACTAAAGCATTTTGATTGCAAGAACTTGATTGATAGGATCACAATTAAGACCAAAACTTGGGCAAATAGGGACTTAACTTTTGCTAGCAGATTGCAGTTAATAAAAAAATGTGCTTTTCTCTAGTCTGGTCCTGATCTTAAAAAATCAGGTGCAAAGGTTTCCTGGGAGCACCTTTGCTCTCCTAAGCAAGAAGGGGGTTTGGGTCTCAAATCTTTGCAAGTCTGGAATAAATCTGCTATTGCCAAGCACATTTGGTTCCTCATTTCTGGTGGGGAACAATCTATGTGGTGCCAATGGGTCAAATCTTACTTAATTAAGGACAAAAGCTTTTGGGAAATCAATATCCCTAGCAAATCTTCTTGGGTATGGAGGAAATTGCTCACCATTAGAAACATAATTCGTCCATTTATCAAAGTTACCATTGGTAATGGATTGTCCACTTCACTTTGGTTTGACAATTGGCAACCGTTAGGCCCTCTAGTTGATATATATGGACCTAGGATCATCTTTGGTTTGCCTAAAAACTCTAAAGTAGCTTCTGTTATTAGAGACTCACAGTGGGACTTTCCCATTACTCGGACTCTTGATCTTGTGGAGGTTAGGAATTCGCTTACATCATTACCCAATCCCAACTCCAGTGTGGAGGATCAGCATAAGTGGTCCCTTACTTCAAATGGAGTTTTCTCTATCTCCTCTCTCATGGACCAACTCAGAACCCCATTCCCCAAGGTCTCTTGGCACAAATGTGTGTGGTTTTCTGGACACATTCCGAAGTGCAACTTTATTACTTGGATTGCTATCCAGAATAGGCTCTACACTAAAGATAGGTTGGTCCTATTTGGTACCAAATCTACCTCCTGCTGTAGCTTCTGCCCTGGGAAAGAGAATCACTCTCACTTGTTCTTCAACTGCCCATATTCTACCGTTGTGTGGGATCAGGTGTTGTCCTTTGTCAATACCTCTTGGCAGTCTAGGTCCTGGTCCAATTGGATTGATCTTATGGGTACCATCAAGGGCAAATCTATTAAAACTCTCACCATCAAATTGGTATTCACTGAATCAGTTTATCATATCTGGATTGAGAGGAATCATCGCAAATTTCAAAACATTTTTTGCCCAGCATCTGTGGTGGTAGGTAAAATTCATTCTATGGTAAGGTTTAGATTGTTATCCCTGAGAAACCTTTCAACAAGATCTCAACCTCAGGGACTGTTAACTAAGTGGAATATCAACTAATGATTTATCTAGTTTGTGTCTGTGGTTTCTCTGCAGGTTATTGGATCTCATACTCTTAGTCCAGGTCCTTACAACATTGGTGTGGGTATACTTCTAAGTATAAGGTTTGATATTTTAACCCTTTACACTCATATGTTTCACTGCCTCATGTGATATGGGGAGAGAGAGAGAGAGAGAGAGAGAGAGAGAGAGAGAGAGAGAGAGAGAGAGAGAGAGAGAGAGAGAGAGAGAGAGAGAGAGAGAGAGAGAGAGAGAGAGAGAGAGTGATCTACTTTAATGTGTGAATCCCTTGGTGAGCTGTGTGTTTGAACCTCCACCACCATTCTTTGTGAGTGTCGTTCTGTGTGTTTTGGATTATAATGAGAGTTGAGGGTGTTGGGAGCCTTAGTGAATGATATCGAAGCCGTGAGGTCCCGAGGGCGTTGTAGGTAAGACACAAATATTCTAGGGTACAGTTATGACTCACTGCTATGATGATTCACTGCTACTGCTACATGTCTGGGCATACATTGCTATGATACTCACAGAAATTTGCCTTGATTCTATTGATATTGAATTCTATGTTGAATCTGATCTGTGATGCCACTGCTATTGTTGGCAGTACTGTGTTTCTGCTGTTTTCTTAGATCACCTCGATGTGATATGGTTGTGATTACATTTGGTTGCCATACTTTCAAACAAGACTCTGTCCAATTTTTTCAAAAATCCCAAATTTTGATGTGATTAGTGCAACATGTGTCGTGTGTTGTCAGTGGGTTGGTGCGAATGGACGGCGATTCGCCCTTGAGTTTGTTGTTGTTTATCTTGTGTCCCAGTGTGTACCATCTCTGTTGTTGCTGTTGACACCTATGGCTGTTGATACCCCAAGTGTTATGACTTTTGTTCTATTGCATTCCATTACTCTGACTGTTGGTGCGTTTGGATCTTCATTACTACTGCTATCTATCAAGCACCTGCTAGTGCAATTGTGTTATCCTAATTCTGTAGTGGTTTATGGGGTTTGTTCCCCTTTGCGGTGTCCTATCCTAGGGGGGATGTCCCTAGGAAGTTTGATCCCCTTTGGGGAGGGGGATTCCTCCCAATGTCCAGTGCCGTCTGTATGGACAGTTTATCTCAATATTCACAAGGTCTAGTAACCTGATCATGGGACATCCATTGTCCAATCTATGCTAGATTAGTTTGCAGATTTGAAGTGCTAAGCTTTGAGGGACCTGTGCCTATCAATGGATTCCGAGCAATCTCAACTGAACTGTCATCAAGCTGGAGTAGAAACTTTTTAATACTCCGTAGAAGTTTATTTTGCGTAGTCCTTTGGCAGGTTATCCCATTCACCTCATGTAGCCTCTTGCCCTCCCCTAGTTTTCTTCTTTAGTTTTTTATTTTTTCTTTTGTTTTGTCCTCCTGGGGTATGCCCCTTATAGGCTGTATATCCGTTTAGCCCCTTTTATTTTTACGTTGTTTTACCCAAAAAAACAAGGCACAATAGGTGGGCTATTTATAGCAAAACATGGACCTCTCTCTCCCTCTAAAATTTTGGTACACACACACACACATATATGCCGAAAATTTTGATGGGTGGGGGAAGAAAATTATGCTTGCCACGCACATGGCAAGTACCCTAGGAGATTCTCTAGGTTTAGGGCTAGGTTTAGGTAGTTTCTTGCAAGCAAGGTGAGAATCTTGGGTGAGTACAATGATGTGAGGTTGGAAAAGTATAGTGGGGGAATATATGCTCCTAGTTGTGTATGTTTTGTGTGGTAACCTTAGTTATAGGGTGTTTGTAGTGTTAGATATACACAAAAATACTTGTATGGTGAGGTTATGTATGAGCTACAATCAAAACAACAAGACTTATTCTAACTAGTTGGGTATAAAATGTAGGCTAGGTGGGAATCTTCCAAATCCCCTAACTTGCTTGTGCAAGTAGCCAGCCAAGAATCTTGCATATGCAAGTGTACTTATGTACACTTACACACTCCAACTCACTCTCCTCTCCAAGCTTCCTCTCTCTCTCTCTCTCTCTCTCTCTCTCTCTCTCTCTCTCTCTCGGCCTCTCTCTCTTTCTCTACCGAACCCTCTCTCTCTCTAACTCTCTCTCTCTAAAACTCTCTCTAACTTAGTTAGTATAAGGTCCTAGGGTTGAGAGATAGAGGAACTAGATGGTATCAAGGTGCTCGGTTAGGGTAGGAACGGCGGTTGGATAGGTTTCGGGTATTAAACTCGGTCCCTGGGTGTGGCGGTAGTGTATCGGATGTGTTACTCAGTCTCACACGCGCGTAGACATGGCTAGGTTATAATTTATTCAAATCAAAAGAATTTAATTAATATTTAATGGGAAAATATTTCAATTAATCCTAATTTAGATTAATTAATTGGATTTATAAACGAAATTCTTATTTACGAAAATTGGGGTCGTTACAGAACCGGGAGAGCACCAAACAAAGCCGACAGGAAAATTGACAGAGAGAGCACCGAACATAGCCAAAGCAAAAGAAAACCCCTTCTCAACCTCCTCCTTGCTAATCCACCACCACGTCGCATCTCCACCCCCATCTTCAACTCGCCAATCTAAACCAAGAAAAGCTAGCCACACGCTGGAAATCGCCATGGGAGCTGAACCACCAAGGTTCGAAAGCGTAAAATATGAAGAGAAAACAGGGGGGAAGAAATGGACACACAAGTGAGATGGATCGATAAAGAAGGGAGGGGGTACCAGGCCCACCCCCCAAAACCCTACTCTGCTACTGGTTTATGTTTTCACTGGCTTTGAACTCGTGATTTTCATATGGTCCATTCTACATAAACAAGAAAACATTCCAGAGAAATTAATTTGCTTCGGTATTATAACACAACAATGAACAGATCTCAGAGAATATTCCTTCAGTTTTATTTTGAAAAACTGAGATGAGAGAGTAAATGACAAATTGGGAGAAAAGTCTTCGAATTGATTTGGGTCTCAAATTGGCACAATCCAGTCGAAATCCACTTGGTATTTGGCCATAGCCATAGGTGTTCTTAATCAGACCGAAAATAGAGGAAAAAAAATTAACTAATAGTAAGTATTATATTAAGATAAAACTGATTTTTACAATGAAGTGAACCTCAAACTTACTGGTGGAGAAGTATAATCACAGATTGTCACGACCCAAATTTAAGGGATTTGGATATTGTGACCAGCAATTAGTTTGACTCACCCAAGGCCTCTATTGACAATTCTCTTAATTTATTCTTGTTGAAAAAAATACAGCGGCAATCGCAAAATTCCATAGAACAATTTCCATTCATATGAACACAAATACGTACAATAAGTAAATACTGAAACGGAAATTACAGAAACGGGAAAAAGATACAAACAGTGTTTTGGAAACACGAGCCGAGTCCTGTGATACCACAGTCTCCTTAACAAAGATTCGCCGCCTACCGTGGGTGTTGTAGACTGTATCGGGGTCTTCGTCCCAGGATACAACGGCTGAACCACAACCACCGGAACACCACCGCTGGAAGCCTTGGCGAACTGCAACTCTTGTCTGCCTCTCTCTCACAAGAACGAATACTCTCGAATTTCTGGTGTCGAAAACCAAGGCCAAAGCTGCCTTTTTATAGCTGATGGAAAACCTCAAGCCATGAATACGAAATTGAATACACAATTCAATTGCTGTAACTCCTGTAATGAATTGTATCATAAACCTCAATTCATGAGGGGCAATAACCATACGAAACTGCTGAAAATCGAATCCGGGATAGACCGTTTGGTTGCCTCGTCAGACCCTCCGAAACGTCCCGGTTTCATTCATCCGAATTTCGTGAAAATTCCAACAATTTTTTCTTTTATTTAAAAGAAACAATCCAGCATTGCGGAAGCCATTTTGTATAATCTTAACTCGCTAGAGTTCCTTATTCATTACATAAGTTACATTTTTCCCTTTTAATTACTGGTATTCGGCTAGTTCTTCTACCCCTGACTGCCTGAAAAGAGGAAAATTGCAACAACGTAAGCTACCACTTGTGTGAATTTTTTTTTCAACAAAACAAAAATCATAACGTCAATTTTTCATGGCTTAAATTGTAATCAAAAGCATAAATAAGCTTTTACATAACATAGCATTTCCTGAATAATATGATATACCACCCAACAATTTTTGCCAGCTATGAGAGAGTGACCCTTAACGTAACATGTTGAATTGATGAATTCAGGTTGGACACTGGTTGAGTCTCTTTCCATTCCGCCCTCATAACACCATTCTAACTAGTATCTTAACATCCACTAGATTCAGGGACATCGTCCGGATGTATTGATAAAATTTTTTTTGCAAAAACTGAGCAAAACGTCATAATTTCCATGGTATAGTTGCTCCAAAAGAAGTTCATATATAAATAACCATAATTTAGTAAAAACATAAATTTTGCAAACATACTCATGTAACATGAGATAATTCATAACTCACCTTTTTTTCGCATCCAAAACCCATCGTTAAATTTATTGAGATGTACCGGGTCCTAGAATATCACATTAACAATTAGAAATACCCTGATTGTAATTAAGTCATAGAAAATTTTAAACTAAGTTTCGTTATACATCTAACTATTACGTTAAATTTATTGAGACGGGTACTAGAATAGC
The DNA here is from genome assembly GCA_022606695.1 of Vaccinium macrocarpon. Classification (NCBI taxonomy): domain Eukaryota; kingdom Viridiplantae; phylum Streptophyta; class Magnoliopsida; order Ericales; family Ericaceae; genus Vaccinium; species Vaccinium macrocarpon. Next base: position 22,975,655 of record CM040180.1, on the reverse strand, counting down.
GCATAAACAATTAGAAATACTAAAGTTATAATTAAGTTACATAAAATTTTAAACTCAGTTTCGTTATACATCTAACTATTAGAACGGGGTTTCCTCTACGTTAGAAGTGCCAATTATAATCCAAAAGTGGATATAGAATCATTCATAGTCACCATACAAGCACTGGCTTATGTTGTCCTCCAAATTTAGATTAGAGCAGGTTTTTAATAGTAGAACTCAGTAAACTTTAATATATATATTTCCAACATAATCTAGGTCTGGAACGTACAAATTTTTAAGCACTAGAGTCCCTAAAATTTTCTAGAACATCCTTATGGTGCTTTGTAATTAAACTAAATCAATTCGTTCATTTATTGGATTCCAATTTTTTTAGAACCTATGCTAGGATATAAGCACTGGACAAAACCCCTTGTTCGGTTTGGGTTTTGAATTAATGATTTGAGGGAGAAATTAGGGTAATAATGAAAAATGTCATGCACAAGCAAGTTTACACCGAACCTGTAACGACCCTAATTTTGGTAAATAAAAAAATTTTGTTTAAAAATTTAATTAATTAATTTAAATTTCGGATTAATTGGAATATTTTTCTATTAAATATTATTTAATTCCTTTGATTCGAATAAATATAAACCTAGCCATGTATACACGCGTGCGAGGCCGAGTAACACATCCGATGCACTACCGTCACACCCAGGGACCGAGTTTAATACCCGAAACCTACCCAACCGCTGCTCCTATCCTAACCAACTGCCTTGGTACCATCTAGTTCCATTATCTCTCAACCCTAGGAACTTGATACTAACCTAGTTGGAGTTAGAGAGAGAGTTAGAGAGAGGGAGTTAGAGAGAGAGAGAGAGGCCAAGAGAGAGAGAGAGAGAGAGAGGAGAGAGAGAGAAAGAGAGAGCTTGGAGAGGAGAGTGAGGTGGAGTGTGTAAGTGTACATAAGTACACTTGAATATGCAAGATTCTTTGGTTGGTTACTTGTACAAACAAGTTAGGGGATTTGAAAGATTCCCACCTAGCCTACATTTTGTACCCAACTAGTGAGAGTAAGCTTTGTTTTGGTAGTAGCCTATATATAACCTCTCCATACATGTATTATGTGTATATCTAACCCTACAAACACCCTATAACTACGGTTGCCATGCAAAACCTACACAACTAGGAGCATATATTCCCCCACTATACTTTCCCACCCTCACATCAATGTACTCTCACCCAAGATTCTCCCTTTACTTGCAAGAAACCACCTAAACTAGCCCTAAACCTAGAGAATCTCCTAGGGTACTTGCCATGTGCATGGCAAGCATCACACTTTCTCCCCCACACATCCAAAATTTCGGCACTATGTGTGTGTGTGTGTGCCATGAGTGAGAGAGAGGAGAGGGAGGTCCAAGTTTGCCTATTTATAGCCACCTTTTGTGTGCTGTGTACCACCTTTGTTCTTTCCTCATTTGCACTGTCTCATTATTTCCCAACAAACAACCAACCACTTGTTAGAAATCGACATTTAATCAACGGGTATCTGTAATCTTAACGTGGGGAGATTAATAAGTATTTAATAATGTGGAGCTCGAAATATAATTGAGATAAAGATGGGAGTGCAATTATAATTCTTTAGTGGTGTGAATTATAATTTGTGAAATAAGAATAGAATCTGGGTTGGGTCCTCTTGCAGATAAGTTTGATACTAGAGTATTCTATGACTCTGGGCTTCCTTGTGACACTAGGGTTGCTGCTGTCATCAGGAATGCCCATTGGGCTTTTCCTGTCACCCAAACGCTGGAACTTATGGAAATTAAGTCTAAGCTTTCCCTCCTTCCCCCTCCTTCTGAGGACAAGGATGATCAGATAAAGTGGACCCTCACTACCAATGGGGTATTTACTATCTCCTCGTTTTGGAACCATCTTAGGAACCCTTTCCCCAAGGTCACATGGTATAAATGCATTTGGTTCTCTGGTCATATACCCAAATGTAGTCTAATTACATGGGTAGCCATTCAGGAAAGGCTCTACACTGAGGATAGACTAGTCCTGTTTGGTACTAAGTTTATCTCTGTCTGTAGCTTTTGTAATGGGAGTGAGAGTCATAATCACCTTTTCTTTAATTGTCCCTACACTACACAGGTGTGGGATCAGGTACAAAATTTAATCAATGTCTCATGGCCAACCAGGACATGGACTTGCTGGATTGAGCATATGACTACCATCAAAGGCAGAACACTTAAAACACTTCTTACTAAACTGGTTTTTATAACTTCAGTTTACCAAGTGTGGATAGAAAGGAATGCACACAAATTCAAAAACATTGCATGCCCTGTCTCAATTGTAGTCAGTAAGATATATTCAATGGTAAGATGGAAGTTGTTGTCTATGGGGGACCTCCCTCATGGGACTCATTATAATTGGTTGGTTACTAAGTGGAATCTCATTGCATAACTTATGCTACACTAAATCCCTCTCTTTTGCAGGTTCCATGGAGGGGTCAGAAAATCCAGTGCTGCTGCCCCTGTATGCTGCAAAGGGCAATCTTCATCTTTGGTTCTATCAAGACTCATCGCCGCTGCCCCTCAGATTTGCCGCAAAGGGGGCAGAGAGTTACAAAACCTATGGCAAAGTGGAGCAAAGGATATTGCAATTTTCATGCGGCTGCTGCTGCTTCCTTGGAAGGGGCTACCATCACAGGAAGCTCAAATTACTGCTGCTGCCCCTGTATTTGCTGGATGGTTGATGGTTACTGGCAGCATATTAGTTGTTGCTGCAGGTTCATTCTATAGCAACGGCTACAGGTAATTGATCCTTCTTGTTAAACTATAGCAAGGGCTGTTGCTATAGTTGCTTACTTGATTACTAGCACTTGGATTATGCTCCTTAAGTGGGTTGCAAGGGCTGTTGCAATCTACGTACTTACTTGCTTGCACTTAAACTTTCTTGTTAAGCTATAGCAAGGGCTGTTGCTATAGTTATTTACCTGCTTACTTGCAATTGGATTACGCTTGGATTATGCTCTTTTAGTGGGTTGCAAGGGCTGTTGCAACCTACATTCTTACTTGCTTGCACTTAAATGTGTTGTGCTATCATCTTTTGTGGGTTATTTTGTTTTAAAGCTTGTTTTTATGGTCGCCAACCGGGCGTGAGATATCTTTTTTTTCGGGATTGAAAATACAGCCGTTATCTGCCCAAAATTCAAATGGAACCTTCTTAAAAATTTAAACCGGATGCTCATATGCTAAGTCATTGGTTTTAGTGTCATTGGATTCTTACGGGATGGCATTGCAGGTGTCCGGACGCAAGATCGGCATCCATGATGATGATATGGCCTAGCCTAGCCTAGGGGGTTGTCCCTTGGCAAGTTTGATCCCCTTTGGGAGGGGCTTCCTCCCGTACCTAGCCTTGGGGGGTTGTCCCTTGGCATGTTGTATGACACTCACCTCATGGAGTCAAGTCCAGATTGGTAATTCACATACTCAAGTGCTTCCAAGTTGGAGTCCAAACCAAGATGTGATCAAAGTCTACATCAAGTTGGCTATTGGTTTTAGCCTCAAGTTCTAATACTAAGTCTACTCCGGTGGTTCTTTGTTTCTGCATTTTGTCTTCTATATTTCCTAATACTCAATGGGGGTTGTCCCATTTTTTGTACCTTCATTCCCATATGTGTATCCCTCTCATCTAACTGATGAGGGAGAAACACTATAATATTCCTTCCCATGTAGCCATTTGGCCTTCCCCACTTTCTTAGGCAAGTCTGCCTTAGAAGTTTTATTTCATGCAATTTTCTTTCTTTCTTTTCTTTTCTTTGTCCTCCCTGGGGTATGCCCCTTGTAGGCTGTAAATTCGCTTAGCCTTTTTTAGTTTCAAGGTTATTTACCCAAAAAAAAAGGAGCCCAGATTTATTTCTCCTCAGGTCCCTGCTCTAGCCCTATAAATATATCGTTATGTTCTCTAGGTCACCCAACAGTCATTCAGAAATTTAGAATAGAGGTTGTGGGAGAGAGAACAAAGAGATCATGTAGAAGTCCACACTTGGCTACATGATCGAGATATAACGAAATATGACAAAAGATCATGAGGTACTGTCGAGTAAGCTTGTTGCATACAGTAATTAGGTCTGTCAAGTTCTCAAATAAACAAGTCAACCAGCGTTCGTGTCTACGGATGAGAGGTAAACCCTAATTTTGCCTTGTAGGGTTTGTGTTTATAAAAGTTCTTTAATTTGTACGCGTAATTACTGGGTTTTGGGATTCGTTTCCCAACACCACTACCACTCTCTAGCCAACCTCTTTGAGTCCTATTTAGCTTCTTATCAAGCTAATTAGTGAGCAAGTTAGGAGACTCTCAACCAAGGATTAGCTTTTCGGCTTCAGGTTTACACTCGGAAACTAAGGTAGTTTCCTATACTAACCTTCTATTGAGTCATTTCTAGAATAATTATGATGTTCTAATTAGTTTTCCGAGCATGATTTTAGAATTTGATTGGGTTAATTTATTTACACACACAATAATTGAATAAGCATGTTACCTTTTTTTTTTTTTTTTTTTTTGTGGTAAACCAAGCTTGAAATTAAAAGGGGTTAATCGAATGTACAACCTACAAGGGGCATACCCCAGGGAGGACAAAATAAAAATAAAAGAAAAGAAAAAGTGTGTGATTCCCGGCACAACCCGCCGGGATGAGAAAATGAATGTGCTGGCACATCCTGCCAGCATAGGGATAAATGAGCAAAAATGCAATAAACTTAACAGATAAAATTGTAAAATTCCGACCCAAATCGCCGGAGATGGAAAGAAAAAGTTAAGGTGCCCTTGCACAACCCGCAAGGATAGGGATAAGCATGTTACTTGGCGTTTAAGAAAGAGGATTTCATGTTAAAAAATTAACAAGAATGTTAATGAGATACTAATTAGAGTAGTTCTTCATGAAATTAAAAGTGAGAATAGTAAGATCAAGGTGATTAGAAGTTGATTAGAAGTTATATAATTTTCTAGACAAGTTCTAGCATGACTATGTTAACCTTTCATGGAAGAATTAAATGTTCATTAATAATTCAACAAATGGTCATTATTAAGATGATTTTCCTAAAATAATGTGTGTACTATACTTGGTGAGAAAATTGTTAGAAAGAAAGAATAAATACACTATGGGAAATTTTGTAAGAAAGTATGATATTTTAAATGCATAAATGTGAAGAGAGGAAGTTCCATAAAAGTCTACTAGAAATGTTTTTACTAGATTATTGTGAACATAATTTGTGGACTTGATAAAAGCAAAGAAATAAAAAGAGAGAGAGTTGATGAAATTTTCTAGAAAGAAAATTTTTACTAAATAAAAAAAGAGATGACTTGAAATGAAATTATTGGAAGAAAGGTTTCCTAGAAATTAAAGAGTACATTTTTGGAAGAAATGGAATATTTTGAAAACTCATAATTTTTTTTGGGTAATTTAGATTGAAATTAAAAGGGGTTAAGCGAATGTACAACCTACAAGGGGCATAACCCAGGGAGGACAAAATAAAAATAAAAATAAAAAGAAAAAATAAAAATGCGTACTCCCCGGCACAACCCGCCGGGGTGGGCAAATTAGAGGCCCTAGCACAACCCGCTAGGATAGGGGAAATTGGACAAAATTTAATGGGCACAAGTGCCAATTGATACGCTGTCCTTCTTGGAGATTAAAATTTCCCTTGGTTGAAGTTTGACCGAATGGCCATTGTTGGTTTACACGTGGCCCACCTCTTGGGTCATCACTTGAATCCACAGATTGGAAGTAGTAATTGATTTCTCTATCCTAGATTTGGAATTTTCAAATTTTTTTTTGGGTAAATAAGCTTGAAATAAAAAGGGGCTAACCGAATATACAGCCTACAAGGGGCATACCCCAGGAGGAAAGAAAGAAAAAGAAAAAAGAAATGAATAACCTAAGCCAATTGGCAATATAAACTATGGGAAATATAACATATGTTTCTGGCCCTTCTAGAGAAGACGGAATAGAAACACATGACAAAATACAACTTAATACAAGACATGTGATAAAGTCTTAAAAATCACGATTGAGCTTGGAAGCTTGTAAGCACTGAATTAACTTGAGACAATTGCACAACCTGGAATCTGGAAATTGCAGCAAGGAGTATCTGGGCAGCTGAACGGCAAGCAATCAATATGGAAAATTGCAGCACTCACAATGGGAGGACACCCCCCTCCCCAAAGGTTATCAGACAATGCCAAGGGACATCCCCCCAAGGCTAGGCCAAAATAAGGTGTACAACCTAGAAAATCCATGACAATAGCAGATACAACTTTTTAGATGGACAACAACTAAAAGGAATGGCCAAATTCTGGGAAAATTGGACAGCATATCATTTGGGTTTTGACAATCGCCAGGAACCATGACTGTCCAGAACAAGGACATCATAACAACAGATCCAATCAACAGCCACTAGCAGTGACACACAAGCAATTGGGCACTAGCAGCAAGCAAGTACTAGGAGTAATAACAGACAAACATACTTCTATACAAAAACCCACTACAAAAATAGAGCTCTAAATGGACAACAGAGCTTCTGATAGATCAAGATAGTAATCTGAACTTCATATCAAACGGAGCAGCAGCAAAAGTTCAGATCAAATGGCAGTACAGAATGTAGATCACACGGTATTATGGCAGTGCAGTAACAGAGATCAAACGGTACAACAATAGTAGCATAACAGAATGCAGATCACATCATTTGGCAAGCCGTAGCAGTATAATAATGGCAGACAAAACTACATGGGGAATTTGGCATGACCTATTGACATTTGGTACAACTACCACAGGATTTAACTCCCATCAAACAGGAATTTGGCATGACTGCTCAGAAAATGGACATATACCACAAACAGAAGCTACAACAGCAGACACGGAGGAATGGGTACCTCCCAAGTGTAGCAACAATTAGTCAATGGAGCAATAAAGAATGGCAAAGGTGGCAGTAATTGGAATCGTAATCTCAAATCTTTCTACCTCACCACCTGCACTCCCTCGAGAACTGACCTCCCACTCTCTTTTCTCTCTTGATCTGAGATTATGGAAACTCTCAACAAGGAAAAAAGGTCCAAATCTCACAGAAATCACACATTTTGAGTAGATCTCACTCTCCTCTGCATATATGATTATAAATTAACAGACAACATGGCTATGAGCAAACCACCACACCACCTGCATTTAAAAACCCAACTGGGATATTAGTTTTCAATTGAAATATGATGATTTGCTGAGCATATTTTGAGACCCTGGGACCTGCAATACAAAACCTAACTGGGTGATTAGTCAAACCATGGCTCCAAGATTTCAGCCTTGTTTTAGCACCTGCATTTAAAAACCTAGCCTTGTTTTCAAATTTGTTTTGAGTGCACCAAGGCACTTGTGCGTGGGACCATGACTTGTGCCCCACCATTTGAGTGCACCAATACACAGCTGTACATAGTGCTTTTGTTGCTGTCTGAATGGACTATGCGTGGAATAGAAGAGGTAAGGACCGTGGCCCCCACTTTCCACCCATTTCTCGGTTGTGGGTAAATTTGGCTGTCCAAAATTAATGCCCATTTGAACTGGCAGTAGCCCACTTGCTATCAAACTCACACGTGCCCCATGCGTTCCAGCTTTTGACCAAAGGCTAACTCTGCCTTTTACATTTCGTGTAATGGCTAGGCATTGAGCCACGCCCCACTTTCCAGATTTTGGCACTGTTTATCATCTTCATCAGAGGTCAAAACCATTTACTGCAACTTAGGGTAAAACCCAGAGAATCTTCACATATTGTTGAAATCCATTAAATTAAGTAAAGTAAAACTCAATCAATAATCAGAAATCAGACCCATAGCACTCTCGTATAAAGAACCCCCAACACAGCCGCATAACAGAAAAAGGTCCAACTCCCAAACAGCTTGAACTTCACAACGCCAGAAACCAAAATGGAATTGCCACTCTGCCGCGACATCTTGTCACCTAACGGACATGAACTGATACGTAAAGAAGAACAAGCCAAATGGAGCCAAACCTGGAACTGTGAAGCACCCGAGTGGTGCTCTCTGGCTATGGATCTGAGTTACTTGAGGCTTGATGAGTGCTCCTTGTAAGTCACTTGGAGCGGTTGGGGTTGAATCCAGAATGAAACATTTCTTTGTGGAGTAGACCTCCATGGGGTAGAAAACCCCTTTTGATATGGGACATGCGAGAGAAAGTGGACAGGATTTTTCCAGATCCCTTTTTTTGGCCGGTTGACAGTGGTCCTCCCATCCATGTACGTTGGTTTCAATAAGAAGTGAAACCTTGGACAGATCCCCTTTTGTAGAGCAAAGAATTTTGTGGGCAGGATTTTGTGGAATATAACCAGATGAATCCAAAAGGATTTGAGCTCAAATCTTGAGCGTGAATGGTGTAAACCAATCTGTAAACAGATGTTGGGATCAAATTATCAAAAATATCAGTAGCTTTTTGGGGTTGGGGGGAGTGCATTCTCTAGAGAGAGAAGTTCTCAAACCCCCACCACTGAGTCAGTGAAAAAAATTTGATAAGGGATTTCTAGAGAAGAAGTATGTGATTAATTGATTTTAGAGAAAGTAAATTTACTAGTTTTATTTCCTTGGAAAGGATAAAAAGAAAAGATAGAAAATGAGGTTGATGAGAAAAGAGATTTAGAGAGTTAGAAATATTACTTGAAGAAAGTTGGTGAAACAAATGTATGATTTTATGTGAGGAAATGTTATATTTTATAGAAAGGGTAGAATTGATTGTATGATTTTATGTGGAAAAATGTCTAAGTGAAAAGATATGAGATTTAGAAGAAATTGCCGGATATTGCATGAGCATGACTTTGCACGTGGTGTTGAGAGCGTACGCGATACGATTATGACACAGAACTTGAAAATTTTGAATAACGTTTTGCTGGAAATTAGAGATGAGAATGAAAATGGATTTGAAAACGAGAAATGAGATTTTTGGGAAACGAGATAAAACAAAATTTGAAATGAAATATGATGAGATGAATGGTTACCACCTCAAGTTTCGCGGAGAGAACTTGGAGGAAGGGTCGTGATGTAGTAGTGCAGCGAGAGCGCCACTTCCAGTTCGCGGAGAGAACTTGGATGCTTGGGCTAAGCGTGCAGAACACACAGTGAACGGATCTCATAAACAGACTGGTTAAGTTAAGTGATATGAGACGGCCGAGACTGTGTCGTGTGAGTCGCGGGGTGGACACCTTGCAAACAGGCTGTTAAGATCGGTGATGTACGATGGCCGGGACCTCGAGCGGAAAGGTTGGTGCCGTCAGTTGAGAGGAGGCGTAAACGGACCAATAACTTTCGAGTGATGTGAGATATATGAAATTTGAAGAAGAATGCTGAAAGAGGCACTGATTTGAGAAAAATGGATTTTTGAGAAATTATCGATAAATGAGATAAAACGAGAAAGATGATTAAGATGGTTGTGAGAAACGACATGTGGCAAACTTCGAGATATTGAGATGAGATACTGTTTTCTGCGCGTGTTTACTTTGATCCGCATTGATACGCATGAGGCATTGCATGATTTTACCGCTCATAAGCTATATGTATTGTTTTCACACATAATTGTTCTAGAATTGCTACTTAGAAGTTTAGTGTAGTGAACTTCTGGGCTTTGCTCACAGTGTTGCATTCGTGTGACCCTGGCATAATACCATGATGTTGCCTGTGTGACTCGGACGTATTATGACAGATTATCTAGATGGACAGGAACACTATTGTGGAGACCGGTCCATTGGAGCAGGGATTGCTACCGGCATGGGGAATGACCCGGCGCAGGGATAGACGTCGCCCTAGGACCACCCCAGTTACTATTTATATTATGATTTGGATATTGTAATTTGGATTGAAGTTTAGAGATTTAACTTAATGGTTGTTGTAATAACACTATTAACGTGCCCAAATCTTGGGGGCGTCACAGAACCATTCACGCAATGTGAATAATATGTGTAAGCCCAATAAGCCGAGCTTCCTTTGATTTGACAAAGCCATGTCCAAAACATATACAATTGGGTGTATAATATTTTTTATGGCACTGTAATCTTTGATATTTATTTTTAGAGTGTGTGTTTTAGGTGTGGAAAAGGAATCATATCAATATGTATTTTTATTTCGAGTGCAGCAGTTTTTTAGTCAGACAGATTGATCATTTTGAAGACAAAGATTGGATCTCGACAAAAAAGGTACTAGTCCCAGTATGGAAACACTGGAATCGTGAAATTGGATTTGGAGAATATGGAGGTAATACGGAAATAATATGGGATTTGGAAGTCATACGGAAGTAATATGGATTTGGAGAATATGGGTTTGGAAATATGTTGAGATTTGGTGATATGTTGGATTTTGGCAACTATATCATTGGAAATGCACAAGGAAAGAAGTTAGATGTTGCAACTTTTTGCTGAAGCATTTCGAGGCCTATTTATTAGCAAAACATTCTGTTTGATTTTGCTGGATATTTTGCTCGAGCAAAACAGCCGGCAAAAATGCCCGATTCTACAACTATAAAATCTCAGCCATTAGGGTCGAAAAAAGAGAGTTGTGGTGATAAGAACCCTAATACAAATATTTTCATCTCTCTTCACTTTTGGCGGCTAGGGTTTGTAAACCTTGAAGAATTGTGAAGGCTTGTGAATGTCGTGAGTTTCGAGATCATCTTTAAGGGGGTTTGTTCTTCGTTATAAACAATCAATCTCCGAGTAAAGTCCTTTCGTGGAGTTCGAGAGGCGCTTCAAAGTCCTTCGGTGGATTTTGAGAGGCAAATGGAAGGCTTGTGGATTCAAGGTAGCGGTGGTCAAAGCACTGGGTGTGGTGAACGAAGATTCGGCAAGTAGTTCTTAGGTTCGATTGGTGAGGATTCACGATCGTTGGTAAGATTGCTTGTAACTACACATTGAGTATAGTGTTTTGATTTCTTCCCGTGGTTTTTACCCGTATTAGGGTTTTCCACGTATATCGTTGTGTTCTTTATTTGTTTGCTTTTTGTTGTGTGATTGATTGACATCTTGTTTGGTGGGCTGATTTTCTACAAAAGATTAAAACATAGCAAATTTATAAAACCTAGGCAAACTAGGGTTTTTCAATTGGTATTAGAGCGGATCGCTCATATTAAGTTTGTGATTTTTTCTTCACGAGTGGATCCTTAAAGTTTTATTTGCTATGGAGTTGAATTTGAACTTCCCTCAAGTACTTGGTAAAATGAACTTTGATCATTCGAAAGCAAAACTAGAAAAACCGTTGGATTTTTAAATTAATTATATTGAGTCCAATGATTCTGATATTGATGATAAATATGATACGGAAGATATAAGTTTGTTTACCAAAAAATTTAAACGCTCTTTTCAAAAATAGATTAATAAAAATAAAAATAGTGAATAAGATAACAAGAATTTTTTATCTTTCACAGCCAAGTTTCATGATAGCCAGAAAGAGAGAATTGATGTCTTGCATGAACTTGATGTTCTTGAACAGAAGCATCTAACTCTTGAAAATAAGATGCATATTTTATTTGAGACTAACAAAACTTCTTGAAGCAAAAGTAGCAAATTTGCTAGTTGAACTTGACAAAGCCAATGCTACTTTTAAGAATTTGGAAGGTTCACAAGTTTTAGAGGATGTCTTGGTATCTCAAAACATGGATTCAAGCAAAGAAGATTGGTTCTATAAAAAGTGATTCATCATCAAATGCAAGAGGAAACTTTATATTTATTAAGTCTAGTGGCAGTGCTCACATTCCTCTTGTGGCCAATAAAGCCAAGTTGCGCATCAACTAGACCAATGTCAAAGGAACTCGCACAGAGGCAAATTCTCTGAAGGCACAGTAGGTAAAAGTACCACTACCAAGCATGGTGAGGTAAACTCTTTTAAACTTATTCCCATTTGTCATTATTGTGGTATCAAAGGTCACATAAGACCTCATTGTAAGAAATTTCATATGGCATGTATTGCACACATGTAGAAAGTCCACATACTCTTGACAAGTTGGTTCATACATGTCATTTTTGTGGAGTGAATGGTCATATTAGACCACGATGCTTTAAACTTCATAGGTACACTACTGCTCCACCCCTATATTATGCTAATAGTAATGGGAGTAAAATTCACAGGCTAAGACATAAAGTGACACCACAGCCTAAATATAGGAATGTAATTCCCAAACACATGCCTAAAGTTGTTAGAGCGGTTGACGAGGTCAAGACTAAACTTATTTGGGTAAGGAAGTTGAACTTGATAGCATGTGAGGATTTACCTACTAATCCTCTAGATGACAATGGATCATCTAGAAGAGTTGAGCTTGCTTTTTAATTCTTAGTTTTATTTCCATAATCTAGGTCGGTTTCATTGCCTATGGTTATGGTTTGTACTATATTTTTATTGCTTAGTTTGTTAACATTCTTCATTTACAAAAATCTCAAAAAGATTTTATTTATTTGCATGTTTTTTGTGTGTGTTCCCAATGTTGCTTTTTTAAAAATAGTTTTAATTATATTGATATATATATATATATATATATATATATATATATATATATATATATATATATATATATATATATATATATATATATATATATATACACATTAAGCTTCTTATCAGGGATCCTGATTTTTGCCCATTTCCGGACCTCACCTTCTCAGTCGTTGGATTTAATCCACGGCTCACGCTGGATTTGCTTTAAAATGACCCCTTTCATGTGTGAAAGGTCCAGGGGTCCATCGAAAGGGTCATTCAAACACCTTTCCTCATTTCATGAAATCAAATCTGGAGAGCAGAGAGAAACGGAGAGAGAGAGAGAGAGAGAGAGAGAGAGAGAGAGAGAGAGAGAGAGAGAGAGAGAAGCGAAGGAGAGGAAGAAGGCGATCGAATGAAGAACGAAGCTAAGGAGGAGCTAAATCGACCGCGACAGGCTCGTGACCCTACAAAGCTTCACATCTCGAAACTAAGGAGGAACGAAGCTTCACATCTCGTAATCGGTCTTCGAGACTCGTAATCTATCCAAGAAATTGTATAAAGGTATCAAGCTTCTAATATCGTTGATTTTGCTTTCGATTTGTAAAGGTAGGGTTTGTAAAGTTAGGGTTTCAGTCTTTTAATCGATACATTGGTTTTCTTCTTCTTTTTTTTTTTTTTTATCTAGGAAGCTACACTGGCTTGTTTTACAAAACCCAAAAGATTTGGAGACAAATGTGTTTTGATAAGATTCATTTTGATGTCTTTCAACTTCTGTTTTTGAATAACTATCTTCTACCTTTGTTCAACTGCTATTGCTCATGTTGGCCATGACTTGTTCATAAGGTGATTTCAGTTGAATCCTTTATTAAACCTTGTATTTGGTAATTAAATAAGATTTATTGGGTTGGATAAATTTTGTTTCTGTAAATATGAGGCTCACAACCTTTTAACCATCTGAATTAATGTCTAAATTCCTATTTGGAATTTATTATTGTAGTGAAAGCCTTAAATAAAATTAAGGCTTCTCTGGGATGGAAGGTGGTCTATTCTTGGGTTGGAGATGACCCTTGTGGAGATGGCGATTTACCACCATGGTCTGGAGTCACATGCTCAACTCTAGGTGACTATAGAGTAGTTACAGAATTGTAAGTGTTTTCCTGATGTTGGTTTTCATTACTTGAACCAAAATTGCAATTTTGCGTCTGCTGTTATATATCCCTTTTCATGCTATGTACTAATTTGTAGGGAAGTTTATGCAGTGTCAGTTGTTGGCCCTGTGGATTATTCATTCATGACGCCCACAAAGCATGAGGAAGAAAGAGGGAGTTGGAGAGAAGATGCAAAGCTGACCACGATGGCGGTATCAATGGTAGAGCTGACCAAAATGGTGCAAATGGTGGCAGAACTGAGGTGTGAGAAGACAGGGTAATTAGCTTAGTAGAGCGACAAGAGATTGCCGCCCTTTTTTTTGTAAGACTGCCCTTTTATGATGGTCTATCTTTCTTAGTTTGTTGTCTAGTTGACATGGTAGAATGTGAACTCATGTTTATGTTCTGTTACCCAATTTCAAGTGCGCTAGGAAAGGAGTCCATTGCTGTAATCGCAATACTGCGAAGGGTGTTGTGCCAATTGTAACTCTCTTTGCATTTTTAGCCAAGACTTGTGTCTGGAAATTTTTGGGCAGTTTTGTGTCATATTTCTGGTGAACCCTCTCTTTATGTTGAACGAGTGTGACCTATATATGGACCACAAACAGGTTTTTTGTATGAAAGAAAGCAAGCCTTAACTACTAAAGTGACAGATTGAGCCATTTGTTTCACAACAAACACTTCTTTCTTTCTTCTACTGCAATATTGTGTTTTGTGTAACATAATCACGTTTGTCTTGTTCATAAACTGTAAAATTTGGCATAACACGCACGAGGACCGTTTATCCATCTACTGAAATGTATATTTCTCAAAAATAGTTAGATACAAAAGACAAATTTTTTTTTACGGACACAGACAAAATCACAAATTAAACAATCAACCTCCAAAGTTAGGGCTTACCAGTATAATTGAAGATGTCCCCATTGGGATGTCCCCTTACCGGTTAGTGTTTGGCAAAGCCTGTCATTTACCAGTTGAATTAGAATACCGAGCATTTTGGGCTGTAAGAAGGTTTAACTTTGATATGGGTGCTGCTGGTTCTAATCGTAGACTGCAACTTAATGAGCTTGAAGAAATTCGCAATGATTCTTATGACAATGCTAAAATCTACAAGGCCAGGATGAAAGTTTTTCATGATAAACATATCCGTCGAAAGTCCTTTGAGCCTAACCAAAAGGTTTGGCTTTTCAACTCAAAGTTGCGTCTCTTCCCTGGTAAGTTAAGGTCTAGGTGGGATGGTCCATTCATTGTTACTCAAGTGTTCCCTCACGGAGCAATTGAGATTCAGAACCCCACTACGGGCAGCATGTTCAAAGTTAATGGCCAGCGTTTGAAACCGTATGTTGATGGCATATCTAGTGGGGAGATAATTGAGTTCATTCAAATTTGGTAGATCCAGTCTACCCGTGTGCTTGAATAATGTTTTTGGTAGCCGGACCTAGTTGTTGCCACTTCATTTGTGTTGACAACTTGCGATTTATGAAAGTCTTGGGAGCCCGAGTCCGATTCGTGAGGTTGATTTTTTATTATTCAAAAAAAAAAAAAACTTTTTTGTGATTACGCCTTTTTCTTTTCTATATATAGTTTATTTGCAGGTATTGCCAGTCATTTTTTTTTTTTTTTTCAGTTTTGTCTTTCTCAGGTGATATCTCTTCCTCTCCATCCGTTTTTAATTCCAATTTGTCTTTTACATATGTCATTGAGGACAATGTCATTCAAGTTGGGGGGAGAGTATATTTCGTGTTTTGTGTATATTAAGAATCTTGAAATTTAAAAAAAAAAAAAAAAAAAAAAAAAATTGAGAAAAATTGGAAAAACTAAAAAAAAAAAATTGATTAAGGAATTTGGATACTTGTGTGTGCTTACTTTAAGTGATGGCTCCTGATTAGTGCTATGATGTTTGTTGTGTGAGATGGAGTCTCGATACGATTTCATGGATAGATTTAAGCTTGTGAACATGACATTAAAGGGAAGCACTTGGTTAAGCCATATTATCTATAGTTGGATAGCGTATGCTCACTTGAATTAATGCTTATGCACACGCACTATTCCACTTAGGCATTCACTGGCTTTGAATTTGGTTCACATGCATTGATACCTCGGTGTAAATTGACTTGTCTGTGGAATCTTGAAGCCCCTTTCTTTGTTTAAAAAAAAAGTAATGCCATGTTGTATTGTTAATGTTTATCCGGACGTTCATTGAGTAACCGGGCAATCGGGGTTTGCTCCCACCGTATTGTTCGCGTCAAAAGATGGATAGACCTTGTGAAAGCATTGTTGAAAGTGGTTAGCTTGGATCTCAACATAAAGCCTTTTTGACTCGAGTAATTAAGTCCGAGGGGTCTCTCAAAACCTGGTACCCTAGGGCCAATTGGCTTAGGGATGGCCGACCTAACGCTCGCTTAAAGGGTCAATTAGAAAGCCCGAGAGGTCCAAGCATTGCACAACCACATGAAAAAAAAAATGAAAAAAAAAAAAAAGACTCATTTGAATAAAGGAAAGGGGCGTGCTTAAAAAAAATACCGAGCTATTAGTGGTGTGTGAACATTTTTCAAGATTAGTGAATGTTTATGTGTGGTTTCCACTTACACGCATGCCATGTGAGAATTCTCTATCCGGCCCGTAGGTAAGAGGATTGATTTTTTTGTGCTAAATCTGAATAAGAAGTTCACTTGTTTAACTCTTTGTATGAATGAAGTATCTTGCCTTTGACTTGCTCGGCCGATGTTGTGGTACTAGGAGAGGTTGCCGGTTGAATATGACTTGCATTTAAGGTATCCGATTCCGTTGTGTTTTGTGGGTAATCACTGCTGAAAACCCTCACGAGACTTCACCCGTCCTACTAGGGCCGCCTAGGGGTTTAAAAGGCTTGTTGCATATGCTAAATGCAATCGTTGATCCTCCGACATAGGATATATATTAGTGTAGTTTATGTTGTTTTTCTTTTTGTTTTGCTCGAGGACTAGCAAAATGTAAGTTGGGGGGTGTGATAAGTGCCGAAATGTATACATTTAGGCTGCCTAATATACATTTGTTATGTCCTTTATTATTATTATTTAATGTCTTTTATTGTGTTTTTGTGATTTTAGGTTCGGAGGCCAGGATACCACATTTGGCCTTAAATCAAAAGAATTGCGTGTCACGTGAGCGAGTAGCACTGGATCATTTTTCTAGCACACCATCCGAATCACCGTTCCCTGACCAAAACTTTGCCAATATGGGAATAAACAATTCATTTGTTTATGTTGGTGGACAATGCATTGATTATTCAAATCAATGCCATGGAAGGAAAGCTGGGAATTGGAATTGTGAAGTTTTACTTATGAGTCCGGATGATATCTTGTTTTAGCCCGGGGAAACACATGCCAAGCAGATAAATTGCAAAAGTTATACCATTTTATTTCAGGCATTAAAATAAGAAGTTTAACTGTTACTGCGCCCTAATCAGACTCCGTTTCAAACATCAGTCGAGAGCATCTTGTGTGCGTGCCACACCGAATAATTTTTCTCTCCATGTCAGGCGAGCATTCTCTCCACTTGGATTCAATTAATCAGATCATGGGGGCTTTTAAAGAAGTATGGCATGAAAATAAATTATTTTCCCAAGGTGGTGTCTCTGGCATGAAATTATCCCCATTTGTCTATAAGTCAGCCATTTTGTTTCAAGAGAATGGGGAAAAAAAAAAACCACATTTGGAAATCGAGAGAAGAAAATACTCCCTTCCCATTCTCAAAGAAAAATCCGAAGCTCTCATCGCCATTTTCATGGCTCTGATCAGTGCCTCCATGGCCAACTAAACCCTCCTTAGGGTATTGGTAAGCCCTAACTTTGTAAATATGGTTTGTTTTCTTTCGTAATTATATTTTGTGGCTAGACCAATCAAATGTGGTGATTGTATAATCCAGACTTTGTTTCAAATAAATTTCATTGTAAAATTCAGTGTATGTTGTATTTATTTTCTGTGATTATAAATACAACGGTTATGCAATTGTTTTCAAGCTACCAAATATTAAGTGAGTTAAAATTATGCCTTGCTTGAGATGAGGCGGGTTGTGCCTATGATCTTAGTTTAAGCGTAGGCGGGCCGTGCCCATCTAAGATGGTTTATTTTGGCTCACTTTTTTATTTGAATTTACGGACGATAGTACTTCGGCTTGTACCCAGGAGTACATCACTACCACATTAATTGGTGTAGTCACGAGATTGTTACAAAGTTTGTAGACCATTGAATGCAAAGTTAGTGGTGAAACCGGAACCCTAAGCTCTCTCTCATTTGTGAAAACAAAAAAAATAGAAAATTTAAAATCTCTCTTTAATTTAATTAGCTCTAAATTGAAGTCACAAAAATCCTCACCTTTAAGTCACTGTGGAAATCGGTTTTAAAATTTAAAGTAACACTTAGTCCCTGTGGTTCGACACCCGTACTCCCACTTTACTAATAAATCCATTTTTTCGCATTTTACGGGTTATAAATAATTTTGATTTTGACACATCAAATTTTTGGCGCCGTTGCCGGGGACTTTTGATAGTTTCTTTGAATTTTGAAATTGATTTTGTTTCCTATAAAATAAAATAAAAAAGCAAAAAAAACAAAATAACATTAAAAAAAAAAAAGTGAAATAGTCAGTAGATCTTCTCATCCCAACCGTGTAACATAATTTTGCAGGGACTTTTGGACTGAGAACTTTGGACAATTGGACAATTGGACTACTAACTTTCTGACTATAGGGGTCGGTTTTACCGCCTCTCTTTTTTTATTTTCTTTTACTAACTGCTAATTTCTAACTCTGGAGGTTAACCCCTCTTTTTACTTACTGTCAATATTTATATTGTATATATATATATATTTTTTTTTCCTTTTGTGTGGAGATTAATTAATCTCTCTCACCTTTCTTTTTATTTATTTATTTTATAGAGGTCGGTACTTCCAATACCCCTCTTATTTCTTTTACGGCAGGTTCAACCGCCTATATTCTGTTTGTTTTATTAACGTTTGTTATTGCAGCGCTCGCAGGTGTTAAAAAAAAAAAAAAAAAGCTCTAAAAGAGGCTCGGGATTTCATCACCCGTTCCTTTGCAAAAAAATAAAAAAAATTAGGAGTCTTTAGAGTTCTTGTGTGTTTTTATGTTTTATGCATGCGAGGCGTCGATCTACATTAATCCTAAGTTGGTTCCCATTGACTCTGAGTTAGAGAGAACAGCTAGGAAGATTCGAGCTAAAAACCGCATTAGAGATCTTCTAGAATCACCTGAACCAATGGCCTTAGAAGATGCTAATGACCCACCACTCACCAGACAATTGAGGGAGTACTTTATTCCCTCAGTTTACACATCACCCTCTTGCATCCGTTTGCCCGATGTCGAGGCAACTCAGTATGAAATTAAGTCCAGCATTATTCAGATGCTCCCATCATTCTATGGACTTAATAACGAGGACCCATATAAGCACTTGGATGAATTCCTAGAAATCTGCTCCACATTCAAAATCCCAAACTTCACTGATGATGCACTTAGGCTGAGGCTTTTTCCTTTTTCACTTAAGGATAAAGCCAAACACTGGTTTAATTCCTTGGAAGCAGGCACTATTTCCACATGGGCACAAATGCAACAAGAGTTTCTTAAAAAATACTTTCCCATAGGCAAAACAAATAAAATCAGGAGAGAGATCACCACTTTCTCTCAACATGATTCTGAGCAATTCCATGAAACCTGGGAAAGGTTTCGAGACATCATTCGTCGGTGTCCCCATCATGCAGTGCCAAAGTGGCAACTTGTCCAATGTTTTTATGATGGCTTAAGTGAACGTAATCGTCAAATGGTTGACGCCTCTTGTAGTGGCACATTCATGCTGAAAAATGAAAATGAAGCATGGGAATTGTTTGACAACCTCAGCGAAAATTCCCAACACCATGCTTCTACCTCTAGGACTGAAAGACCCTCATCTAGTTCACAAAGGGGAGTCTATGAGATTAAACAATCCAATGATCTCTCTGATCAAGTGGCCATCTTGACTCGTAAACTTGACCAGCTACTCTCAGTTGGTCAAGTCCCTTCTATTTCTTCTCAGCCTGATGCTTTCCAAGAGGCATGTGCCTTGTGCTCTAGTCTAAGTCACTCCGTGAGTGATTGTCCCAGTGCTTCCCAGTATCCAGAGTATGTCCAAGAGCAAGTCAATTTGGCTCAAGGATTCCCTAGACCGGGAAATGATCCATTCTCCAATACTTACAACCCAGGATGGAGAAATCACCCCAATCTCTCCTGGAGACAACAAGGTCAGGGTAATTCTTTTCCCCAACCACAGAGGCAAAATTTTCCTAATCCCCGACTACGGTTACGCTTTCGGCCAAGAAGAACAGCCTGTCGCCCCTCCACCTCAAAGAAACTCATCTTTCGAGGACAAAGTGTTACAAGCTCTTCAAGGGCTAGAGGCTAACACCCAGTTGCTCCATTCCCACACCCAGTCCATTTCAAAACTTGAGGCCCAGGTGGGCCAGCTTGCTAATGCACTTTCGAAAGCGTCTTTGAGGGAAAATTACCGAGTCAGCCAGAAAGCAATCCTAAGGGACAGTATGTGGTCGAAAATTCTCATGCAAGCGGTTCTTACCATGAGCAAGCGAAACTTGTAGTCACCCTTAGAAACAAGAGGGAAGTAGAGACTCGTCCTGAGAAAAAAAAGATAATTGAGAAAGAGTCACCATCTGTCCCTGATGCTTCTGTGACTAAGGAAGATGATTCCCCTCCTTCTCCACCATCTTACATTCCTAAAGCGCCTTTTCCCACTTGTCTTGATGCACCTTCACCCTTTGCTAAGAAAAGTGCCAAAATGGAAGAAATCATAGAAGTGTTTAAACAAGTTAAAATCAATCTTCCTCTTCTTGATGCTATCAAGCAAGTCCCATCCTATGCCAAGTTTTTGAAAGATCTGTGCACCCAAAAGCGCAAATCTCGAGCTTATGTTTCAAAACCCATTCTTGTTACTGAACAGGTGAGCTCAATTTTGCAGCACAACGCCCCTCCCAAATTCAAGGATCCTGGTGCTCCTACTGTCTCCTGCATCATTGGCAATCATTCTATAGATAGAGCACTCTTGGACTTAGGAGCGAGTGTGAACATACTTCCTTATTCAGTATATGAGCAGTTTGAACTTGGTGAGTTGAAACCCACGTCGGTCACCCTCCAGTTAGCTGATAGATCCATCAAAGTGCCACGTGGCATTATTGAGGATGTCTTGGTTCAGATTGAGAAATTCTACTTTCCAGTAGATTTTCTAGTCCTTGACATGGAACCTGTGCACAACCCTAGGAAGCAAACTATTGTCATCCTTGGTCGACCTTTTTTAGCTACAGCTAATGCTAGCATTCAATGTCGGACTGGGGTCATGGATGTTTCCTTTGGTAACATGAAGTTGCGGTTAAATGTGTTTAGCGCCTCTCAACAACCTTCAAGGGAAGAAGACTGTTTTGCAGTCGATGAAATTGAAGACTTGGTTGCTGAGGCACTTCCTTACACTTTAATCAATGATCCTCTAGAGAGCTGTCTTGCCTACTTTGATTGTGACAGGTTTGATGTTGATCAGTCCATTGAAGAGGTCAATTCCTTACTAGAATCAGCATCCTTTGTAGACTTTCCACCATGGAGAGTTCCATTTGAGCCATTACCCGAATTGTCTAGTGAGCCTGCACTGCCCTCAATCGAGTCTGCACCCAAACTTGAGTTAAAGCCACTCCCGGCTACGCTTAAGTATGCCTTCCTAGGCCCAGAAAAAAACCTTCCAGTAATCATTTCCTCTAGCTTGACCACTGACCAAGAGAGTCAACTCTTACAGGTGCTTCGTAAGCACAAAAGAGCAATTGGATGGTCCATAGCTGATTTGAAAGGCATAGCTCCCTCAGTATGCATGCATCGCATTTATTGTGAGGAAAATGCAAAACCCAGTCGAGAGATGCAACGGAGGTTAAATCCAAACATGAAAGAGGTTGTGATGAAGGAAGTGGTCAAATTGCTTGATGCGGGTATCATTTACCCCATCTCAGATAGCCAATGGGTGAGTCCTATTCAAGTGGTGCCAAAGAAGTCTGGCATTACAGTGGTTGAAAATGACAAGGGCGAGTTAGTCCCTACCCGTGTGACCACTGGTTGGAGAGTATGTATTGACTATAGGAAGTTGAATTCCATGACCAGAAAAGATCACTTCCCTTTACCATTCATTGATCAAATTCTTGAAAGATTGTCTGGTCAGAGCTATTATTGTTTCCTAGATGGGTATTCGGGATACAACCAAGTTCCTGTTTATCCCGAGGATCAAGAAAAGACCACCTTCACTTGTCCCTTTGGCACATTTGCATATCGGCGTATGCCATTTGGCTTATGTAATGTACCTGCAACTTTTCAAAGGTGCATGATGGCCATATTCTCAGACATGGTTGAGAATTTCCTTGAGGTTTTCATGGATGATTTTTCTGTATTTGGCCCTACTTTTGATGATTGTCTCCGAAAGCTTACAAAAGTGCTTCAACGTTGTATGGAAACCAATCTAGTGTTGAGTTGGGAAAAGAGTCATTTCATGGTACAAGAAGGAATTGTCTTAGGTCACATTGTGTCTAAGAGAGGAATAGAAGTTGATAAGGCAAAAGTTGATCTCATTTCTAAACTTCCACCTCCAAATTACATCCAAGCAAATTCGTTCTTTCCTCGGTCATGCGGGCTTCTATAGACGCTTCATAAAGGATTTCAGTAAGATTTTCAGACCCTTGTGTTCTCTTCTTGCCAAAGATGCACCATTAAGTCTTTGATGAGGCATGCATGCACTTTTGAAAAGCTTAGGCTCCTTTGCTCACATTAGCCCCCATCTTGCAATCTCCAGATTGGTCTCTACCATTTGAGATCATGTGCGATGCATCAGACTATGCAGTTGGTGCAGTTCTGGGTCAGCGTGTGAACAAAGTCCCTCATGTGATTTACTACGCTAGTAAAACACTCTCAGAAGCTCAACTAAATTACACCACAACTGAGAAAGAGTTGCTAGCAGTAGTCTTCTCCTTGGATAAATTCCGATCCTATCTCTTAGGCTCAAAAGTCTTAGTGTACACTGACCATGCCGCCTTGCGGTACTTGCTTTCCAAAAAAGAGACCAAGCCTAGGTTGATCAGGTGGGTTCTTCTGCTCCAAGAATTTGATTATGAAATTCGGGACAAAAAGGGTTCTGAAAATTCAGTAGCAGATCATCTATCAAGGATCCTTGTTAAGCATTCGGATGACCTCGTTCCATTGAGAGATTCGTTTCCTGATGAACAACTTTTTGGGGTTGCACAAACCAATCCTCCGTGGTTTGCTCACATAGTGAATTATCTTGCCACAGGGCGCATTCCTCATCATTGGTCCAAACAAGAAAAGGACCGATTCTTTTCACAAGTCAAATCCTACTTTTGGGAGGATCCAGAATTGTTCAAGTACTGCCCTCTGACCAAATCATTCGTCGGTGTGTCCCTGAGAGTGAATTTCATGGGATTCTTACCTTCTATCACTCTTTTGCTTGTGGTGGTCATTTCAGTGGTAAAAAGACTGCTGCTAAGATTTTGCAAAGTGGCTTTTATTGGCCAACCATCTTTAAAGATGCGCATGCATTTTGTCAAGCTTGCTTGCGATGTCAACAAACCGGAAATTTGGCACATCGTGACATGATGCCACTTACCCCCATTCTTATTGTCGAGATCTTTGATGTGTGGGGTATTGACTTCATGGGTCCCTTTCCACCTTCATTCGGGTTTGAGTATATCCTTTTGGCTGTAGACTATGTCTCAAAATGGGTTGAAGCGATAGCAACAAAGACTAATGACCACAAGGTTGTGGTCCAATTCCTTCAAAGCAACATTTTTAGTCGGTTTGGTTTTCCTCGGGCTATCATTAGTGATAATGGAACCCATTTCGTGAATAGGCATTTTGCGGCACTTGTTCGTAAATACTCAATCACCCACAAAGTTGCCACTCCATATCATCCCCAAACTAGTGGTCAAGTCGAAGTGTCAAACTGGGAAGTAAAGAGTATTTTGAGAAAGCAAAGTGAGAGACTGGCCCGAAAGGATTGGTCTCTAAGATTAAATGATGCTCTGTGGGCCTACCGCACGGCCTACAAGACACCCATTGGGATGTCCCCTTACCGGTTAGTGTTTGGCAAAGCCTGTCATTTACCAGTTGAATTAGAATACCGAGCATTTTGGGGAACGTAAGAAGGTTTAACTTTGATATGGGTTTCTTTGGTTCTAATCGTGGGATCGCAACTTAATGAGCTTGAAGAAATTCGCAATGATTCTTATGACAATGCTAAAATCTACAAGGCCAGGATGAAAGTTTTTCATGATAAACATATCCGTCGAAAGTCCTTTGAGCCTAACCAAAAGGTTTGGCTTTTCAACTCAAAGTTGCGTCTCTTCCCTGGTAAGTTAAGGTCTAGGTGGGATGGTCCATTCATTGTTACTCAAGTGTTCCCTCACGGAGCAATTGAGATTCAGAACCCCACTACGGGCAGCATGTTCAAAGTTAATGGCCAGCGTTTGAAACCGTATGTTGATGGCATATCTAGTGGGGAGATAATTGAGTCTGTTCAGCTGGTAGATCCAGTCTACCCGTGTGCTTGAATAATGTTTTTGGTAGCCGGACCTAGTTGTTGCCACTTCACTGTGTTGACAACTTGCGATTCTTGAAAGTCGGAGGCCGAAGTCCGATTCGATTCGTGAGGTTGATTTTTATTATTCAAAAAAAAAAAAAAAAAAACTTTTGTGATTCTGCCTTTTCTTTTCTATATATAGTTTATTTGCAGGTATTGCCAGTCATTTTTTTTTTTTCAGTTTTGGCTTTCTCAGGTGATATCTCTTCCTCTCCATCCGTTTTTAATTCCAATTTGTCTTTTACATATGTCATTGAGGACAATGTCATTCAAGTTGGGGGGAGAGTATATTTCGTGTTTTGTGTATATTAAGAATCTTGAAATTTAAAAAAAACAACAACAACAAAAAAAAAAATTGAAAAAAATTGGAAAAACTGGAAAAAAAAAAAAAAATTGATTAAGGAATTTGGATACTTGTGTGTGCTTACTTTTTAAGTGATGGCTCTGATTAGTGCTATGATGTTTGTTGTGTGAGATGGAGTCTCGTCACGATTTCATGGATAGATTTAAGCTTGTGAACATGACATTAAAGGGAAGCACTTGGTTAAGCCATATTATCTATAGTTGGATAGCGTATGCTCACTTGAATTAATGCTTATGCACACGCACTATTCCACTTAGGCATTCACTGGCTTTGAATTTGGTTCACATGCATTGATACCTCGGTGTAAATTGACTTGTCTGTGGAATCTTGAAGCCCCTTTCTTTGTTTAAAAAAAAAAAAAAAAAGTAATGCCATGTTGTATTGTTAATGTTTATCAGGACGTTCATTGATGCTTAGGGCAATCGGGGTTTGCTCCCACCGTATTGTTAAGCGTCAAAAGATGGATAGACCTTGTGAAAGCATTGTTGAAAGTGGTTAGCTTGGATCTCAACATAAAGCCTTTTTGACTCGAGTAATTAAGTCCGAGGGGTCTCTCAAAACCTGGTACCCTAGGGCCAATTGGCTTAGGGATGGCCGACCTAACGCTCGCTAAAAGGGTCAATTAGAAAGCCCGAGAGGTCCAAGCATTGCACAACCACATGAAAAAAAAAAGAAAAAAAAAAAAAAAGACTCATTTGAATAAAGGAAAGGGGCGTGCTTAAAAAAAATACCGAGCTATTAGTGGTGTGTGAACTGTTTTCAAGATTAGTGAATGTTTATGTGTGGTTTCCACTTACACGCATGCCATGTGAGAATTCTCTATCCGACCGTAGGTAAGAGGATTGATTTTTGTGCTAAATCTGAATAAGAAGTTCACTTGCTTAACTCTTTGTATGAATGAAGTATCTTGCCTTTGACTTGCTCGGCCGATGTTGTGGTACTAGGAGAGGTTGCCGGTTGAATATGACTTGCATTTAAGGTATCCGATTCCGTTGTGTTTTGTGGGTAATCACTGCTGAAAACCCTCACGAGACTTCACCCGTCCTACTAGGGCCGCCTAGGGGTTTAAAAGGCTTGTTGCATATGCTAAATGCAATCGTTGATCCTCCGACATAGGATATATATTAGTGTAGTTTATGTTGTTTTTCTTTTTGTTTTGCTCGAGGACTAGCAAAATGTAAGTTGGGGGGTGTGATAAGTGCCGAAATGTATACATTTAGGCTGCCTAATATACATTTGTTATGTCCTTTATTATTATTATTTAATGTCTTTTATTGTGTTTTTGTGATTTTAGGTTCGGAGGCGAGGATACCACATTTGGCCTTAAATCAAAAGAATTTGCGTGTCCGCGTGGCGAGTAGCCTTTGGATCATTTTTCTAGCACACCATCCGAATCACCGTTCCCTGACCAAAACTTTTCCAATATGGGAATAAACAATTCATTTGTTTATGTTGGTGGACAATGCATTGATTATTCAAATCAATGCCATGGAAGGAAAGCTGGGAATTGGAATTGTGAAGTTTTACTTGCGGAGTCCGGATGATATCTTGTTTCGCCCCAGGAAACACATGCCAAGCAGATAAATTGCAAAAGTTATACCATTTTATTTCAGGCATTAAAATAAGAAGTTTAAGCATTCTTTGCATACTAATGTCGGACTCCGTTTCAAACATCAGTCGAGAGCATCTTGTGTGCGTGCCACACCGAATAATTTTTCTCTCCATGTCAGGCGAGCATTCTCTCCACTTGGATTCAATTAATCAGATCATGGGGGCTTTTAAAGAAGTATGGCATGAAAATAAATTATTTTCCCAAGGTGGTGTCTCTGGCATGAAATTATCCCCATTTGTCTATAAGTCAGCCATTTTGTTTCAAGAGAATGGGGGAAGAAAAAAAAAACCACATTTGGAAATCAGAGAGAAGAAAATACTCCCTTCCCATTCTCAGCAAAAATCCAGAAGCTCTACTGCCATTTTCATGGCTCTGATCAGTGCCTCCATGGCCAACTAAACCCTCCTTAGGGTATTGGTAAGCCCTAACTTTGTAAATATGGTTTGTTTTCTTTCGTAATTATATTTTGTGGCTAGACCAATCAAATGTGGTGATTGTATAATCCAGACTTTGTTTCAAATAAATTTCATTGTAAAATTCAGTGTATGTTGTATTTATTTTCTGTGATTATAAATACAACGGTTATGCAATTGTTTTCAAGCTACCAAATATTAAGTGAGTTAAAATTATGCCTTGCTTGAGATGAGACGGGTTGTGCCTATGATCTTAGTTTAGCGTAGACAGGCCGTGCCCATCTAAGATGGTTTATTTTTGGCTCACTTTTATTTGAATTTCTGGACGATAGTACTTCGACTTGTACCCAGGAGTACATCACTACCACATTAATTGGTGTAGTCACGAGATTGTTACAAAGTTTGTAGACCATTGAATGCAAAGTTAGTGGTGAAACCGGTACCCTAAGCTCTCTCTCATTTGTGAAAACAAAAAAAATAGAAAATTTAAAATCTCTCTTTAATTTAATTAGCTCTAAATAGAAGTCACAAAAATCCTCACCTTTAAGTCACTGTGGAAATCGGTTTTAAAATTTAAAGTAACACTTAGTCCCTGTGGTTCGACACCCGTACTCCCACTTTACTAATAAATCCATTTTTTCGCATTTTACGGGTTATAAATAATTTTGATTTTGACACAAGTCAGCCATTTGTCTATAAGTCAGCCATTTTGTTTCAAGAGAATGGGGGAAGAAAAAAAAACCACATTTGGAAATCAGAGAGAAGAAAATACTCCCTTCCCATTCTCAGCAAAAATCCAGAAGCTCTACTGCCATTTTCATGGCTCTGATCAGTGCCTCCATGGCCAACTAAACCCTCCTTAGGGTAAATTTGATGTGTCAAAATCAAAATTATTTATAACCCGTAAAATGCGAAAAAATGGATTTATTAGTAAAGTGGGAGTACGGGTGTCGAACCACAGGGACTAAGTGTTACTTTAAATTTTAAAACCGATTTCCACAGTGACTTAAAGGTGAGGATTTTTGTGACTTCAATTTAGAGCTAATTAAATTAAAGAGAGATTTTAAATTTTCTATTTTTTTTGTTTTCACAAATGAGAGAGAGCTTAGGGTTCCGGTTTCACCACTAACTTTGCATTCAATGGTCTACAAACTTTGTAACAATCTCGTGACTACACCAATTAATGTGGTAGTGATGTACTCCTGGGTACAAGCCGAAGTACTATCGTCCAGAAATTCAAATAAAAGTGAGCCAAAAATAAACCATCTTAGATGGGCACGGCCTGTCTACGCTAAACTAAGATCATAGGCACAACCCGTCTCATCTCAAGCAAGGCATAATTTTAACTCACTTAATATTTGGTAGCTTGAAAACAATTGCATAACCGTTGTATTTATAATCACAGAAAATAAATACAACATACACTGAATTTTACAATGAAATTTATTTGAAACAAAGTCTGGATTATACAATCACCACATTTGATTGGTCTAGCCACAAAATATAATTACGAAAGAAAACAAACCATATTTACAAAGTTAGGGCTTACCAATACCCTAAGGAGGGTTTAGTTGGCCATGGAGACCTTGATCGAGCCATGAAAATGGCGATGAGAGCTTACGGATTTTTCTTTGAGAATGGGAAGGGAGTATTTTCTTCTCTCTGATTTCCAAATGTGGTTTTTTTCTTCCCCCATTCTCTTGAAACAAAATGGCTGACTTATAGACAAATGGGGATAATTTCATGCCAGAGACACCACCTTGGGAAAATAATTTATTTTCATGCCATACTTCTTTAAAAGCCCCCATGATCTGATTAATTGAATCCAAGTGGAGAGAATGCTCGCCTGACATGGAGAGAAAAATTATTCGGTGTGGCACGCACACAAGATGCTCGACCGATGTTTGAAAGGAGTCGATTAGGGCAAAGAATAGATTAAACTTCTTATTTTAATGCCCGAAATAAAATGGTATAACTTTTGCAATTTATACGCTTGGCATGTGTTTCTGGGAAGCGAAACAAGATATCATCAGGACTCCATGAAGTAAAACTTCACAATTCCAATTCGGCTTTCCTTCCATGGCATTGATTTGAATAATCAATGCATTGTCCACCAACATAAACAAATGAATTGTTTATTCCCATATTGGCAAAGTTTTGGTCAGGGAACGGTGATTCGGATGGTGTGCTAGAAAAATGATCCAGTGCTACTCGCTCACGTGACACGCAATTCTTTTGATTTAAGGCCAAATGTGGTATCCTGTCTCCAGAACCTAAAATCACAAAAACACAATAAAAGACATTAAATAATAATAATAAAGGACATAACAAATGTATATTAGGCAGCCTAAATGTATACATTTCGGCACTTATCACACCCCCCAACTTACATTTTGCTAGTCCTCGAGCAAAACAAAAAGAAAAACAACATAAACTACACTAATATATATCCTATGTCGGAGGATCAACGATTGCATTTAGCATATGCAACAAGCCTTTTAAACCCCTAGGCGGCCCCTAGTAGGGCCGGGTGAAGTCTCGTGAGGGTTTTCAGCAAAGTTGATTACCCAAAAAACACAACGGAATCGGATACCTTAAATGCAAGTCATATTCAACCGGCAACCTCTCCTAGTACCACAACATCGGCCGAGCAAGTCAAAGGCAAGATACTTCATTCATACAAAGAGTTAAACAAGTGAACTTCTTATTCAGATTTAGCACAAAAATCAATCCTCTTACCTACGGTCGGATAGAGAATTCTCACATGGCATGCGTGTAAGTGGAAACCACACATAAACATTCACTAATCTTGAAAACAGTTCACACACCACTAATAGCTCGGTATTTTTTTTAAGCACGCCCCTTTCCTTTATTCAAATGAGTTTTTTTTTTTTTTTTTTTTTTTTTTCATGTGGTTGTGCAATGCTTGGACCTCTCGGGCTTTCTAATTGACCCTTTTAGCGAGCGTTAGGTCGGCCATCCCTAAGCCAATTGGCCCTAGGGTACCAGGTTTTGAGAGACCCCTCGGACTTAATTACTCGAGTCAAAAAGGCTTTATGTTGAGATCCAAGCTAACCACTTTCAACAATGCTTTCACAAGGTCTATCCATCTTTTGACGCGAACAATACGGTGGGAGCAAACCCCGATTGCCCGGTTACTCAATGAACGTCCGGATAAACATTAACAATACAACATGGCATTACTTTTTTTTTTTTTTTTAAACAAAGAAAGGGGCTTCAAGATTCCACAGACAAGTCAATTTACACCGAGGTATCAATGCATGTGAACCAAATTCAAAGCTAGTGAATGCCTAAGTGGAATAGTGCGTGTGCATAAGCATTAATTCAAGTGAGCATACGCTATCCAACTATAGATAATATGGCTTAACCAAGTGCTTCCCTTTAATGTCATGTTCACAAGCTTAAATCTATCCATGAAATCGTATCGAGACTCCATCTCACACAACAAACATCATAGCACTAATCAGGAGCCATCACTTAAAGTAAGCACACACAAGTATCCAAATTCCTTAATCAATTTTTTTTTTTTAGTTTTTCCAATTTTTCTCAATTTTTTTTTTTTTGTTGTTGTTGTTGTTTTTTTTTTTTTTTTTTAAATTTCAAGATTCTTAATATACACAAAACACGAAATATACTCTCCCCCCAACTTGAATGACATTGTCCTCAATGACATATGTAAAAGACAAATTGGAATTAAAAACGGATGGAGAGGAAGAGATATCACCTGAGAAAGCCAAAACTGAAAAAAAAAAATGACTGGCAATACCTGCAAATAAACTATATATAGAAAAGAAAAGGGAGAATCACAAAAGTTTTTTTTTTTTTTTTTTGCAGGAATAATAAAAATCAACCTCACGAATCAGACTCGGGCTCCGGCACTCGCAACTGCAAGTTGTCAACACAGTGAAGTGGCAACAACTAGGTCCGGCTACCAAAAACATTATTCAAGCACACGGGTAGACTGGATCTACCAGCTGAACAGACTCAATTATCTCCCCACTAGATATGCCATCAACATACGGTTTCAAACGCTGGCCATTAACTTTGAACATGCTGCCCGTAGTGGGGTTCTGAATCTCAATTGCTCCGTGAGGGAACACTTGAGTAACAATGAATGGACCATCCCACCTAGACCTTAACTTACTAGGGAAGAGACGCAACTTTGAGTTGAAAAGCCAAACCTTTTGGTTAGGCTCAAAGGACTTTCGACGGATATGTTTATCATGAAAAACTTTCATCCTGGCCTTGTAGATTTTAGCATTGTCATAAGAATCATTGCGAATTTCTTCAAGCTCATTAAGTTGCAGTCTACGATTAGAACCAGCAGCACCCATATCAAAGTTAAACCTTCTTACGTGCCCCCAAAATGCTTCGGTATTCTAATTCAACCGGTGAATGAAAGCTTTTCCAAACACTAACCGTAAGGGGACATCCCAATGGGTGTCTTGTAGGCGTCGGCGGTAGGCCCACTGAGCATCATTTAATCTTAGAGACCAATCCTTTTGGTCAGGTCTCCTTTGCTTTTTCTCAAAATACTCTTTACTTCCCGGTTTGACACGCCGACTTGACCACTAGTTTGGGGATGATATGGAGTGGCAACTTTGTGGGTGATTGAGTATTTACGAACAAGTGCCGCAAAATGCCTATTCACGAAATGGGTTCCATTATCACTAATGATAGCCCGAGGAAAACCAAACCGACTAAAAATGTTGCTTTGAAGGAATTGGACCACAACCTTGTGGTCATTAGTCTTTGTTGCTATCGCTTCAACCCATTTTGAGACATAGTCTACAGCCAAAAGGATATACTCAAACCCGAATGAAGGTGGAAAGGGACCCATGAAGTCAATACCCCCACATCAAAGATCTCGACAATAAGAATGGGGTAAGTGGCATCATGTCACGATGTGCCAAATTTCGGTTTGTTGACATCGCAAAGCAAGCTTGACAAAATGCATGCGCATCTTTAAAGATGGTTGGCCAATAAAAGCCACTTTGCAAAATCTTAGCGGCAGATCTTTTTACCTTTGAAATGACCACCACAAGCAAAAGAGTGACAGAAGGTAAGAATCCCATGAAATTCACTCTCAGGGACACACCGACGAATGATTTGGTCAGAGGGCAGTACTTGAACAATTCTGGATCCTCCCAAAAGTAGGATTTGACTTGTGAAAAGAATCGGTCCTTTTCTTGTTTGGACCAATGATGAGGAATGCGCCCTGTGGCAAGATAATTCACTATGTGAGCAAACCACGGAGGATTGGTTTGTGCAACCCCAAAAAGTTGTTCATCAGGAAACGAATCTCTCAATGGAACGAGGTCATCCGAATGCTTAACAAGGATCCTTGATAGATGATCTGCTACTGAATTTTCAGAACCCTTTTTGTCCCGAATTTCATAATCAAATTCTTGGAGCAGAAGAACCCACCTGATCAACCTAGGCTTGGTCTCTTTTTTGGAAAGCAAGTACCGCAAGGCGGCATGGTCAGTGTACACTAAGACTTTTGAGCCTAAGAGATAGGATCGGAATTTATCCAAGGAGAAGACTACTGCTAGCAACTCTTTCTCAGTTGTGGTGTAATTTAGTTGAGCTTCTGAGAGTGTTTTACTAGCGTAGTAAATCACATGAGGGACTTTGTTCACACGCTGACCCAGAACTGCACCAACTGCATAGTCTGATGCATCGCACATGATCTCAAATGGTAGAGACCAATCTGGAGATTGCAAGATGGGGGCTAATGTGAGCAGTGAGCGAAGCTTTTCGAAAGCGTGCATGCATGCCTCATCAAAGACGAATGGTGCATCTTTGGCAAGAAGAGAACACAAGGGTCTGGAAATCTTACTGAAATCCTTTATGAAGCGTCTATAGAAGCCCGCATGACCGAGGAAAGAACGAATTTGCTTGACAGAATTTGGAGGTGGAAGTTTAGAAATGAGATCAACTTTTGCCTTATCAACTTCTATTCCTCTCTTAGACACAATGTGACCTAAGACAATTCCTTCTTGTACCATGAAATGACTCTTTTCCCAACTCAACACTAGATTGGTTTCCATACAACGTTGAAGCACTTTTGTAAGCTTTCGGAGACAATCATCAAAAGTAGGGCCAAATACAGAAAAATCATCCATGAAAACCTCAAGGAAATTCTCAACCATGTCTGAGAATATGGCCATCATGCACCTTTGAAAAGTTGCAGGTGCATTACATAAGCCAAATGGCATACGCCGATATGCAAATGTGCCAAAGGGACAAGTGAAGGTGGTCTTTTCTTGATCCTCGGGATAAACAGGAACTTGGTTGTATCCCGAATACCCATCTAGGAAACAATAATAGCTCTGACCAGACAATCTTTCAAGAATTTGATCAATGAATGGTAAAGGGAAGTGATCTTTTCTGGTCATGGAATTCAACTTCCTATAGTCAATACATACTCTCCAACCAGTGGTCACACGGGTAGGGACTAACTTCGCCCTTGTCATTTTCAACCACCGTAATGCCCGGACTTCTTTGGCACCACTTGAATAGGACTCACCCATTGGCTATCTCGAGAGATGGGGTAAATGATACCGCATCAAGCAATTTGACCACTTCCTTCATCACAACCTCTTTCATGTTTGGATTTAACCTCCGATTTGCATCTCGATTTGGGTTTTGCATTTTCCTCACAATAAATGCGATGCATGCATACCGAGGGAGCTATGCCTTTCAAATCGGCTATGGACCATCAATTGCTCTTTTTGTGCTTACGAAGCACACTGTAAGAGTTGACTTCTCTTGGTGGAGTGGTCAAGCTAGAGGAAATGATTCTTTGGAAGGTTTTTTACGGGCCTAGGAAGGCATACTTAAAAGCAGGGAGTGGCTTTAACTCAAGTTTGGAGTGGGACTTCGATTGAGGGCAAAGTCTTGCAGTGCTCACTAGACAATTCGGGTAATGGCTCAAATGGAACTCTCCATGGTGGAAAGTCTACAAAGGATGCTGATTCTAGTAAGGAATTGACCTCTTCAATGGAGTGATCAACATCAAACCTGTCACAATCAAAGTAGGCAAGACAGCTCTCTAGAGGATCATTGATTAAAGTGTAAGGAAGTGCCTCAGCAACCAAGTCTTCAATTTCATCGACTGCAAAACAGTCTTCTTCCCTTGAAGGTTGTTGAGGCGCTAAACACATTTAACCTTAACTTCATGTTACCAAAGGAAACATCCATGACCCCATCCGACATTGAATGCTAGCATTAGTCAGTAGCTAAAAAAGGTCGACCAAGGATGTGATAGTTTGCTTCCTAGGGTTGTGCATGTGTTCCATGTCAAGGACTAGAAAATCTCTTTGGAAAGTAGAATTTCTCAATCTGAACCAAGACATCCTCAATAATGCCACGTGGCACTTTGATGGATCTATCAGCTAACTGGAGGGTGACCGACGTGGGTTTCAACTCACCAAGTTCAAACTGCTCATATACTGAATAAGGAAGTATGTTCACACTCGCTCCTAAGTCCAAGAGTGCTCTATCTATAGAATGATTGCCAATGATGCAGGAGACAGTAGGAGCACCAGGATCCTTGAATTTGGGAGGGGCGTTGTGCTGCAAAATTGAGCTCACTGCTCAAGAACAAGAATGGGTTTTGAAACATAAGCTCGAGATTTGGCGCTTTTTGGGTGCTGCACAGATCTTTCAAAAACTTGGCATAGGATGGGACTTGCTTGATAGCATCAAGAAGAGGAAGATTGATTTTAACTTGTTTAAACACTTCTATGATTTCTTCCATTTTGGCACTTTTCTTAGCAAAGGGTGAAGGTGCATCAAGACAAGTGGGAAAAGGCGCTTTAGGAATGTAAGATGGTGGAGAAGGAGGGAATCATCTTCCTTAGTCCAGAACCATCGAGGGGACGGATGGTGACTCTTTCTCAATTATCTTTTTTTTCTCGGGACCAGTCTCTACTTCCCTCTTGTTTCTAAGGGTGACTACAAGTTTCGCTTGCTCATGGTAAGAACCGCTTGCATGAGAATTTTCGACCACATACTGTCCCTTAGGATTGCTTTCTGGCTGACTCGGTAATTTTCCCTCAGCACGTTTGCTGAGTGCATTAGCAAGCTGGCCCACCTGGGCCTCAAGTTTTGAAATGGACTGGGTGTGGGAATGGAGCAACTGGGTGTTAGCCTCTAGCCCTTGAAGAGCTTGTAACACTTTGTCCTCGAAAGATGAGTTTCTTTTGAGGTGGAGGGGCGACAGTATTCTTCTTTGAAAGAGCAAGTAACCGTAATTTGAAGGATTAGGAAAATTTTGCCTCTGTGGTTCGGGAAAAGAATTACCCTGACCTTGTTGTCTCCAGGAGAGATTGGGGTGATTTCTCCATCCTGGGTTGTAAGTATTGGAGAATGGATCATTTCCCGGTCTAGGGAATCCTTGAGCCAAATTGACTTGCTCTTGGACATACTCGGATCTTTGGGAAGCCTTTGGGACAATCACTCGCGGAGTGACTTAGACTAGAGCACAAGGCACATGCCTCTTGGAAAGCATCAGGCTGAGAAGAAATAGAAGGGACTTGACCAACTGAGAGTAGCTGGTCAAGTTTACGAGTCAAGATGGCCACTTGATCAGAGAGATCATTGGATTGTTTAATCTCATAGACTCCCCTTTGTGAACTAGATGAGGGTCTTTCAGTCCTAGAGGTAGAAGCATGGTGTTGGGAATTTTCGCTGAGGTTGTCAAACAATTCCCATGCTTCATTTTCATTTTTCAGCATGAATGTGCCACTACAAGAGGCGTCAACCATTTGACGATTACGTTCACTTAAGCCATCATAAAAACATTGGACAAGTTGCCACTTTGGCACTGCATGATGGGGACACCGACGAATGATGTCTCGAAACCTTTCCCAGGTTTCATGGAATTGCTCAGAATCATGTTGAGAGAAAGTGGTGATCTCTCTCCTGATTTTATTTGTTTTGCCTATGGGAAAGTATTTTTTAAGAAACTCTTGTTGCATTTGTGCCCATGTGGAAATAGTGCACGCTTCCAAGGAAATAAACCAGTGTTTGGCTTTATCCTTAAGTGAAAAAGGAAAAAGCCTCAGCCTAAGTGCATCATCAGTGAAGTTTGGGATTTTGAATGTGGAGCAGATTTCTAGGAATTCATCCAAGTGCTTATATGGGTCCTCGTTATTAAGTCCATAGAATGATGGGAGCATCTGAATATCTTTGGACTTAATTTCATCTTGAAGTTGCCCTCGACATGAACGGGCAAACAGATGCAAGAGGGTGATGTGTAAACTGAGGGAATAAAGTACTCCCTCAATTGTCTGGTGAGTGGTGGGTCATTAGCATCTTCTAAGGCCATTGGTTCAGGTGATTCTAGAAGATCTCTAATGCGGTTTTTAGCTCGAATCTTCCTAGCTGTTCTCTCTAACTCAGAGTCAATGGGAACCAACTTAGGATTAACAGACCGACGCCCGTGCATAAAACATAAAAACACACAAGAACTCTAAAGACTCCTAATTTTTTTTATTTTTTTGCAAAGGAACGGGTGATGAAATCCCGAGCCTCTTTTAGAGCTTTTTTTTTTTTTAACACCTGCGAGCGCTGCAATAACAAACGTTAATAAAACAAACAGAATATAGGCGGTTGAACCTGCCGTAAAAGAAATAAGAGGGGTATTGGAAGTACCGACCTCTATAAAATAAATAAATAAAAAGAAAGGTGAGAGAGATTAATTAATCTCCACACAAAAGGAAAAAAAATATATATATATACAATATAAATATTGACAGTAAGTAAAAAGAGGGGTTAACCTCCAGAGTTAGAAATTAGCAGTTAGTAAAAGAAAATAAAAAAAGAGAGGCGGTAAAACCGACCCCTATAGTCAGAAAGTTAGTAGTCCAATTGTCCAATTGTCCAAAGTTCTCAGTCCAAAAGTCCCTGCAAAATTATGTTACACGGTTGGGATGAGGAGATCTACTGACTATTTCACTTTTTTTTTTTTAATGTTATTTTGTTTTTTTTGTTTTTTATTTTATTTTATAGGAAACAAAATCAATTTCAAAATTCAAAGAAACTATCAAAAGTCCCCGGCAACGGCGCCAAAAATTTGATGTGTCAAAATCAAAATTATTTATAACCCGTAAAATGCGAAAAAATGGATTTATTAGTAAAGTGGGAGTACGGGTGTCGAACCACAGGGACTAAGTGTTACTTTAAATTTTAAAACCGATTTTCACAGTGACTTAAAGGTGAGGATTTTTGTGACTTCAATTTAGAGCTAATTAAATTAAAGAGAGATTTTAAATTTTCTATTTTTTTTGTTTTCACAAATGAGAGAGAGCTTAGGGTTCCGGTTTCACCACTAACTTTGCATTCAATGGTCTACAAACTTTGTAACAATCTCGTGACTACACCAATTAATGTGGTAGTGATGTACTCCTGGGTACAAGCCGAAGTACTATCGTCCAGAAATTCAAATAAAAGTGAGCCAAAAATAAACCATCTTAGATGGGCACGGCCTGTCTACGCTAAACTAAGATCATAGGCACAACCCGTCTCATCTCAAGCAAGGCATAATTTTAACTCACTTAATATTTGGTAGCTTGAAAACAATTGCATAACCGTTGTATTTATAATCACAGAAAATAAATACAACATACACTGAATTTTACAATGAAATTTATTTGAAACAAAGTCTGGATTATACAATCACCACATTTGATTGGTCTAGCCACAAAATATAATTACGAAAGAAAACAAACCATATTTACAAAGTTAGGGCTTACCAATACCCTAAGGAGGGTTTAGTTGGCCATGGAGGCACTTGATGAGCCATGAAAATGGCAGTAGAGCTTCTGGATTTTTGCTGAGAATGGGAAGGGAGTATTTTCTTCTCTCTGATTTCCAAATGTGGTTTTTTTTTCTTCCCCCATTCTCTTGAAACAAAATGGCTGACTTATAGACAAATGGGGATAATTTCATGCCAGAGACACCACCTTGGGAAAATAATTTATTTTCATGCCATACTTCTTTAAAAGCCCCCATGATCTGATTAATTGAATCCAAGTGGAGAGAATGCTCGCCTGACATGGAGAGAAAAATTATTCGGTGTGGCACGCACACAAGATGCTCTCGACTGATGTTTGAAACGGAGTCTGATTAGGGTATGATAATGATTAAACTTCTTATTTTAATGCCTGAAATAAAATGGTATAACTTTTGCAATTTATCTGCTTGGCATGTGTTTCCTGGGGCGAAACAAGATATCATCCGGACTCCGCAAGTAAAACTTCACAATTCCAATTCCCAGCTTTCCTTCCATGGCATTGATTTGAATAATCAATGCATTGTCCACCAACATAAACAAATGAATTGTTTATTCCCATATTGGCAAAGTTTTGGTCAGGGAACGGTGATTCGGATGGTGTGCTAGAAAAATGATCCAGTGCTACTCGCTCACGTGACACGCAATTCTTTTGATTTAAGGCCAAATGTGGTATCCTGTCTCCAGAACCTAAAATCACAAAAACACAATAAAAGACATTAAATAATAATAATAAAGGACATAACAAATGTATATTAGGCAGCCTAAATGTATACATTTCGGCACTTATCAAACAATCAACCTCCAAAAAACATAAAGAAAAAAAAAATCAAAGCCAAAGAGATGGGCTTCAGCAACTTCATTCATAGGCATGGTGTGCCAAGAGATGGGCTTCAGCAACTTCATACATTCCAATGGCTTTATCCTTACCATGCCCAGTTGATTTGATCATGTTCATCAAGCCTTCGACTTCAATGAAAGTGTAGTTGCATGTGAATTTCTCTTTTCTAGCTCGTCTATCTAAGGACTAGCTACATTCATGGATCAAACCAAAACATCAAAGATTATGAACATTGAACGACAATGGTTGAGCATGTGCATGCATGCTTGATGTTTTTTTAGGATCGGGGATCAATATCAGTCCCTATAGCAGAGTATTAAGCTTTTCTATTTAACTACCTAGTACCTACATACATACATAACCCTCACAAACAGTAAAAACGAAAACCTGCATGATATATATGCTAGCTGAATGTGAAGTACTCCTCGTAGATTAATTTGGAAATACATAAAATCCAAATGTACCACATGATACTAAAAAATGGCCCAACACCAGCAGTTGCTCACCCGCTCACTGTAATTCAACAGTCAAAGCACAAGAAAAAAAAAACCCAAATTTACCCAAAAAAAAAAAAAAAAACCCCAGATGGGGTAGAACTTCAAAAAACACTCCCATCAAGAGCTACTTTCATCATCATTAGCAGCCATTTTCATTCTCTGTGAAATTGACGAAATCAGAGTTGGTTACAATCAAATTAAACA
The DNA here is from genome assembly GCA_022606695.1 of Vaccinium macrocarpon. Classification (NCBI taxonomy): domain Eukaryota; kingdom Viridiplantae; phylum Streptophyta; class Magnoliopsida; order Ericales; family Ericaceae; genus Vaccinium; species Vaccinium macrocarpon. Next base: position 22,936,602 of record CM040180.1, on the reverse strand, counting down.
AAAATTGCTAATGGAAGTCAGTATACAAAAGAGTTCTAGTTCAATAAAGAAAAACAAGAACAATTGAACTTGGTACAATCGATTCACATGAATCAAATAAAAGGGGAAATCACTGATGTGGGTTACAAAGTAGTAATAATCAAACCATAATAAAAAATCCTAACTTCAAAACGTGAGGAAAAATGGGTACAAAAACACTGAAACTCTAACTTTACAACTCGAAAGCAGAATCAACGATAGTAGAAGCTTCGTACCTTGATACCTTGATACAATTTTTTGGACAGATTACGAGTCTCGAAGACCAATTACGAGATGTGAAGCTTCTTTCCTCCAAAAAGCTTTGTAGGGTCACGAGCCTGTCGCGGTCGATTTAGCTCCTCCTTAGCTTCGTTCTTTGTTCGATCGCCTTCTTCTTCTCCTTCGCTTCTCTCTCTCTCTCTCTCTCTCTCTCTCTCTCTCTCTCTCTCTCTCTCTCTCTCTCTTTCTCTTTCTCTCTCTCTTCGTTTCTCTCTCTGCTCTCCAGATTTGATTTCATGAAATGAGGAAAGGGGTTTGAATGACCCTTTCGATGGACCCTTGGACCTTTCATACATGAAAGGGGTCATTTTAAAGCAAATCCAGCATGAACCGTTGGATTAAATCCAACGGGTTAGAAGGTGAGGTCCGGAAATGGGCAAAAATCGGGATCCCTGATAAGAAGCTTAATGTGTATATATATATAAATATAACTATTGATTATTCTGGTGGGTGGATTGATTGTTATTTTTTTTTTGGGTAAATTAGCTTGAAATTAAAAGAGGTTAAACGAATGTATAGCCTACAAGGGGCATACCCCAGGGAGGACAAAATGAAAAGAAAAGAGAAAGAAAAGAAAAGAAAAGAAAAGTGCGTGATCCCCGGCACAACCCGCCGAGGTGGGAAAAAGAGAAATCTTGGCACATCCCCGCCAAACATAGGTGTAAATAAGAAAAAATGCAATAATGTAGTAAGCGTAATGCTGAGCACAACCCGCAAGGCTAGGATAAGGTGAAGAGCATGCACATAAATGAATTACATGTAGTGAGTCCTAAAAGGCACCACTGTATGGAATGTGATTAGCCCGTGCTCGCGTCCCATTAGCCTAGCCATTCCAAAGGAAAGGGAGGCATCCAAGGACATGAGCATGGTCTATGGTGAAAAACATAATTGCGTGATGATAGCGTCAAATACCTCACCTAAGTAAGGGAAGTACTCATAAGCTCAAGATCTGCCTGACCTCCACAACGAAAGCAACAACAATAGAACATGGCGCTAAGGGTATGAGTCCACCAGAAAACACCCTAATCCAAGTACCACAGTCGTCGCAATCACCCCAAAGAGATAGAGCAAGATTGTAAAGTAAAAGGATAGTCCGCGGTGCTTCATAATATCAAGGATAGGGCTAGAGATAGGTGAGTTCCCCAACCAAGCTAAAGATCATGATTGACAGGAGCCGCCCCAAAGACTAAACCCTGGATCAGAGAAACCAAGTCACCAATATGTAGAACACATCTAATGGTAATCTCCGCCATCGGGCCCTGAACACACAATCAACCAAACGGTGCAACTATCCTAATCCAAGAATGTACAGCCTACAAGGGGCATACCCCAGGAGGACAAAAAAAGAAAAGAAAAAGAAAATTAAAATTACGCCGAAGGGCTATAGTGCTAATGAACAAACCTATGATTCCCACCCTGCTACAAAAGAGGAAGAGGAAACACAAGCCTTAATACAAATGATCGATTGAAATAAAACATCTAAGATCTAGAGACTTGGATCTTCGTCACCATATGAACTTGAAACTTGGACTTGAAAATGATACTTGGAGCTTGGTCCTCACATGAACTTGATATATGGACTAAGGCTGCCTCGAGCAATGAAAATTTATGGTAGCCTGCATGAATAGCTTCCAAACTCGTGGCTGCTTGGAATGAAGTAATAACCCATGAAGGTAGAGCTCCTTGGGCAATGGGAGGACGCCCCCCTCCCGAAAGGGGAACAATATACCTAGGGACAGCCCCCCTAGGATAGGTCAGCACAGAGGGAACAACCCCTATAATCAAAGAAACATAAATGGGTACAAAAGCAACAGCATTTCTGGAAAATTGAGCATAGCTTCTGCTGTTTTTCGTTAAACCAGATGAAACAGATGTTGGCCCATAAATGGCAGCCCAAGGCACAACCCTTATTTGCAATATGGTCCAGCTAACTAATTAGAAACAACAGATAAATAGAACAACAACATCTTTACTTGCAGCAAATAGTCATTGAAATCTGGGCCGATAGACTAAGCACTGCCCAGAATTTGACTGTGAAGCATCAAACAGCCACTGGGCATCCCGTAAGTGACCATGAATACACTATCAAACAGTCACTGGGCATCCCGTAAGTATCAGCCACACTCGGTAACAACGGTAAACAATTAATCAGCATCATGCAGATGGCAAAGAAATGGGGTGCAGCACCGAGCAGCAATCAGATGCAGTATGCAACAGTGAACCGTGAGCCGTGATCAAAAGGAAATACCATCTGTAAATTAGACTACCTAACTGGGAGGACTTCCCCCTCCCCAAGGGAGTTCTATATTCCAGGGGATAGCCCCCCTAGATAAGCAAAAATAACAACAACAAAATATGAGAACTGCATTTTGGGTTCTGGACAGTAACCTGCTTTAGTTTGAACTCTGGACAGCAACCTACAAAAGTTAAATCTGGACACTGTACAATTAAAAGTATGCAATACCAAATGCGGTCCTGGATAGAACTTTCAACATAATAATAACAGAGTATATCGCCACTGGAAAGCACAACATAATAACAGCAGCTGGAAAGCATAGAGTGAAAGGCCTAGCATAGCCCATCAGTAAGAGCAAGCACAAATACAAACACCAACTGAACTACAACTGCCAACCCATACAAATGCAGAACACAGAATAAAGGTACAACAATCAATTCAGCAAATATAGATGACAAGCTGGATGCTAGTTTCGGGATGCTCAGAAAGCAATGCTGCAAAGTCTATGCAGAGTATCAACCTAGAGAATTTAGAGGCTCGCCTTTCCCCTTCCTTGAGACCTCACACTTCAATCACTCTCTAAGGGACCAAACACCCTCAGCTAAACCTCACCATTCACCCCTCTTACTATTACCTCCACTCACAATGAAATCAGGGCACAAGCACTCACTCACTTTGGCTCTCTATTTAGTGGTTCACACAACTCATAAAACCATCAAAACTACAAGAGTTAAGCTTGCAAGTGTAGGCTTCAGTCTTCAACCAACAGGTAAAAGTTTTAAGATAGTTCACCTGATACTAGGAGTAATAATAACTAGAGACCCTTGCTTACTGGGTATTTGATTGTAACAAATTCTCCAACCTGAGCTGAATGTATCTGCAAAACAATTGTCAGTAGCACAGACACCTATAACCACATTACTTAAGAGATACCCCAAATGGTTAGGAGCCTTTGTGACTGATGATCAACTGGAAGCTTTGCCAAAGTCAACAATCTGGTCCTAACCATTGAGTGTATCTTGCTCACAACGGCTGTGATTGGACATGCTTTGTTTTGGAATTTACGTGCATTTCTCTCTATCCATATGTGATAAACGGTGGTTATAAAAGCCAGTTTGATAATTAGTGATTTCAATTTCTTGCCTTTGATTGTTGAGATATGAGCAACCCAACTATCCCAAGATCTAGATGACCACTTTAATTCAAGGAAGGCCTGAGTTTGATTCCATACTTGCGTAGAAAAGGAACAATTAAAGAAAAGATGGTCATGACTTTCACTCCCCAAACAGAATGAGCAACAAGAGTCTGTCTTAGTACCAAACAAGACAAGTCTGTCCTCAGTATATAGTCTATGTTGAATTGCAACCCAGGTGATAAAGCTGCATTTAGGTATATGCCCAGGGAACCAAATGCATTTACTCTAATAGACTTTAGGGAATGAAGTTCTAAGGTGGTTCCATAGTGACGATATAGTGAATTTCCCACTGGAATTCAGTGTCCAGATATGTTGATCCTCCAAATCTCTATTTGGATCAGGTAAAGAGTGAATACTGGACCTAATCTCATTGAGCTCTAATGTTTGACTAATGGGGAAGGCCCATGAAGTCCAATTGTCATGCCATAGGGATGTAGACTTTCCATTGCCTATGGACACTTTAATGTGATGGTGTATACTTGATCTAAGGTTGAGGATCTTCCTCCAAACCCAAGAGGGGTTACTAGGCATTTTAACCTCCCACAAGCTTTTGCCCTTGAGCAAATATGACTTAACCCATTGGCACCACATAGACTGCTCACCACCTGAAATTAGAAACCATATGTGCTTTGCAATAGCAGCTTTATTCCAGACCTGAATAGCTTTGAAGCCAAGTCCACCTTCCTGTTTGGGAGAACACAAGTGCTCCCAAGACACCTTAGCCCAAGATTTTTTAAGATCTGGACCAGAGCAAAGGAAGGACCTAAGAATAGCTTCAACGTCTTTTATGACTTTCTTGGGCAAGATAAATGTAGAGGACCAATATGTCTGCATGGAGAATAGAACATTCTTTATTAATTGGATTCTCCCAACGTAAGTTAAGTCCCTATTAGTCTAGGTCTTAGTCCTAGAAGTTATTCTTGCTACCATGTCTTTGCAGTCCTGCTGCTTGAGCTTGGTGGAAAGGAGAGGCACGCCAAGATACTTGACAGGCAAAAAACCTTCCTTAAAGCCTAGAACAGCAAGGATGCCTTCTCTAGTGGAGTGATCAACTCCGGAAAAGAAGGCACTACTCTTCCTAGGGCTAGGAGAAAGTCCAGAGAGGACTTCAAACTCCAGGAGGGAAGCATGAATATGTTTAACATAATCCAAATCCCCTTTACTAAAGATCATAAGATCATCAGCAAAGCAGAGATTAATGAGCTTAGTCTTGCTACACCTCCAATGAAAATGGAAGTCGGGAAGATTGGCTTTCTCCCTCAGGATACTAGTCAACACCTCCATAACAATGACAAAGAGATAGGAGGATAGAGGATCCCCCTGCCTAAGCTCCTTTCTACCTTTTATGTACCCAGTTGGCTCACCATTGATACTCAAAGAGTAATTAGTTGTGGTTACACATGATTGTATCCACCTTATCATTTTAGGGTGAAAATTCATGGACTTAAGAATGTCCCATAGAAGATCCCACCTAACATTGTCATAGGCTTTCATTATATCAACTTTCAATGCACATCTGGGTGAAGGAGAGGATTTATGATACCCTCTCATAAGTTCTTATGTAAGAAATATATTATCAGCAATACGTCTACCCTTCACAAAACCAGATTGAACAGGATCAATAAGTAATGGAAGAGCACACTGGAGCCTTTTGGCCAGTATCCTTGCAATACATTTATAAATGGTATTGCAACAAGAAATTGGCATGAAGTCACCAACCCTAGTGGGATTGGAGATTTTAGGAACAAGGGCCACAACTGTAGCGTTAGCTCTACTAAGTAGTTGGCCAGAGTTTTGTCCTTCCTGGGGTATGCCCCTTGTAGGCTGTACATTCGCTTAACCTCTTTTAATTTCACGCTAAATTACCCAAAACAAAAAGTAGTTGGCCAGACGTAAAGAAATTCTTAATTGCTGAAGTAGTCTCATGGCCAACCACAGACCAAGCTTTCTGGAAAAACCCAGCGTTAAAGCCATCAGGTCCAGGGGCTTTATGGGGATTAAGTTCCCACATAGTTTCTTTAATCTCTATGTCTGACACATCCTGGATCATAGCAAGGCTTTGTGCACTAGTCAGCCTCTTACTTATGAGTTGATTGACCCTATCATAGCCAGAGTATTGAGTATTGTGAGGCCTACCCAATAATTCAGTGTAGTAGTTAACAAAGGAGTCTTTGATAACTCCTACATCATTAGTAATAGATGAATCACTGAGAGTAAGACTGGTGAGTTTGTTTCTATTCTTGTTGCTATTAATAGATTTGAAGAAGAATGATGTACATTGATCACCCAGTTTCATCCAATTAATCCTAGATTTTTGTCTAGCCAAACTTTCCTCAGCCCTAGAAAGGGTGAGAAATTGTTTGTAGGCAATTTTCTCCTCTTGCAATCTAGGATCTGCTGGATATAGCCCAAGTTTTTTTTGGAGAGATTCAAGTTGAATTTGAGATTGAGCCACTCTCTCAGAGATAGCACTGAATTCTAGTTTGTTCAATTTTCTTAATTTAGCTTGAAGAAGATGAAGCTTTGTATACAAACAGTACATGGGATTACCAATGATGATTTGCCTCCAAATACCCTGAACTGTGGGTATGAATAAAGGATGATCAACTAAGAAGTAAAAAAATTTAAAAGGTTTAGGTGCTGATTTAGGTGGAGGAGTTATATGCACCAAGGCAGGAGAGTGATCTGATATGCCTGGAGTGGGAAAAAAGGTAGCCGAGAAAGTATGCTCCTTGTTCCATCTGTCATTAACTAGGACTCTATCCAACTTAGAGGAGATGAAATTTGGGGAATCTTGCCTATTTGACCAGGTGTAGAATCTTCCCATAAACCTTAGATCATCAAGTTCACACGAGTACAAACAATAATTGAACTCGTCCAAACAGTGCATCCAATGATTGTTGCCCCCTATTTTCTCATTAGGATTCCTGACAACATTGAAGTCACCAAGGACAACCCAGGGCAAGGTACTAGATAGGGAAAGGATATCTTTCCACAAATCTCTTCTCTCAACATGGTCATTTGCCCCATAGACAAATGTGACCAAGAAATCATGCCCCTCATGGATTGCAAGGACATGACAATGTATGAGTTGGTTGGACATAAAGAGCACTGTGACAGCCAACACAGCAGGATTCCAAGCCAATAATATTCTTCCTATTGGAGCATGTACACTAGTATTAGCCGTCTGCCAGTGAGGGCAGATGTAATTAGCTATTCTTCTAATATTGGGAGCTTTAATCTTATGCTCAATCAAGCCAATCAAAGACAACTGATGTTTGTTCAAAAAATCATTTGCTGCTTTTTGTTTAATGGGGTCATTTAGACCTCACAGATTCCAGGAACCAAAATGCATAAGAATCACAAAACAAAAGTCTTAGACATGTAATCACCAATATATAAATAGGTATATACATATTATAAAAGGATAAAGGGTTAGCGTCTGCCCTGATTATGGAGCTTTCGCTCCTGCTTCATCCTTCTCTTCCTAGAGCTGTTGGATTTAGGAAATGCTGGCCTACTAGAAGTGACTGGGGTCCCTTCGATGGTAGGAGATACTCCGCTGGGCTTTTCCTCTGAGATTAGTGGCTCTTTCTCCTCTCTATCAACTTCTAAGATCTCTTCATCCATATTCTCACTTAGTGAATCATCATAAGGGATAGGAGGGACAGCAGTTTGAAGTTCTAGCAGTTGAGGAATGAGGCTAGATGTATGTGAGAGAAGGGTATGTGAAGCTTGGGGCTCTACAAAAACAGTTACCTCTGCTTTGGAAGGACTGCCTTCCCCTGTAGTAATAGCAGGAACCCAAGGCTGCTCAATCCCTTGTTGATTTCCTTTAACTGTCCCCGTTAGCGTTTGAAAATCACCTTGATCTTCTGGATGAGAGTTGGAGACCTCCACACTTTTACCCGTTGATGGAAGTTTGCCCTTGCCCACTACTGTCCATTCCTCTACAGGGTTAGTTGCTTTGGGAACAGCTTTAGAGTCACACATATGGCCAAACACCTTGCGTTTCTCACACCTCCGTGGAAGCCACTGGTATTCAACCCCTACCATCACTGATTCATCTTTAACTGAAATGGCTATGTTTGTGGGTAATTCATCCCCTACATTTATCTCGACACACACCCGAGCAAAATCAAGTCGCTTCTTTTTGGCAGTGGCTTCATCTACATGAATAGGTTTCCCTATAGCACTTGCTATCTTGCTAAATCCAACATGAGTCCAGAACTCTAATGGAAGCCTATGTATCTTAACCCATATAGGTATAGAGGTGGGTTGGTTTTTGCCTGGTACTAACATCCTCTTCCACTCCTTCAATACTAAATACATGCGAGAGAAAAAATACGGCCCACCTTCAAGCACTCCATTCTTAGATGCTTCATCTTCAAATTCAAACAAATAGCACGAGCCTAATTGCTTGATGGAGAATTTTCCAAAGTCCTTCCACACGGCACGGGTAGTGGCAGTGAGTAGAGGTAAAGGCATTTTCCCGTCCAAGAAATGCCCTATCAAGCAGTGATTACCAAATCCATCGTCAATTTCGGTCTCATCGAAGCTTACATGGGCAACTTTCCCCTTCTGAAACTCTGGAAAGTGAACCAATTTCATCGATTTGGCTGGAGCTTGGGCTTTGAACAAGGAATTCCAATTCCTATTTGTAGGTCCTTGAGGTGGGAATAACTTAGGCTCAGGGGGACGAGGTACCTTCTTCTCCTCAACAATGACATACTCCCCTTCAAGATCAATTTTCTCTATTGATTCAGGCCCTGCTTCCCGGATATGAATGAGGTTGTCCCCTGAACTTCGCAAAACTTACATTGATTCCAGACTTGAGCATTTCATTCTCTATGGAACTAACCAAAGAGGCCAGACGATCTGCACTGTCCAGACGATTACTCTCCTCCTGATTACGAGAGGGACTGGACCTAAGATTTGTAGAGCTGAAAGGGCCAAACCCGTTCATGGAGGACTCGTCTCCCTGGGTTTTGACATTTGCCATGGCCTTTGTCTCAGGGGAGAGAGTTGTGTTTCCGAGATTAGGGTTTTTTGAAACAGGACCCATTGAATGATAATGATTGAGATCAGAAACGTCAGGTGTGCCATCGATTCTAGAGGGTTGACCAGACATACCTTGTAGATTGATGTTTGGAAAGTGATTTTCAGCCTTAGTCGGCCTTGAGGCACTTGATGGAGAAAAACTAGGGTTGCTTGATCCCGACCTAGATCTTTGCGGGTATACACTTGACTGAACGAAATTCATTGAGTGAAGGTTGTCAGTAGTAGTTGGAGTGTCGTGCAGATCCGGGCATAGCTCGGAGAACCTTTGAGGAGTGGTGACCATGGAGGACTTAAGACCTCCGGTTCTCGAACTATGTTGAAGGTTTCTCTTGTGTATCTCAACTCAGTTTGCCGTTTGCTTTCCTAGATCACTCGAAAGGAGAGAAGCTCCGTTGGCCATGGCTGGTAATAGTATTCACACGAGAAACGTGAGAATCGCCAGACCTAGGGAAACAATCGCATGGAAATCGCCTAATCGCCAGAGAAGGGAGCTGACGTCATTTCTTGATAGTTGACTATTTCACGAAGCATACTACATTCTACCCCTCTTTTGCTACCATAATTCCAGTTCCTAATTGATATTGTACTTAGCAGTTATGATGATATCAAGGCCGTTTATATAACCAAAAAAATGAAATAAAATTGTGTGGGTGTTTAGTTGAAAAGGGTGATGAGATATGGTTCATATTCTCTGCATTTCTGGGCTTTTCACTGAGAAACCGGGCCTCTTGCCTCAGTAAGCAGTGAGTGTTCGGGTCAAACAGTGGGGAGTTTCGGGATTGTAATATGGGCTTTGCTTGAGTTCGTAGCCTTTTTGACTTAAGTAATTAGGTCCGTTGGGGTATTCTCAATACCTAGTGCCCTAAGACTATTTGGTTTGGGTGTCACTGGCCTAAAGCTTGCTACACGGGTCAATTAGAAAGCTTAAGGGACTTTGGCATTGCACGACCACATTATGAGCATTAAACTTAGTTAATGAGGTTCTTTTATTATATATATATATATATATATATATATACACACACACACACACAAAATAAAAAAATGCATGAGAGGAAGGTGAAAATTTTCACAGTATTTGTTAAGGGGGAGTTTGGCTCATTGACAAATCCAAAAAATTGCTTGGTTTGACTTCTTGGAGAGAGTTTATCTTGACACTCCATGCCTACATGAGAAACCAAGTTTTGTATTAAGTTGATCTCGCTATAATTGATGTGTCTCACGCACTCACGTTTGTCATCGATACTTGACTCATGATACATCTGTTGTCTAAATATATTCTTGCTATTTAAATTTAAGATGTGTCTGTGTATTATACTTTATGTGTGCTCATTGAATCCAATAACCATCAACCCCCTTCACATGTGCTTGATCTTAAAAATAAATTTTATTTTGGATGGATGATTTGTGTCAAGGAGTCCCTTTAGTTCTATCGGTTTGTGCAGCTTGCAAGTTTCCTATTCACACTTTTTTAGGAGATGTAGTTTTTAGTGTTCAGTGTGTTTTGTCATGGAAGTGCCAAAGGGGGAGATTGTAAGCCCAATAGGCCAAGCTTCCTTTGGTTTTGCAAATCCATACCCAAAACATATACATTTGGGTGTATCGTATTTTTTATGGCACTGTAATCTTTGATATTTATTTTCAGAGTGTCTATTTTAGGTGTGGAAAATGAATCATATCAATATGTATTTTTATTTCGAGTGCAACAGTTTTTTAGTCAAAGAAAGATTGCTCATTTTGAAGACAAAGATTGGGTCTTGACAAAAAAGGTACTAGTCTCGGTATGGAAACACTGGAATCGTGAAATTGGATTTGGAGAATATGGAGGTAATATGGGATTTGGAAGTCATACGGAAGTAATATGGATTTGGAGAATATGGGTTTGGAAATATGTTGAGATTTGGTGATACGTTGGATTTTGGCAACTATATCATTGGAAATGCACAAGGAGAGAAGTTAGATGCTGCAACATTTTGCTCAAGCATTTCGAGGCCTATTTATTAACAAAACATTCTGTTTGATTTTGCTGGATATTTTGCTCGAGTAAAATAGCTGGCAAAAATGCCCGATTCTACAACTATAAAATCTTAGCCATTAGGTCGAAAAACAGGAGAGCTGCGGTGATAAGAACCCTCATACAAATATTTTCATCTCTCATCACTTTTGGCGGCTAGGGTTTTTGAACCTTGAAGAATTGTGAAGGCTTGTGAATGTCGTGAGTTTCGAGATCATCTTTAAGGGGTTTGTTATTCGTTATAAACAATCAATCTTTGAGTAAATTCCTTTCGTGGAGTTCGAGAGGCGCTTCAAAGTCCTACGGTGGTATTCGAGAGGCAAATGGAAGGCTTGTGGATTCAAGGCAGCGGTGGTCAAAGCACTGGGTGTGGTGAATGAGGATTCGGCAAGTAGTTCTTAGGTTCGATTGGTGAGGATTCACGATCGTTGGTAAGATTGTTTGTAACTACACATTGAGTATAGTGTTTTGATTCCTTCCTGTGGTTTTTACCTGTATTGGGGTTTTCCACGTATATCGTTGTGTTCTTCATTTGTTTGCTTTCCGTTGTGTGATTGATCGACATCTTGTTTGGTGGGCTGATTTTCTACAAAAGATTAAAATATAGCAAATCTATAAAACCTAGGCAAACTAGGGTTTTTCAATACGAGAACATGAAATCGTGTTTTGGAAACACGTTTTTGAAAAAGCACTTATATTTTGTGTATGGTTCTATGTAAATTTCTTTGCGCATAACATTTCTAGGTAATAATTGAAAATAAGAATAATATTTAGAGATAGAAATGAGAATAGCAATTAAAAATAAGGATAATGATTTGAGAGAAATATGAATAAATATTGGGTAATAATTGAAAAAATTGGCTTTCAGTGTAGATTGATTTATCATTTTTAGAAACTACATGTACAAGGCATATGTGGGTTTCGGCATTGGGGGACCCGGCTGATCATCTCCCTTTTTTTTTTTTCCCTCCTTGCTCCCTCCTGTTCCTTCTCTTTTCCTCTTTTATTTCCTTTTTCCTCTTGTCTGCCATGTGTGTATGCGTTGTGTGTGTGTTACGAAGGGGGAGGAACCCTATTTTTATACTTGTAGTTAGGTCATGCCTCTACAATTATCTATAATTAATGTTAATCCATACCATGTGATATCATCCCGTATAACATCATCCCATGATATTATCCTATAGTATGGAGCCAACTCGCGCACCTTCTGGAGACCTCTTGCTTGGGCCCCCAACATCCAATAATAAGGCTCCACCTCATCTATTTCTACAAAGCTCTTTGCTTGGTTTCTGAGGTTGGTTGCCTTGTGGCGGCTCATGCCGCATTCTTGTGTCCCGATATTGTTAGCAGGGCTAAAATAACATCTTAAAATGTTTTAAAAAACTAACACATGCCAAAAAAAAAAGAACAGTATTCTATTTTATAGGCTTAAGTCACAAAAAATACATTTTTTAATCCTAACGGCTAGCTGGTCACCCAAAGTTAACTTTATTTTATAATTCTTTTTATCGTTTTATTTGTGATTAAAAGTCGAAGTGTTACAAAGATACTGACCGAGTGGAATATGACGACATAGAACAATGAGATTCACTACTACTTTCTTCTTCAAAATCCCCATCACCGCTGATCTAGTTCCAATTGATCTTGTAAACTCCCTTAGATAGTAAACCACGTCGAGGAGAAAGTAACTATTGGCACCAACCATAACAACGAGGAACGATGGAGGTTGTGCCACCATTCAAACCTAAAATTAAACTGCCGTCGAAGTAAACATCTACTCCGCCAGTAGTGTCTATGTGGTTCTCAAATTCCCCAAATCTCACTGTTTTTCTACTATTATGATGAATATGGCACAAAAAGAGGTAAGCGAAGAAGGCGTTGCGATAGCACATGCCAGCAAAAGCGGCAAGTTAGATGACAACAATGATACTAATTGGCCACAGGAGGAATTTTAGTCTGTAGCATTACTTGAGCCCTTACAGCCCCTTTGGCTGGTGTGAGAAAAGAAAAGAAACGGGCATTGTTTCACTTAATGTGAGAAAAGAAAAAAAAAATTGTGGTATCTCACCATCTCATTTGTACAGACAAAACACGAGAGAGTCCTTCCTCTCATGCCAATACTTATTTTTACCAAAATATCTTGGTTTGACAGAGAGAATGACCCAGCATCTCAGCTTCTCCTTCTTCTTCCTTGCATGGGCTTGACAGAGAGAGAACCAACATCTGTTGCAGTTCTTCTTCCTCGCAAATGGCCCATTCCATCTTTCCAAAATCAACCCCAAATTGCTCCAAAACATCCCAAATCAGCTCCTGAAATCTACTCCAAAAACATCCCCATAATCAACTCCAAATCTACCTCGTCTGAGAAGAGCAACAACGTAGTGTTAGAGCTTGTTGTCGTCAGAGAAGAGCGACAACAACAAATATGGGCATGAGAGGTTCCACAATCTCATTTCCACATCGGAGAATTTTTCCTTCTCTTCCACTTGTAATTACATCACAAGATCAAGCTTCATATGGTTCAGGGGATGGTGCATTGCACAAGATGCACTACACGATGTAGTGCACCATCTGACCATCTATTTCGACAATGAACGGCTTGGATTTAATCTAAGCAATCAATTGCATCCGGCCATCAGTTGTTTGGATTAAATTCGAGATGATGTGCACTACACCAAGATGCACAACAAGGACCCCTTGCTTACACTGACTTAGATACAAGCTAGAGTTAGCAAACTAACTACACTTGAGTTAGTGCACTTGAGTTATATTCCAAATAAAGTCCAAATTTTGATCTCTTCGTCCCAAGTAATACAATAACCAATACATAAAGTTTCCAAACAAATTTGAAATCTAAGGTACATGAGTTCATAGATTACATCATAGGCTCTCAAATAAGATAAACAAAAAGAGTTAAGTAGCTTGAAATTGTTGATGCTTTCCCAAAAGTCCATGCCATGCACGCACACTAGTGCATCCCACACCATGCTCTTCAACGTGTACTTAAAAATGATAGGTTGAGCTAAACTAGCTTAGTAGGAGAACTATTCTACAAATGCTAGTTGTATAAAAGTGATACATGCACATGGGCTTTAGTTATATCAATTGAATGAACAGATATGTATAGTGATAACCAAACAAATCATGATGAACATAAGAAATGTCGAAGTGTCAAAAAGAACACCAAGTGTCATTTATCTAGGCTACTCTGTTATTGAAGTATCCATTGTTGTGGGCTTGGATGATGACGCCGGAACTTGGATGAGGATGTTAGGAGTGAGTGGCATAGTAGGCATGTGTTCTGTGTATGGGTCTTTGGGAAGGTCCCTTGGGTTTTCTTGCTTGCCGAAATGCCAGAGACTTATCTCATTGATCCGAGATGCCATGTTATTGTCATTTCCATTGTTGAGGATCAGACATCCCAAGTATACCTACATTACAGCTTTATGCATATTTTGTACCTATCCTAGCAAGTTGTGCTAGGAACTCCTATTTTCCCACCTTGCGTAGGTTGTGCCTAGGAGCACGCACTCTCTTTTATGCTTATTTTTACGGTTCTGCATTATGCATATCTGCACCTATCTTGGCGGGATGTGCCAGGACTTTTTACTATCCTACCTTGGCAGGTTGTGCCGGGGACCACACACTTTTTTTTCTTTTTCTTTTTGTTTTGTCCTTCCTGGGGTATGCCCTTGTAGGCTATATATTCGCTTAATCTCTTTTAATTTCACGCTAAATTACCCAAAAAAAAAACACCAAGTGTCCAATACAGTTAAGTGTCCCAACAAGAAAATTCATTTGAGTGTCCAAACACCAATCACATATCCATTAGTTTTATCAAAATCACCCAAGTCATTACATGTATCCAAAATGTCACCAAAGTGTCCACGATTTTTATTAAAAACAACCCTTTAGGAATCTAACAAAAATCAACTAAGTTCATTGCATATAGTGATAAGAGTCAACCCATTTAGTTAAAAACATCTCATTTTCCAGCATCATTCTTACACTTAATACTATTATTGTCTCAATTTAAGTATCCAATCATCGGTAATAGTCATCTATCATTTGACATACCAATGAATGTTTCCACACATGACTTGCCATACGAGCACTACACTATAATAACATCCATACACCGTTTCCCCCCACAGCCCGATATATGGTTAATAATATCAACAGAGAGTTTAACCCTTTCCAGATGTCACAAGCTCCGTGTACCTTATATAGATTCAAGGACTATTTTCCTCTCCTATAACCCGGACATCTCATCTTCATTTCTTTCATTGAAGAATAACCATCATTTTCATTAGTCTTAGGGATTTAATCCCACTGTCAGATTCTATAGGCTTCGCATGCCTTTGTCGGGTTTTGTAGGCCCCGCGCGCCTCTGCTGAATTTTGTAGGCCCCGCATGCCTCTACTGGGTTCTGTAGGCCCCATGTGCCTCTGCTAGATTTTGTAGGCCCCACGTGCCTCTACCGAATTTTGTAGGTCCCATGTGCCTTTGCCGGATTCCATAGGCTTCGCTTGCCTCACCCGATACACGGGTCATAATAATAACCAACGCTTCCAGGGTGCAATGCTATACTAATGTATAAACTCAAGACTTCCCTAGTGACGTGGCACGAGTTCATAAAAATCAAGTAAAAAAATGTAGAGTTTTCGAAACGAGATTAAGGTTCATTGATTTGTGCCAAAATACCGAAAACTCAACTCCTTCTCAATACCCGAAGGTAGAGGCATCATACCCTTCGTTGATTTTGTAGAATACCGAAGGTTTTAAACAAAAGATATCTTCACAAGTTCTCAACACCAAAATACTGCTTTGTCATAAAACCTACCCATTCACCAAGTAACACATGATGTCTTTTCCGTTCATAAACTCATTCATTCTCTTGAATCATTAAATGTTCCCTCATTTCTATCAAAGACGTGTCTACGAGCCAATCATATTCCCCAACACGGCATCACCCTAGTATTTATAATCAGCGTGCTTACCGACTCACTTCAACATTTTTGGGCATTTGTATACCAACGCGTGCATCCCTCTCTAACTATGTTCATTCTATAAGCATTCAATAAATCCACGTGCTTTAGTCTATCTTCCAAATGCAAAAATGAATCCATAATGTAATTCATTCCTTTAAAAACCTTTTCATTAAACCTCCTTTCAAAGTCAAACCATTCGAAATTTCCAAGTCTGTTTCACCATACACGTCTTTTGACAAACTGTGCCACACACACAAACACAATAAACTTTAATGTGACGTAAGATGACATATTTGTTTATAAAACATAGTCCTCGAGTCGAAACATGGGTGGAAATGATACCAAAGGTCAAATATATGGAGGAATAAGCAATCGAGAACCAAACGGACATCAAAGGGTGACCGAAAGGAGGTTTAACTGCTAGAGGCTTATCTCATTTGGTTTGAGCTACTCAGCTATTGTTGTTTCCACTGTTGAGGGTTGGTTGTTCCATATATTTATCACCACTTTGTTATAGCTATTCAGCATGCTCTTGCTCATGTCCCTGATGCCGCTCTTTCCTTTGGGTTAGCTAGGCTAATAGGACGCGAGCACGGGCTAACTCACATTCCTTACACGGTGCCTGTTAGGGCTCACTACATTTATTCATTTATGAGCATGATTTTCACATTATCCTAGCCTTGCGGGTTGTGCACGACATTACATTTACTACATTATTGCATTTTTGCTTATTTACACCTATGCTGGTGGGATGTGCCAGTACTACTCATTTTCCCACCCCGGCGGATTGTGCCGGGGACCACGCACCCTTTTATTTTCTTTTTATTCTTTCTTTTAATTTTGTCCTTCCTGGGGTATGCCCCTTGTAGGCTGTACATTCGCTTAACCCCTTTTAATTTCAAGCTAATTTACCAAAAAAAAAAAAAAAGGGTGACCGAATGCCACTCAAATGATAGGGGCAGCAGCTGGAAAATTTGAATAGCAGCCTATGAACAGTACACTATTCAAATTTTCATCTCTAAGATGTGGAATTTCAACCCAATCACAAATAAGATAGTTTAGGCTCAAAATAGAAATGCTAGGCAATAATTAAACACGGAGGGAGGTCAATTTCACTCTAAATTTCATCAATCAACAACCAATTACATAGATCAAAGAATCTAAGTTAGGAAAACCCACATAAAGAGGGAAAACATGATTTTTAGTGAAATTGAAGTCAAGGAAGAGATATGTACAACACATCACAAGTATACAACTCGAGAGAGTAGACATTCCCCTACAAGATGGGTTTTGAGCAAAACCCTAGAACACCCAATTGATTTTGACCCCAATTTCCAAGAACGACCTCCACCCAAGCTCCACTACGCGTTCACGAGACAAGATCAAGTAAAAAATGAGTTACAAGGGTGAGATTTCACTCACAATCAAGGAGAGAGAGAAAAAAATGTGGAGCAAGAGAAAATAAGCTCAAGAAACTCAGCCCTTACCTTAGAGAGAGAAAAATGTGATCCAAGTGATAATCTAGCTTAAAAAATGCGAGAATCTTCAACATTGGAGGTGGGTTTGTGTTTGAAATCTAATGGTTTTGTGAAATTTCTAGAGAGAAGTGAGAGGGAGGAGCTCTAGGGCTTAAAATGGGGTGTGGGGGTGAAAAATGAGTTAAGGGGTCTATTTATAGAACCCCCAAATTGCGCACAAAATTCTGCAGAAAAAACTCTTGCTACCGGTAGCAATATAGCATACTGCTACTAGTAGCCAACACACAATTTGACCCACTGATCAACGATTATCCATTCGGAAACTGAGTTGATAAAATCTTAGATTTTTGCAACTAGTAGCCAACACACAATTTGACCCACTGATCAACGATTATCCATTCGGAAACTGAGTTGATAAAATCTTAGATTTTTGCATTCAAAAATCTAAGATTTTATCAACTCAGTTTTCGAATGGATAAAATCAAAGGCTTGATTTTATCAAATCTTGATAAAATCTAGATAAAATCCATTCGAAAACTCACCCTAAGTATGAAGAAACTTAATGCAACAACAAACATTGCATAGTGAATTGAATAAATACGAAAACACTTAAACAAAGCACCAACGTCAAAACAAGAGAAGTACCAAAGTATCAACAGGCCACAGACGGCCAAGTAAGACCACGCAGGGTCAAGAAAACAAGTTCAAGATGGTAAAAGACAAGAATAATAGAAAAGGAATTAAGCCTCTTCACTGTGCTCATTGACAACAGTGGTAGGGGTGGGGTCAGCATTGTTACCTTCAGTAGAGCCCTCGGCAACACCACTTTCTGGGATGGTAAGGTCACTGACGGTTTCTTCTATCAAGATCTGATCGGTAAGAGACTCAGAATAAGCTTCGGAATTAGGCTGACCTTGGGCATCGAGACTAGCCTAAGCAGTAGTTACTTCACTTGGAAGCTCCATGTCAGTCCAATGAGGGGAATTCGGATCCACCCCTAGCTTGGTAAGGCACCGCTACCAGGCTGCACCCCAGACAGTATCTTGCACAGTTGGCATTTGTGCTCTATAATTGTCAGTAACCTCCACCACGGCATGATCATATTCAGCCTCTGCTCTAGCCTCTGCAGCCAAGAGTTGTTGGCGGAGCTCACGTTCAACTTGTTCGGCCGTCCTTTTCAATTTGGCATTCTCTCTTCTAAGCCTCTATGCCTCGTCCCGAGCATCCTTCAGAGCTTGAGCATGTTGAGCGTTCTCTATCTTTGCCCTCCTTTGCTCCTTTTCTGCGTCCTTCACTCTCTCCAGCCCAACGGAAGCTTTTTTGCATAATCTGCAAAGATAAGTATGGTAGGTAAGACAAAATGGCAGTTTTAGTACTCAGGAAGGGAGAGAAGACTTCTTTACCTTAGCACTCGACTGGAAGATGGATTTCATGAGCACATCGTATGAGCTGCTTTTTTCTCTCTGTATGTTGTTTGGGAGAAGAGTGGCCCTGGAAACGATGTATGCCACATCTGTAGAAGAAATTTTGTCAGTAATGGAGAGAGGAGTACCATCGGGGTGAGCGAGCACCGGGGCCCAAGGCTACACCAGAGGTGGTGAATCAGTAGGGATTGGGTTGGAGCCCATATCCCCAGTTCTTCTCCTTTGAGGGGGAGGCTGGGCATGCTGAGGACTCTCTACCAGCCTCTTCTCCCTCTGATGCTCGGGGCGAGAGGGGGATGATGTTTAGGGAGGAGTGATGACACAAACGGCTGGTGGGGCACAGGAAGCTTCGCTGAGATTTAACTCGTCGAGTAGGTTGATCAGCTGACGAGGCATATCTTCTTGATCTGGTGAAGGAGAGTAGCCCGAAGAATCGTCTAAATCAGCCAATAGGGCGGATTGCTCGGCGAGATAGCGAATGATCACGCGATGATCGAGCTCACGCCTTCTTTCTTCTTCTCCCTCTTCCTCTTCTTCTTCTTCATCTTCCCCCTCTTCTACTATTACTCTTCCAGATGTGCTGGGCTCACCGTCGGTACGGGAGATGATTGGGATGGCTGTAGGGATCTCGAGAACGTGAGCGAAAAAGATTTGTTGCTGGAGGTCTGCTAGGGCTCGGGAGCGCCTTGACCCACTCCTAGCTCAGCCCCTTCTAGATCGGCTGGTCCTTTGCTCACCAAGAGGACGTGTGGCGATCAGAGGAGCGGCTGGCAGCCAGGGATGTCTTGTTCTAGGCTCTCCAGTCCTCCTAACGTTACCCCAATACAATGGGGTGTAGCCTAGTAGCAGGTGGGCTGGGATGGCCAAGACCAACAGTGTTGGTTCAAAGCCATCAAAGTATAGGGCTCTGGCAATGTCCTCGTGATGGAGGTTGTCGTGGATTAAATGACCACCGTGATTAAGGTTGACTGCTGCAAAACAACGTGATAAAAAAAAACAATCAACTACAGTTTTTAGCAAAGCAAAAAAAAATAATAAAGGAGTAATGCAGGTATAAAGGTACTAATGTAGTCGGCCCAGAGCGGTAGGGCAGGCAAAGCCGATAGTCCTCCCCTCGGCGTCTCAGGGCTCCCAGTTACCAGTGACTACGAAATAGTCATCTGCTTCTCCTTTTGAGGAATTTGGCAGGTCGGTGATAAGCTTCTAGTTGGGGTCCATGGCCTTAAAATAGAAATTGTTGTCAATTGTAGGGACTACACTATAGAGATAGTGCAAGTCCCACCAATCAAAATGAAGGCCGAGCAGCCTATTCAGGGCGACTGTGCCCATAACTACCCTGACAAAATTGGGGCACAACTGCATGGGGTTAAGGTTGCATCTATTGCAGACCTCTCTAAAGAACAGGTGCAAAGGAAACCTTAAGCCACCCTCAACTATAAAGATTAGGGGATTGTGGATTTTGTTCTAATCCCGACCCTCCTCCTTTAGGTCTTCAGATGTATTCAACCAGAATTGAACATCGGTGGGAATCTCATACTTCTTACGAAACTTTGTTACTTTTTCTGGGGTACTAAGGAGGATCCTATGCCTGCCCTTCTTGAATTAGGGTTTCAACATTGAAACCCAGAAGAGAGAAAACAGGAAGACAATGAACAGGCAAATCGAGGAAAACCTATGAAGGAAACGCGTGATGGAAATCTAAGGATAGGAAGAATGTACTTACGTGAGAAAGTGTGAGTTTGAGGGGGATTTCTGGCGAGGAACGGAAATGAAACGATGGAAGAATGAACTCTGAAGGCAGCGTTAATGGCAGACGAACCTCTTCTTCTTCTCTCTCTCTCTCTCTCTTTCTTGGTTTTTTGCTTCTAGTGAAGAATCTAAGGAAATGAAGAAGGAGAGGGAGGCATTTTTTGAGACTTAGGAGGTTTTTTTTTGGTAAACCAAGCTTGAAATAAAAAAGGGCTAAGCGAATATACAGCCTACAAGGGGCATACCCCAGGAGGACAAAGAAAAGAAAATAAAAAGGAAAAATTAGGAAGGCCAAAGGGCTACAGTGGGATTGGGAAGCCAAGGAGGCTAAATGGAAAAGTACTAACAAAAGGTCTAGATGCTCAGGGACAACCCCCACTGATAGGTCAATATTCTGAGAAAATTTTGGCAGCATTTCGCTTGTTTTTTTGACAAACCCAGAAATAACAGATTTTGCCCAGGAAGTCAGTCCAACACAACAGGATTGAGCATTCAGCTGTCCATACAAAAATACCACTAAGCATGACTAATGTTCAATCAAAAACGATTTGCGGTAGAATGCAATAGCGGCATTAACAAAATGGTATGGCGGGTGCAACTATAGAAGAAAACATAGCTTGCGGCAGTAGCGGCGATCGGCAAAAAATATTGTAACATCCCCGGTGATGGCATTAATGCAGATGCTTGAGTTGGTGTGCAATACCGAAAGCGGCGGCCGATCGGATCAAGATGGGGAGCGAAGAAACCGTGAGCCTTGAACAATAAAGAATACCATCTGCAAATTATACTACCTAATTGGGAGGACTTCCCCCTCCCCAAGGGAGTTCTATATTCCAGGGGACAGCCGGATAAGCAAAATTACAGCACCAAAACTTGAGAACTGCAGATTGGGTTCTGGACAAAACCTGCTGCAGATTGAACTACTGAACAGTAACCTACAATGACTAAATCTGGACACTGAACTATTAAAAGCATACCACACCAAATGCGGTCTTGGATGGAACTTACAACATAATAATAACAGAGTATATCGCTACTGGTAAGCACACAACATAATAACAGTAGCTGGAACGCACACATTGAAAGGCCTAGCATAGCCCATCACTAAGAAATTGAGCTACAACTGCCTACCTGATACTAGGAGTAGTAATAGCTAGTGACCCTTGCTTGCTGAAAATCTGATTGTAACAATTTCTCCAGCCTGATCTGAATGTATCTTCAAAACAATTGTCAGTAGCAAAGACACCTATAACCACATTACTTAAGAGATACCCCAAATGGTTAGGAGCCTTTGTGACTGATGATTAGATGGAAGCATTGCCAGAGTCAACAATCTGGTCCTAACCATCGAGTGTATCTTGTACACCACGGCTGTGATTGGACATGCTATGTTTTGAAACTTACGCGCATTTCTCTCTATCCATATGTGATATAAATGGTGGTTATGAAAGCCAGTTTGATAATTAGAGATTTCAAATTCTTGCCTTTGATTGTTGAGATATGAGCGACCCAACTATCCCAAGATCTAGACGACCACTTTAACTCAAGGAAGGCCTGAGTTTGATTCCATACTTGTGTTGAAAAGGGACAATTAAAGAAGAGATGGTCATGACTTTCACTCCCCGAGCAGAATGAGCAACAAGAGACTGTCTCAGTACCAAACAAGACAAGTTTGTCCTTAGTATATAGTCTATGTTGAATTGTAACCCAGGTAATGAAGCTGCACTTAGGTATATGCCCAGGGAACCAAATGCATTTACTCCAATAGACTTTAGGGAATGAAGTTCTAAGGTTGTTCCATAGTGAGGATATAGTGAATTTCCCACTGGAATTCAGCATCCAAATATGTTGATCCTCCGAATCTCTAATTGGGCCAGGAAGAGATTGAATACTGGACCTAATCTCATTGAGTTCTAATGTTTGAGTAATGGGGAATGCCCATGATGTATCTCTGATGATAGCAGACACAGTAGTATCCTTAGGTAGTCCAGAGTCATACATCACCCTAGAGCCATACCTATTGGCAAGAGGACCTAAGTTAGTCCAATTGTCATACCATAGGGATGTAGACTTTCCATTGCCTATGGACACTTTAATGTGATGGTGCACAATTGATCTAAGGTTGAGGATCTTCCTCCAAACCCAAGAGGGGTTACTTGGCATTTTAACCTCCCACAAGTTTTTGCCCTTGAGCAAATATGACTTGACCCATTGGCACCACATAGACTGCTCACCACCTGAGATTAGAAACCATATGTGCTTTGCAATAGCAGCCTTATTCCAGACCTGGATGGCTTTGAAGCCAAGTCCACCCTCCTGTTTGGGAGAACACAAGTGTTCCCAAGACACCTTGGCCCCAGATTTTTTAACATCTGGACCAGACCAAAGGAAGGACCGAAGAATAGCTTCAACATCTTTTATGACTTTCTTGGGCAAGATAAATGTAGAGGACCAATATGTCTGCATGGAGAAAAGAACATTCTTTATTAATTGGACTCTCCCAGCGTAAGTTAAGTCCCTATTAGTCCAGGACTTAGTCCTAGAAGTTATTCTTGCGACCATGTCTTTGCAGTCCTGCTGCTTGAGCTTGGTGGAAAGGAGAGGCACGCCGAGATACTTCACAGGCAAAAAACCTTCCTTAAAGCAAAGAATAGCGAGGATGCCTTCTCTAGTGGAGCGATCAACTCCAGAAAAGAAGGCACTACTCTTCCCAAGGCTAGGAGAAAGTCCAGAGAGGGCCTCGAACTCCAGGAGGGAAGCTTGTATATGTTTAACAGAATCCAAATCCCCTTTGGGTAAGACGTGTAAGGACCCGTATTTTTACATAATATTTCCGAAATAATGTTGGGTAAATGTGAGGAATTAAATTTTGACTTTAGGGGTCGAAGAGAGAGCATTTAAATGCATTTGGGTCATTTTAAAGTACATTTGGAAGTTTTGGGGTGAAAGTGTAATGGGGTGAAAGAATATAACACATTTTGCTTGCATTTTTTTTCAAAAATCAGCCCTCTCTCTCTCCCTCTGTCTGCCGACTCTCTCTCTCTCTCCCCTTTCCTCCATTGTTGCAAGCTCCAAGCCTCACAAATCCACAAAACCTCAAGTCCCCTTCATAAACCCTACCTAAAATCACCTCCTTTACGCGTTTTGAAGCTTGGGTTGCATTGATTTCGCACCGAAAGCACACATTTCGGGTTGGAGCAATTGGAGGCTAGGGTTTTCATCTACCCACTCATTTCAAGCAAAATCCTTGAGGTAGGAAGACAAATTCTTCTCCCTCTAGTTGTATTTAGATGATATATAGCATATATACTTGCTCCTTGTTCTCAAATTCCATCTATTTCTTGAATTTCTTCCATGGTTGGTTTTTTGAGCATAATTTTGTGATCTATGGATTGAGCCCTTGATTGATGCTATTGTTGGTTGTTTAGCACTCCTTTGATGTCCATTGGTCACTCTACATTTCCAATTTTTGGCCTTGAACCTTACATTTAAGTTTGGGTTGAAATTCCACACCAATAGGGTGAAAATCTGTGCACTGCCCCTGTTTTAGGGCTGCTGCCCCTGTTTTCCAGAGAACATCCCATGTTTTGGGGTGGTTTTAGGCCACCCTTTGATGCCCGTTTGGTCCCCGATCGTCCGTTTCTTCGTATCTTTGAACCATACTATCATTTTGAACACCGAATCCACATCGAACTTATAAAATTGACCCTTCGACACATGAATTAACAAAATTTAGGTTTGACGTATCGGACACGTGCCGGTTGACACATTTTGGCGGAAGTGGTGAACCTTTGAAAGAAATGGGATTTTTGGGACTTTATGAAAGACAAAGATTTTTAATATGAAATTGTTGGATAAAATGAACTCTAGGGATCACCCGTTTGGTGTCCCTGGCCATGGGTGCACGGAGCCCGCGAAATCCGGCAGGGGTGCACGGAGCCCATGAAATCCGGCAGGGGTGTACGGAGCCCATGAAATCCGGCAGGGGTGCACAGAGCCCATGAAATCCGGCAGAGGGATACTTCCCTATCAAAATCGAAGATGGTTTTCTTATGAAATATCAGTTGTGGTGAATTTGGACAAAATCGGCATTTTTGATAAAATTGACTTTTGGTTT